>OY744526.1:93919651-94129651 GCA_963556195.1 Sepiola atlantica
TCCCGTAATGTAATGTGAAGGCAGGATATGGACTTGGGAAAGGGCTTCCTGCAGTCAACCATTTACTATTCATGGATGACCTTAAGGTTTTTGGAAAGAATGAAACCCAACTGTATTCCCTAATGAATATGGTTAAATTATTTAGTGACGACATACGAATCGAAGTTGACATCACTAAATGTGGCATTCTTGTTGTGAAAAGATGTAAATTTGTTCATTCAGATGGCCTTGAACTGCCAACAACAGATATGATAAAGATTGTAGATGGGGAGAGGGGCTACGAATACTTGGAAATCTTTGAGATGTGTAACATTAAAAACAAGGAAATGAAAATCCAGGTCACAGCTGAGTACAACAGAAGAATAAGGAGTATACTTACATCACACATATACAGTCGAAATACAATATATGCTATCAAAGCCAGAGCAGTAGCTATCATTTGATATACTGCCGGTATACTTTACTGGAATGTAGATGAACTAAAATGTTTAGATACTAAAACACGGAAAATGCTTACAATTTATGGAGCTTTTGCAAATAAAGGAGATGCAGATCGATTGTATCTACCTGGAAAGGAAGGGGGTTGATGACTACTTAGTGTTGAAAAGTTCGTGAGTATAGAAGAAGGTTGTCTGTATAAATATATTTTGAAAGTAATGAGATTCTTCTTCGTGAAGTTAAAAGATAGTAAATACTAAGAACTGGGGTGAAAAAGAATTAAAGGTTACAAGAGAGAGGGTTAGAATTATTTGGAAATAAACTACACAGTGTATTCTTTAAGAATACTGTATTTAGAGATAATGACAGCTGGAATTGGTTGGTCAGAAGTGATACCAACAATATACTGAGAGCACTTTAATGGCAGCCCAAGAACAAGCCACCCGTACTAGGTCCATCAAACATTACATTGAAAAAAAAATGCAGAATCACAGATGTGCCGATTGTGTAATGAAAGGGAAGACACCTTGGCGCATATTGTATCTGAATGACCAATGCTAACACAACATCAGTATAAAAAAGGGAGACACGACAAAGTCGCTCAGGTACTACACTGGAATATATGCAAACTTTATGAATGTGACCACAATGAGAAGTGGTGTGAGCATAAGCCAGAAGTGGTACATGAGAACGACAATGTACGCACTTCTTTAGGGCATGCTCATACAGACTGATAAGGTGTTTGAACATTTCACACCCGACTTAATCTTTCTAAACAAAAACAAGAGAACTTGCTTAATCATTGATATAACCTGCTCCTTCGGTACCAGCGTGCAAAAGAACACACAAAAAAAATCAATAAATATCAAGACCTAAAATAGGAATTAGTAAGATTATGGAAATGTAAAGAAGTCAAAGTGATCCTCGTTGTAATTGAAACGCTAGGAGCCATAAAGAAAAGCCACCATAAATGGCTTAAACAGATTGACGAGACAATTTATTTTCCAATTCTGCAAAAGGCTTGCCTGTTAGGAACCACGAAAGTGTTAAAATACAGCTTGAATGTCTAAAGTCAAGGGAATTGACTTGATATTCAAAAAAGAAAACTCCAACTAAAAACATCAAACAGTTAGATTTGTCTTAAATTAATCGTATACAATGGACCGTGTTTATTTGATATTGCGTTTCGCCTTCAAGAACACCAAAAAGGGTCGATTTGCCATTAACCAGAGAAACAAAACCAATGTGCTCCTCTTCACAAAGTTTCTGCTTTTCTCTATTCAAGAAATTCACCTGATGCTCTTGTTTACCCAGTTCGCATGACATATCAAAGAAGACGCCATTCTTCCATTTTCAATTATCTTTCTCAGATGAGCATCTATATTTACTCGCACGCATCCGGTAAATCCGCGCGTTACACTCGCCGTTCACTTTCTAATCAACATCGAGGTTAAATGGATAATACGAGTCACTCAGAATAGCGCTTCGTTCTTTAACTTTCTACTTTATATTGACGCTGTAATTACTTACTTTCCATCTTCAATTCTTGTTTATATAATAATACGCTACGGCATTTCTTGTTCGTACGTACGTTATCACCTTTCACACACGTTTGAAAAGATGATATTTTGCGATCGCGAAAAGGGAAATGTTAAAAGTAACTGAGAAATTCCAAAACTTAAATTATGACCCATTTAAAATGAATTGTTCTAAAATCGAATAAATCGTCATAAATAGAATTGTGTCGTCCGCTAGACTTGTACAATTTTGCAACATATCATTTGCATTCTTTTTATTTAAATTTATCTAATTGTTACAATTTTAATTAAGTAAATTATTTATTTTGTTCTGATTTAAATTGTTGTTACAATATATAGACAAATTAAAAGGTGAAAAAGTTATTTTTTATTTTAAAATATATTTCGCTGACACGCATGTACGGTAAGAAAAGGGAGAAGACAACCGTGGAATTTCCAGTAGGTACTGCTAGTCTATATAATAGTATACTAAATCACTTCATGTTCGCACATTCGTCATCACCTGTCACACACATTTAAAATATTAGATCGTCCGATTTGTAATTAATCTGATGTCGCTAAGTTAAACCAAAACTTTGACTTGACCCATTTTAAAATGAATTGTTCTAAAATCGAATATTATTGTCTCGTCGACTAAAAGAGTAAAATTTATAATAAATGCATTTCAAAAATTAATATCCGTTTTATGGATTTGAAGAATATTTATCTTTAAGGTAAGAAGACATAATATTTATTATTTAAAAAATTGCTACATTTTTTTAATTAATAGAAAAGAACATATTCGTTTCATTTATTTAACGAATATTTAGCTGGCAATGACAATTAATTTTACGAGAGAAAAATGCGAAATGTTGTTCGTAATAGTGTTGGCTACTGCTTCCCTCAAACTGTGGGTTATCGGGTTTCGTCTCCGCCGTTTGGTGTATTTCGGTTGCTGAACGATAACACGTGGACACTGGTCTGGTTTTAAAAAGTGTTTTATTTCAAACAAGACACATCATAACTAGAAATAGTTTGTTCCGTAGAGAGAAAGAACAAAGACATTACTTGGGAAGAGATTGATTATGTAACAGTCAACCCACTTTACAATCCCTTCCTACTGGTAGCGGACCGGCCATGTCTCACGTTAGCCCCCGTTGGTGGTTAAGTGCAAGAGGCAGAATCAACCCTAAACGGACGTGACGTCATTTCGACTTCCGCTTTAACTCTCCCCCTGCAGGCACTCCTTCACCATCTAACAATAGTATTGACCTGAAAGATGGAATATCATTATTAACGGTAACTTATACAGATTGATGTTGAACGCATCGTAGAATGTCCACGAGTCCCGCTAGTTATTATTATTATTATTCTACTAGCTGGATCTTTTCGGGAGGATTTTTGTTTTCATTTTTGTTTTCGCTTGTTGCTACCTATACGCTTTTTACCTAGCTATTATTTTTAAATAGGATTTTGAAAGTTAAATTTAATTATTACGGTATTGTTTTATCAAGAAATTTTTATTTAAACAAAATTGTTATAAACATATAAATAATGTTATTATGGTGATGCTGTTTCCATCTCCATTTATAAACTTATTGGATGCAAAAAGCTTCAAAAATATTCAATCTTTTCATACATGAGGATTTGATAAGAAATTTCAAACCAAAACTTACTTTCTATTTGACACTTTAAATTCTTAGAAATTCTTCGCAAATTTCAAAAGGTTACCAAGTAATTCTTTATTTCTTGTTAACTATAAACAAAATATTAACATGGCTGACTAGTTTACGATATTGTGACACTTCGATTGCTTTTTTAATAGGATTATTTTCAAATGTCGTTTATCCTATTCTAATGAATTTTTAATTTCAATAAATATTCAATTAATAGTATTAAACAAATAAGTCAGTGGGTAATTGTCAAAGTTACGTCGACGCGAGAAAAAACACAAACAAATGCAGTGGACTCATGATTTTTCTTTAATATAGAGATGACAACTATTATACTACTTCTACTACTACTATTGCTCATACTACTTCGATTCAAGTCTTGTTACTACGACTTCTATTACAATCATTACAACAATTACTACTTTTTTTACATAGTTAACCGGAAACAAGGCATGCTGCAACTATAGACATAAGGGGCTATTGAGAATTAGGTTGGTAGTATTGGGGGGAGGCGCATTCTAAATTGTGAGCTGTGCAGTGAGATGCTTGTTTACATTAGTTTGCTATGTCTGCATGTAAGTAACGTCGTAGAAAATGGAGCAGGGAGGGAGTTCGAAAGGCCGGCAAGGCGAGGAAAGAAGCTTTTGGAGTAGAAGGCTCTCTGGCATCTAAGACCTCCCATAGTGAATGGATGGAATTTAGCTGATTGTCGATTTGGTCGAGTGTATTTACGTTGAGGGGCACCAGAGCAGCAAATTCATCGGAGCACATTCCATTGAAGTACTTGTAAAACAAGCACATGGTTGCAACTTTGCGGCGATGGGACAGGGGCTGGAGCTAGGTGGATAGTGAGGGAACTATTACATTAGATACTTTTTTACCTTGTCTAAGAGGGAGAGACACTTGGATGGTGCCCCAGCCCAGATGTAACAACAATACTCCATGCATGGGCGGATGGTGGCTTTGTAGAGATATAGTATAGTGTCAAGTGTGAGAAGTTTTCTAGCACGGTAGAGGGAGCCCACTTTCTTTGCAGTAGCCTTAGCAATGTCTTCCATGTATTTGTTCCAATTCACACTACCTGTGAATGTTAAGCCGAAGAGTTTGAACGTTGGAGTGGAGGGTGTTATTTTCCATGGCAATCGGTGGTTTAAGCGGTTTCTTCGTAGTTGTTGCAGGAAAGTAACTTTGCCTTAGCAGCTTTAAATGTTACCATCCATTTATGCTCCCAATCGACTACATACTGGAGGTTACTTTCTTAGCATTTAGTCAATGCCACGTATAAGTTCGCGTCCGTTTTGCCTACATGACGAGAGTAGAGCGTGTCATCGTCAGCAAATATACCCATTGTCATCAGGAGGGTCGGTTATGAAAATTAGGTACAATAAAGGACCAAATATTGATCCCCGGCTGTATGTCACGTTGTTTGGATGAGCGGCTATCGAGGACAACATGGATCTTTTTTTGGTTATGAAAGATTTAATTATATTAAATATTCGTTCAGTAATACGATATGAATTGATTTTTTAGAAGCCCTTTATGCCAGACATTTTCAAAGGTTTTAGGTATTTCAAGCGCTACCGGCTTAGTCTCACCTTCCTTGTTCAGTGTATGGTATATGCGTTCAGAGATGACTGTTAGGATATCCGCAGTAGACCGTGTTGCCTAAATCTATACTGAGGGTCATAAAGAAGTTTAGCATTAATAAGGTAACGGACAAACACTAGATTGATTAACGATTCAAAAATTAGTGCGAAGAGCAGTAGTAGACTGATAGGGCGATAATTATGAGAGTCAGTTCTACAACAACTACTACTGCTACTACTACTCAAAGACCCTTGCGTCATCATTATCACTGAATCCAATTTTTTAAATTTATCTTCGTAATTATTTATCTTCTTCGCCTGACTCTTATCCCCCTCCGTTTTTTTTTCAGTTCCTTACATTGTTTTGTATGGTTTTTCTTTTTTTGTCTCATTATTCTTATTTCTAATTTGTCAGGAGAATACATCTCAGTGGAGGAAAAATCAAATCAAATCTAATCAAATAAAAGTAATGAGTTAAATTAATTAATTTTTAAGAGTCGAGAACTCGTAAACAAAAATATAAACAACAAATAATCTATAGCAAACACAGTAGAATAAAATTATCCACCGACCCGTATACTTTTAACGTATTTCAGAATTGTATTCCGATAATCGTATCGAAATAAGTAAATAGACACTCTCATAATCATTAATAATCAACACTGTTGTCAGAGGGTTCTGATGCACCTAGTAAAAATAATATTAATTATTTCCCCGGCTGATGAATTATATAACTCGGTTAACGGTTGAAAGTGGAATCTCGAGATTTGCAGCGAGTGTACGCTAATTTAGTCCATCTTCATATTAAGCTATAATATGACTTTTCTAAATTCTGAAAATTCTAATGCTCTTTTGGACAGTGTCATATTTAAATGGTAATATATCATTGACACATTTGTAAATCACAAATATGTCAAAGTGTACAAAAAATGTCAGTATAAAATGTCGATGTATCAAACCTTTACAGCTGCTTTGTGCTAGCTGGCGTCGAAGGAAAGCGAAACTTTAAACTTGTATGAATTATCTTTTGTGGGGTGCCATTTCTATATATAGATACATATATATATTATTAAATCTCTCTTCTCCTCTCCCACTCCCTTCCCTCTTTTTCATCCCCTCTCTATTCATTATCTATCTATTCCCTTCTCTACCCTTTTACCTCTTTCATTTCTCTGTCCCTATTTCTTTCTCCCAAATTATTATTGTCAAGAAATAAATATATAGAAATACTTGAAAACGGATGTCCATAAAGTATAAATGAAAGGTTTATGATATACTTCTCTGTTTGTGACCTAATCAAATGTGCACGGAGACACGATACAAAAAAACAAGCCATCCAGCAATCAGGCAATCCTTCATGAAATTCCATCAATCTCATACGCCGTTGTATTTTTGTTCCAAAAGCTGATTCGTTTCCCAATATTATATGGTTAATTACATAGTGCAATTTTACCTGCAGAGGCGTTAAATCCATGTCTTCTGTATTTTATAAAACAACTTTAAATTTAAAGTTTATTTTAACGTCTGTAATGATCGTTAGTTTCCGTTAATTTCCGTAAGTTTTCGTACACAGTGTGTGAAAAGTATAAAACACTTGTGGATCTTAGTCTGCATATGTACGTATTTTCTAAGCACCTGTTATGTTTCTTATCGACTAACGTAAACGACAACATGTGATGACCAAAATCGAGAACAACTCGCAATGGTCTTCTCCAGTAACCGGCTATTGATTGCTGTATTTTAATGCCTCCACTACATATTTATATCGAAGGGTATTTCTATAAAATTCAGGAGATTAGGATGAGCATCTGATTGTATTGATATTAGGTTACTGTAATACAAGATGAACACGTAAAATATGGATTCATATATGCTTGTTTAAGACACATAAGGGGGAGTGATACAAAAGTATCGGTATGTAACGGAGACATTTAGTGGGTTAATGAAGCGAGCACGCAAAGCGATTCCTACTGGCTCGAGATTTAGTGACTGTGAATATATTGTCGGTGCGCGGGCACGTGTTGTACGTGTATTAATGGAAAAACCGGGCCGACCCGGCTAAATGGTACAATCGATATTCTCCCGGTTGGGTTAACGAAAAGGTTCAAGTTATAATTTCCACGATGTACAAACGAATGTCCACGCACGCACACACACATGTATACATATGTACACGCTTTCAAACATATACACTCACAAAATATACGCACACACACGGGGCGAATATGCACACGTATAACAAAATACGCAAAGTGCACTTATAGATAAACGAAAAATCACAGACACGTACATATATACACACATTCCCAAAGGCACGCACACACGCATGCGCTCAAACATAGGCCCACATATAAACGCACACACATATGTGTCCAAAGGTGCACACGAACTCATACACACGCAGCTATCTTCACACATGTAGGCAGACACACGTACGCATGCACTCTTAATCACGGGAAAAATCACACATTAACACACACTGGCTTTC
The DNA here is from genome assembly GCA_963556195.1 of Sepiola atlantica. Classification (NCBI taxonomy): domain Eukaryota; kingdom Metazoa; phylum Mollusca; class Cephalopoda; order Sepiida; family Sepiolidae; genus Sepiola; species Sepiola atlantica. The sequence goes on from OY744526.1 coordinate 93,927,354, forward strand.
ACTCACATGATGCATCTGCGCGTCAGGAATATCAACGTTTGGAACGTTTGAATACATCAAAAACAATGATCATACTTGTCAGCATGATCTCATGCAATAACGATTTTGTTTACTCATGAGGTACAACGTATCAAGGCTAAAAACACGCGAGGATCAGGGTTAATAACATTGATACAATTTCAGTTAAATGGTGTTATGGTTAGGATCAGAGTTAATAAAATTGATAGATTGTCAGTTGAATGGTGTTAGGGTTCGGATCAAAGTTAATAAAATTGATATATTGTCAGTTGAATGGTGTTAGGGTTAGGGTTAGGATCAGGGTTAATAAAGTTGATAGATTGTCAGTTGAATGGTGTATATGTCAAAGGTAGGATAAGGTTAATAAGATAGATAGATTGTCAGTTGAATGGTGTTAGGGTTAGGGTTAGGATCAGGGTTAATAAAATTGATAGATTGTCAGTTAAATGGTGTTAAGGTTAGGGTTAGGATCAGGTTTAATAAAATTGATAGATTGTCAGTTGAATGGTGTTAGGGTTAGGGTTAGGATCAGGGTTAATAACATTGATAGATTGTCAGTTGAATGGTGTTAGGGTTAGGGTTAGAATCAGGTTTAATAAAATTGATAGATTGTCAGTTGAATGGTATATGGGTTAGGGTTAGGATCAGGTTTAATAAAATTGATAGATTGTCAGTTGAATGGTGTATGGGTTAGAGGTAGGATAGGGTTAATAAAATAGATAGATTGTCAGTTGAATGGTGTTAGGGTTAGGGTTAGGATCAGGGTTAATAAAATTGATAGATTGTCAGTTGAATGGTGTTAGGGTTAGGGTTAGGATCAGGTTTAATAAAATTGATAGATTGTCAGTTGAATGGTGTATGGGTTAGAGGTAGGATAGGGTTAATAAAATAGATAGATTGTCAGTTGAATGGTGTTAGGGTTAGGGTTAGGATCAGGGTTAATAAAATTGATAGATTGTCAGTTGAATGGTGTTAGTGTTAGGGTTAGGATCAGGTTTAATAAAATTGATAGATTGTCAGTTGAATGGTGTATGGGTTAGAGGTAGGATAGGGTTAATAAAATAGATAGATTGTCAGTTGAATGGTGTTAGGGTTAGGGTTAGGATCAGGTTTAATAAAATTGATAGATTGTCAGTTGAATGGTGTATGGGTTAGAGGTAGGATAGGGTTAATAAAATAGATAGATTGTCAGTTGAATGGTGTTAGGGTTAGGGTTAGGATCAGGGTTAATAAAATTGATAGATTGTCAGTTGAATGGTGTTAGGGTTAGGGTTAGGATCAGGTTTAATAAAATTGATAGATTGTCAGTTGAATGGTGTATGGGTTAGAGGTAGGATAGGGTTAATAAAATAGATAGATTGTCAGTTGAATGGTGTTAGGGTTAGGGTTAGGATCAGGTTTAATAAAATTGATAGATTGTCAGTTGAATGGTGTTAGGGTTAGGGTTAGGATCAGGTTTAATAAAATTGATAGATTGTCAGTTGAATGGTGTATGGGTTAGAGGTAGGATAGGGTTAATAAAATAGATAGATTGTCAGTTGAATGGTGTTAGGGTTAGGGTTAGGATCAGGTTTAATAAAATTTATAGATTGTCAGTTGAATGGGGTTAGGGTTAGGGTTAAGATCAGGGTTAATAAAATTGATAGATTGTCAGTTGAATGGTGTATGGGTTAGAGGTAGGATAGGGTTAATAAAATAGATAGATTGTCAGTTGAATGGTGTTAGGGTTAGGGTTAGGATCAAGGTTAATAAAATTGATAGATTGTCAGTTGAATGGTGTTAGGGTTAGGGTTAGGATCAGGTTTAATAAAATTGATAGATTGTCAGTTGAATGGTGTTAGGGTTAGGATCAGGGTTAATAAAATTGATAGATTGTCAGTTGAATGGTGTTAGGGTTAGGGTTAGGATCAGGGTTAATAAAATAGATAGATTGTCAGTTGAATGGTGTTAGGGTTAGTGTTAGGATCAGGGTTAATAAAATTTATAGATTGTCAGTTGAATGGGGTTAGGGTTAGGGTTAAGATCAGGGTTAATAAAATTGATAGATTGTCAGTTGAATGGTGTTAAGGTTAGGGTTAGGATCAGGTTTAATAAAATAGATAGATTGTCAGTTGAATGGTGTTAGGGTTAGGGTTAGGATCAGGGTTAATAAAATTGATAGATTGTCAGTTGAATGGTGTTAGGGTTAGGGTTAGGATCAGGTTTAATAAAATTGATAGATTGTCAGTTGAATGGTGTTAGGGTTAGGATCAGGGTTAATAAAATTGATAGATTGTCAGTTGAATGGTGTTAGGGTTAGGATCATGGTTAATAAAATTGATAGATTGTCAGTTGAATAGTGTTAGGGTTAGGATCAGGGTTAATAAAATTGATAGATTGTCAGTTGAATGGTGTTAGGGTTAGGATCATGGTTAATAAAATTGATAGATTGTCAGTTGAATAGTGTTAGGGTTAGGATCAGGGTTAATAAAATTGATAGATTGTCAGTTGAATGGTGTTAGGGTTAGGATCAGGTTTAATAAAATTGATAGATTGTCAGTTGAATGGTTTTAGGGTTAGGATCAGGGTTAATAAAATTGATAGATTGTCAGTTGAATAGTGTTAGGGTTAGGGTTAGGATCAGGGTTAATAAAATTGATAGATTGTCAGTTGAATGGTGCTGAATATTATGATAGGATTAAAAATAATAAATAGGATAAAAGATATTTGAAATATGGTGACTGATTATGATAAATGTTTATTAATATTAGACTCGATGATGACCAAGTTTTCTCTCTCAGAGAAGCAATATTGTGGCAACATGTTCGCCATGTGGGAAGTTCCTTCAAAGAAACTATGTCCATGGAAAATCCATTTGATATTTAACAAGTAGAAACGAAAGTTCTTTGCAGTTGTTGTAAGTAGACGCATTATTGCTGTGTATGTTTTACAAAGAGGAACTAGAGATCGAAGCTCAGTCGAGCACCTTCTATTGAAATAACTACAAATTCGAGAATGACTGCTACCGTCTCTTCGGTGATAAAACGGCTTGTGGGAGGAGAAGAGATCATCCCTTCTAGTTTTACGAACCGCATCCAAGTGTATTTGCAACGTAGGGGTGTCTATTTCGTGAATATTATTGAACAGCGACAAAACTACGACGGTTGAACATTCAAGACTGAAACTTAGCGGACAAGTCAGAAATTTTCTAAAGTTTATGTGGTTCTAATATGGTTAGATTGGAGAAAGGACTGAATTTTATTAACATTTCTATGAGTGGAATTTTGGGGGTAACCGTCTGCATTAACGTAAAACGACACTCCAATGCACAAAGAATACTTTGTAAAACCTTTCTGTGAATGTCTGCTTATAAGCACCGTGCAATACAACACCTTATATAATGTGTCTAGGTGAATAATGCGTATAATTTATATTGGATTTTTTATGACTAATAACCAATAAGGATCATAGTTTAGCTTTGAACTTCCTTAATATCATTCACTAGGCAAAGATAACGGACCGTGTTCATAATTTAAAGAGAATGGAATTTCTGACCAAAGACTACAGAAATCAATTTAAAATAAATGTTGTGTAAAATAGATCGCTTAATTTCCATAGAAGAAGTCAACTGAAAAAATCTACAATTCTTTAAAAGCTTTATACAGTTGCTTTCAAACGTATACAGATGTAAAGCACCTTTTAATACACATCTGACGATCGAAGCTACAGTAAAAGGGAGGTAACTTTTTAAGATAAACCTTTTTAAGTGATTATATACATATACATATATATATATATATATATATATATATATATATATATATATATATATATATATATGTATATATATATATATAAATATATATATATATTGATAGATAGATAGATAGATAGATAGAAGTTAGGTATGTGTATATATTCATGTATTTGTATTTAAACGCTTGACTCCTAAATTAATTAACCAATCATTATAAATTTTGCACGACAGCTGCTAAGCGTAAGAGGTCGTAATGTGGACTATATTTAATTTTATTTAGTTTATGCAAAAAAAGGTTTTAAAAGGGGTAAAGCCCTTTGGGAAATTCAAATATCTTGGATATTTGTGAAATTTTAACAATAGGTATTAGTCACTGATTAATAAATATTCGCCAAATATCAGTTTCTTTGGATTATTTTAACAAAATGTAGGAGGCATAATATGAGCAGAACCTCTCATGAAAAATGCAAATATTTCACGTTTGCATTGAATACGATCCATAGTCATCGGACACAAATACATCTAGATTTTTATAATTTCAATTTTTTCTTAAGATCCCATAAGCTTAAATTTTAGTCATTTTCTAGAATCAAAATAATACAATGAATTTTCATCAAAATCAGAATAAAGATTCTTAACATATTGTTTTGTATCAATTTATCTTGATTTTAATTTTTGTAAGAGAACATAAAACTAATAGAAAAACTTTTCCGTTCACGACAATTAATGTTGCATGTCCTGGGACGGGTATTTTTCTTGTCTCTATGTATCCTTATTGTTCTGAAATTAATGACCCAACATAATGAAAAGATATAAGTATTTTAAAATGGCCCGAATTCTCAAAATTACTTCCGAATAAGTGCGTTCCACTTACGTTTGAACTAAACATTTTTCTATTGGATTTACTTAATTTTTTTAACATTTTCAACGCTGCCTTCACGAAACACCCTGTTTTCTATCTTTAAATCTCCTTTCACCGGACACCTTATTAACGGACATTCACCAACTGGACAGACCCCATATTTGTTTACACGCACACTCTCACTCTCCATTACTTAATATTTTTCAAATTTTTAATTTTGGCTTTTCCACTGCCAACTTATCAATCTATTCCTCTGATGATAAGATTTTAATCTTTGAAAAGCCCTGGCTTAAGGAAAGAATAATAAACATGTTTTACCCAGTGCACCTTGCATTGAAAAATCGAAGTTGAAATAGAGTTGTCATTCGTACATGTTTATCTCTCTTCTTTCATTTATCTTTATATATATATATATATGTATATAGATATATATATATATATGTGTATGTATATATATATATATATATATATATATATATATAAAGATATATATATATATATATATATATATATATATATATATATATATATATATATATATATATATATATTAGACTACCCGTGACTAGTGGTGTTCGCAATCAGTACCCTAATTTATTCTAATTAAATTTCATTCGAAAATTCGTAAACTATTAAATATATTTTACGACATTTCCTTGAAGAATAAATTACTAACTTTTTACTTTTATATTATCCTTATGAATATAGTAAAACAAAATAATTTATATACGTGTGGTAAGGCTGAAGAAATAAAGTCACTCAAAAAACATTTCAAATAGTAAAGGGTGGTTTAATCAACATACAGTAACAGAGAGCGAGAGAAACACACTGATAGTTAATGTAGAGGATTGTAATTTTTCAGTCGTGTACACATTAGGACTAAGTAGTAAGAAAATGGAATGATTTTCCAAACATAACTAATCTCAAGACTAAGGAATAGTGTACTTTGTTTCATTATCGGATGTAGTGGGAATGTTTTGGGAGAAAAACAGTGATTTAACAACTCAGCTTTAGTAAGGTACTGGAAAATCCGTTGGGTAAACAAATGAAGTTGGTTTGATTGTTTAAATACATCAGGAAAATTTACTTAGAAAAGACAATGTTTTAAAATAAATACAACCGACAGTGTTGGATACTGCTTACTGTCGCGAGTGCAAAGAAATTATACACCCGTCCATTATTGGTTTTAACTCAGGTTTCGTCGATGCTCGCGCTGTTAAAATCGGCTGTTGATTGAAAATTACATACACGCTGGTTTGGTTTTAAAACAGAACAAATACAGGAACTAAAATGCGTGGGTTTGAGAAAGAAAGAGAGAGAGAGGGGAGGGGAGAGAGATTTATAATGAATGAATTGGAGGGAGAAATACCATTAAAATATACAAAAACGCCGACTTTTTACCACATCTGCTACCCCTCCCACCACAATCCCCCCCTGGCTGGGAGCACGACGTCTATCGCGTCTGTTCAGTATATTGGTCGGCAAGCCAAGATACAGAACCGCTTTCTGACGGATGTGTCGGGATTTCTTGACTTCCGCCTGTAGCCACTTACTTCTTTTTAGAGCGCCACCATCCGAGCACCCACCTCGCTATCTAACACCAGGAGAATTTCGTAAACGTTAAAATTTTATTTTAAGATTTCTCATTTTAAGAAAGAAAAGAAAATAATTTAAGTAAGTCAGTAATGCTGATTGTGCTAACTGCTGAATTTTGAGGATCGAGAAATCTTAAATAAGGTGGATCTCATTTTTTTCTCTGAAATTTCACAAAAATATCTGAAATATATTAAACTTATTATTTTCGAAAACTCAATCCCATAACATAAGGAATATTTTAGAATTATCTGGGCTTCGCAGTAGCCCCCCTCTTTGACAGAGTGTAAAAATGGATGTCAAACATAATAGGTCCTGCACTGTCTGCAATCTCCATCCCCTGTCGTATCGCCACAGTGTTGCATCCATGTGTTTTCTTTATAAGTGCTTTCACGGAATGTGCTCCAATGAACTTGGTGTACTTTTACACCCTAAACATTAATAACCTCGACCTATCCGACTTGCAGCAAACTTCCATCCATTTATTGTTGAGGTTGCTATATGCCGGAAGATAGTTGTACTCGAATAGCTTATTTCCTCAGACCGCTTGCATTTTGAATGTTCTCCCTGCTCGATGTTTCCCAACTTCACAAACATTCTAAAATTAAAATGTAATGTTTACAAAGTAGCCCCTTACTCTTCAGTTACAATATGTCTTGTTTGAGACGAACAAAAGTAAAAATTAAAAAGATTCTGTTATTAAACTTAGTAGAAATTTTCAGTCATTTTATTAAAAATGTGTAATAAGTAGACTTCATTCGTTTTGTTTGTACTTGCAAGCGAACAGAATGCAAGAAAATAGACAATTTGTGCTTAGTATACCCTGAGTATTTTCTGAATTAATAGCTAGGAACATATTATTATTGTTTGCGTTTGTTTAATAAAACATATTCATCTAAGTTCTTCGTCTTCTTTCAAAGTGTGTCGTATGTAAGTATATTTCAGTGAATCAGTTCTGATACCGAGAACCTTATTTCTTCGGGAAGTAATTACTACATTTATTTTAGACGAGATTTAAAAAAATAAATAAATATAATATTAATTTTGAACATTTCTAAAGAAAAAACACTCTTCATAAACAAATTTAATTACTAACTATTCATGGGGATGGATTTTTCTCATTCGGTAATACGTGGTGTAATATTCAACCTGGGCGAACATCCGGCTGAAAGAGAACGCTTTTATAGAATATTAACTGTGCATGAGGCCCCCTGCCGCATGAATATATTAAGGTCAGGAGAAATGACATACAGCGCCAAGTATTCCCATCTAGTACTAACGAGGCTCAACGTCACTTAACTTCAATGATCTAACGAGAACCCCTGTGTCATGGTGATCATGCCATATATTTGGATAGTGACTTTTGAATTAATTTGAAAACGTAAGTTTAAATACTGTGTCAAACTGCAACTTGTTTCACATGTTCAACGAGCCTGTTTGCAAGTGTGAGTAAGTATTAGTATGATGTTGTATCAGCACACCCGCTAAATAGGTAATCAGTATATTCGATGTCGCGGGTGAACGTCATCAGTGTGTTATTTCCAAGTGCCTACACTTTTTAATCTGTTCATTATAATTATAAGTAAAAATTATTTTATGATTCTCTGGTATATTATGATGTCATAGAGGGTAGTGTTTGTTATGCATATAAACTATTATGCGATTTGTAGAACATTTGCCTTTTGTTTTAAATCATGTTTTTTTCCAAAAATCATTTATACGACTTTATCTTACCTCAATGAAACGTTGTTTTTTTTACTTTTTTCAAACCAATATAAAAAAGAAAGCATTTAATGGTTAAGCAGGGTAGAGATCACTTGACTCTGCGGAGGCATAAGATCTTGTTGAGTCATTTATTTCGTATACACTCACTAATATATTTGATAATACAGATATCAGCCTATATAGAGATGATGGATTAGCGATAAGAGATGTGAACAACGTCAAGGGAGAAACTCCAAGAAAATTATACATATGGAAATGAAAAAACTAAGCCTGAAAGTAGACGTACTGGCTAACATAAAAACACCCCACTTTCTAGATGTGACGTTAAACATAAATAAAATACCTAGGAACAATTCCTAAAAAATAACGCCAATCCAATATACGTAAACCCAAAGTCTAATCACCCCCATCAATCATAAAACAGATTCTGAATTCTATCGAACGTAGGCTTATGAATAATTCTAGCAACGAAAATATTTTTTTTAATCAAGAAACATTTACAATACAGCTTTAAAATATAGTGGTTACCATAATAGCGAAATTAAATATAAAATAACAGGACAGCAATAATTATAATAAAATTTAAAATTAAAGAAAAAGAAACATAATCTGGAATACACCGCCCTATAACCAGATGCTAAAGATTAAACTGAGTAAAACATTCCTAAATCTGATTGAAAAACACTTCACCCGTAACATATCTCCTGCATAAAATATTCAATTAATTAACCTAAAACTGTCCTACAGCGGCTGCGAAAACCTAGAAATTATAATTAAGGCATACAATGACAAAATACTAAAAGAGAACAGCACAGTGGAAGAAAAAATAACAAATTACATGAAAAAGTGACAATATAGCAAAAATAAAACTAAGAAGAACAAAAATATAAACACTAAAAATAGAAATAACCAAAAACCTAATAGTAATCACCCGAATAGAAATGAAAAAGTTAACAATGAAGAGAAAAGATGTAACTGCATAAATCGTACACTTTGTCCCCTACAAAATAAATGCCTAACCAAAAGTACTGTTTACCAAGCCACAATATTTGCCAAGGAAAGACCGAAGAACAGGAAGTACTACGTGGGTATGATCTCCATAGATTTTAAAACCAGATATTTAGACCAAAAAAGCACATTTAAAAACAGAGAATGTCGAATTAAAACAGCACTAGCAAACCACTATTAAGAGCTCAAAGAAAATGGACGCTGACCAATAAAATAATACGACAGTCCAGTACATCAAGAAATTTAGACGACCCATGTAGATTATGTCTGAATCAGAAATTTCAAATCCTAAACTTTAAAGGCACCCCAAATCTATTAAATTGTAGAAATGAGATAGCAAACAGTTGACTGCCCAGAATAAAATTCACCTTAAATAAATAAATAAACAAACAAATAAATAAGTAAAAAAAACTAAACTAAACTAAACCCTAAAAACTTAAAATCTAAAACCTAACATAGAAATACATAGAAGCACGTGTTAAAATAAGGTCACCCATTATATTGACACAACAAAGATATATATATATATATATATATATATATATATATATATATATATATATAATCTATTTTTTAACATAGTTCACCCCAAACAAGGCAGGCCGTCACTGTAGACGTTAGGGGCTACTGAGAAAAAAAGTGAAAGTTTGTGAGGGGGGTCAACCTTAATTGGGAACTACGCAGCAAGAATGTCTGTATACATTAGTTTTAAATTTTTGCATGTCAGTACCGTCAGGAAAACGAGGAGCAGAGAGGGAGTTGCAGAGTCCAGTAGCACCAGGAATAAAGCTTTTGGAGTAGAAAGCTCTTCGGCATCTGGGGACATCCACAGTGAATTGATAGGATTTGGCAGATTGTCGGGTTGGTCTAGTAAATTTACGTCGTGGGAGTACCAGTGCAGCAAGCTCATCAGCGCACAGTCCATTGAAGTACTTGTAAAACAGGCACAAGGAAGCAACAGTGCAGCGATGGGACAGGGGCTGAAGCTTGGTGGATAGTGAGGGATCTATCATGTTGGCGACTCTTTTTTGGACCTTGTCTAAGAGGGAGAGACTAGTGGATGATGCCTCAGCCCAAATGTGGCAACAATACTCCATGCATGGCGGATGGTGGCACGGTAGAGGGAGCCCACCTTCTTTGCAGCAGACCTAGCAATGTCTTCAACGCATTTATTCCAATTCATGTTATCTGTGACAGTTAGGCCGAAGAGTTTGAATGATGAACTCTCAGGTAGGGTGTTATTTGCCATGACAATCGGCGGTTGAAGAGGTTTCTTGTAGTTATTGAAAGAAAAGGAGCTTTGTCTTAGCAGCATTAAAAGTTACCATCAATTTTTTACGCCATTTCAGTACAGACTAAAGGTCATTTTCTAAGGATTCAGCCATTGGCTCAGATATGTGCGCGTCGGTTTTGCTAACATGACGAGAGTAGAGCGTGGTGTTGTCAGCAAATATTCCTCTCTCAGTCTCAATGAAATCAGGGAGGTCATTTATGAAAATCAGAAACAGTAGAGGTGGGAGGATGCATGCCTGGAGTACACCAGCATTTATATCATGTTGCTTAGATGAACGGCCACCGAGGACAACCTGGATCTTTCTTTTTGTGAGAAAGGATTTAATTATATTAAATATTTGTCCAGTAATACCATATGAGTGCAGTTTTAGAAACCCTTCATGCCAAACCATGTCAACGGCCTTGGATATATCGAGCGCTACCGCCCTAGCTTCACCTTCCTCGTCCAGTGTATGGTATATGCGTTCAGAGATGAGCGTTAGGATATCTGCAGTGGATCGTGCTTGTCTAAATCCGTATTGATGATCAGAAAGAAGTTTCGCATTAACGAGATGCCGGACTATCGCTAGATTGATAAAGGATTCAAGGGTGTTGGCAAAGATCGGGAGTAGACTGATTGAGCGGTAGTTTAGAGGATCAGTGGATCTCCAGAATTCTTGAAGACTGGTACCACAGAGGCAATTTTCCAACTATCAGGGAAGCAAGATTTAGCAAGGCATTTGTTGTATAGTTTGGAGAGGACAGGGGCAAGCTCAGTAGAGCATTTTTTATTACTATTACTGGTATAATGTTAGGCCAACAGGCTTTGGATGTGTCATGTTTTTTATGATGTCTCTTACTCAAGTAAGAGACATCATAAAAAATCATCATGGGGTGATGCCTAGGTTCTCAAGTGTGGCCTCAGTCCGCAATGGAAATCAGCCTGCTCATAGTGAATCGTTGTTTTGAGCAACGGCTCTTTAGCCTTTGGAATATTTTTTTAAGGTGATAAGTATCATTACCACAACGTGATCAGAGTTTCTGAGCGGGCTATGGTATTCGCCACACAAGACTCGGGTAGTAAGGTCAAGAACAGGTCGAGAAGTGAGGATTGCTGGTCTGCACGATCAGGAAGGCGGGTCGGAGAAGTGACTGTTTGTGAGAGGTCGTGAGCTGAAGAGAAATAAAACGTAGAGTCTCCAGCTGCATCAGTAACGCTGAAGAATCCCAACCAGTCACGGTGGTGTGCATTAAAATCCCCAAATACATGTATTTGGGCATTCGAGTCGAGTGGGAGTGCTCTATCTAAGCTTTCAGAGACAGCGTCAAGCAGGGTACATTCCTGGGTCGAAAGAGAACGGTATAAGAAATATAAGTAACTAACTCTGTGATGTAAGATCAATCTAAAGCACATGTAGGCTTGGTCATCTGATTCTAACCTATGTTCCTTAGTCAAGGGGAGGGTGTTCAGAACATAAACTCGTATCCCGTGCATATGTTTGTCAGTCCTTACGGTAGAGTGGAAGGTAATCAGTCATGTCAAAGTGGTGAGAGAAGATTGAGTATTGAAGGCTCGTTTTACTTAGTGCTAGGATATTCGGGGAGTTTGTCAGGAGGAAAGTGTTTACGTCGTTAATGTTGGTTCTAAGTCCCCGCATATTTGTGCATGCGAGCCTCAACAGATTCTAGCAAGCCTTTGTTGAAAAAATTATATCTGCTAAAAGGATATGTGTGAAGACTTTAAGAAAATTCAAAATATATATTAGAAATAAACAGAATTGTAGCAATGGGTATCTATAGATAATATAGTCGTCCAATTGTTGGTTTATTGACCTTACAAAGGTACGAGACATGAATGACAGCATTTTAAACTACTGACAATAATCTAAGTCAAGAATATATTTATCACGTTTTGGCCGAAATATCTTATAGAAGCACACGTAAATGTTATTTTCTATTTTAATGCACCGCAACATAGCAACCTTCTAAAGTGGCGACACAGACGTGAGTCTGTCTGGATTGGCGGTTCCATCTTAGATTCTCTGTCCACCTTCCAGCAACTGTAGATCAGCAAGCAGGAATACGAAAAGTCCGTCCCATACATTGTCCATCATTAATGCTTCCAACTCGTCGCTCTATAACTAATCTTTACCATTTAATGAAATCTCAGATCTTTGAGAAATACGCTCGGCGAAAAGAATTCTTAGAGGGAAACGTAACTAAGGAGGCGTTTTATTTCAAAAGTGTTAGTAGACGAAATGAAAGAATATTCTAGAGCTATTTATCCTAAACTTGTATATATTGCCGCATCCATATACAATACATGAAAAATATATTCATGTGAATTTGACTTAATCAAGGTATGTCGGTCTTCACATCAGATGTGTGTTCCACCCGATCGCAGTTAAGACGACGAGTGGGGCGATAGGTCCCGTCACGCGCGACTTCCTCAACAGCCTTGATGTGTTAATGACGGGCCATACCGTGGACCATCGTGCATTGACTTGACTTTACGAGCGCCTCTCCACTGCTAATATTTGTGGAAATACCTTGAGCCTACTCTCAGCCTGCCAAGTAAGCAAGACATCTACTGAAACGTCCCGATATTTACTATTATTCGTTGTTATTTATTGAATAAATATTTTTTTAATTTTTATTAACAGTGTAGAAATGAAAGTGAAACTAATTTAGTCTGATTCCAATTCATTACTGAAGAGAGTAAACGTACATAATAGTTAAAACTCGAAAACTTGTAAAGAATAAAAAATAACACATAATTTATATAAAATACATTAGAACTAAATTATCTACCAAATCTGCCCAGTTTTAACGTGCTTAAATTGTTTTGCTAAGTGGATAATTCACTATTTTATGCACATATACTGGAAACGTAAAGTTTCCTTGCTAGTGTTTAGTAATAGAGATTCATTCCCTTAGCTCGGATTGATTCTGACTGGACCCCCTCTACACGCGCACACAGAGTGGGTTTAAGCATGTCTATTTCCTGGATTTTACATTACATAAAATCTACCCCAAAATTCTCATAGTAACTAATTTCATTGTAAATATTTGCGATGTCATGTATCTAATCCAGAAATCAATCATAAACCCCAACACAGGAATCAAGGTGATTTAAAGATATGTCTTCAATAGATCTGTACATGAATCTATTTCTAAACTTAACTAGGAAAAAAACATATTAATGTTAAGTAATAAGATAGAACAATGATTGTTTACATAAATATTGATGCTCACTTTCTTTTTCTTTTTCTTTTTTTCTTCTTCTTCTTGTTCTTGTTCTTCATTTTCTTCTCCTTGTTCCTCTTCTTCTTCTCTTCTTTTTCTTCTTTCTCTACTATTTATTCTATTTTTTCATCTTCTCACTCGTGCTCTTCATCTACTTGCTTCTCTTCCTCTTTTCCTCTTCATCTTCATTTTTGCTCCTCCATGTCCTTTTCTTCATAAATCTATTCCCCTGCTTCTTCGTGCTACTCTTCCTCGTTCTTATGTCCCCTTCTCCTTTTTTCTGATCTTTTGTTATCTTCCTGCTCCCCTTTTCTTCTTCGTGCTACTCGTCCATCTTCTTCATCATTTTTCTTGACCTTCCTCCTTCTCGATATTCTTCTTTTTCGTCTTGTTTTTTACCTGCCTCTGTAGCCTTCTTTTTCTTCTCGCGCTTCTCCTATGTCTCTTTTTTCTTTCTTGCTCTTTCCTGTCTTCTTTTTTTATTATCCTCTCCCCCACGTATTCTTCCTGCTCTTTCTCAACCATATTCATCTTCTTTTTTCCTCGTGTAGTTGTCCTTCTTATTTTTCTTTCTTTCTTCTCCTCCCCCTTCTTTATCGCTTTCTTATTGTTCTTTCTCCTCATACTTCTTCCTATTGTCCCCTTATTTTTGTTGTTCTTTCTGCAACCTGCATTCGTTTTTGTGGAATATTCAGTTACCAAAAACGTCATCATTACAAAAAGCAACAAAATGCATTTGTAATGCTGAACAGGTTTCCCTTATCAGCATTTCAAATACCATATTCTTTCTCTATATCAAACACCTTTTCATTATGCCATTTACTCCAGCATTCACCTTACCAAATGGCGGCGCCGGTGATTTCACACTGACATCAGACAAACAAGAACAGGAAATAGAGTTGAAGCAAAACATCAAATTGTAAAAGAGATAAAGAATAAACGAATTCGATCACAGCGAGAAATCTCTACTTTCTTTATATTCGAACCAACGAAGCCTGAAGATAAATTACGTTGTCTTTTTGGGCCAACGGATTTCCGTATAAACACACGACTAAAAACCGATGATATTTCGGCGAAAGGTTTAAGTGTCATGTCGCACTACAGGTGTTCGTAAATATCAACCGTAAAGCCGATGTCAAAAACGCAAGATATGATTTTCTTTCCCAATTTGCACTCGGCTTAATAGAACACGTGATGGAGTTTGGATGCTTTTACCGTCATAATTATATCGACTTACTTGTTTGACGAGATGCATTAATAGTTTCCATTCTATGGCGTATTGGATGTGAGAGCGACATAATGCAGCAAAAGTTCCGAATAGTTCAAACTTGAGAAGTTGTAAAGAATAAAAACAACACATAATTTATATAAAATACATTAGAACTAAATTCTCTACCAAATTTGCCTAGTTTTAACGTGTGAAAACGATTCATTAGATTTTTGTATTTCATACTTATTTCAATAAAATCTGTCTTCGCGGCAATGATAGCTACAGTAATGGCTATTGCAAAGCTCGTCAAACTTCGGAAACGTTAGCTTTCGATCGGAAACGAACGGGAATTGTCTTTTTTCACCTTTTTTCGTTTATTTTACTCTGATGTCCATTGGTATACGGTTTAGCCGAAAAATAAGCGTGTAAACTACGCTATACATTTACAAATAATTTATACCGACGCTGACAACGAAATCGACAAGCTGTGTTCAAATTTTATTTATTCTATAATATAGAAGGTTAAGAAATGAACTTAAAATTTTCACAATTATGAATGAAATAGTGTGGGTGTTTTTAATGAAAGTTCAGTTGATGCATGAAAACAATAGCAGTTGTACTTGAAGTAAAGTGTAAAAAACTAGATTGACAGCTTTCAAAGAAAACAAACAACAACCGTGTATATAAATTAAACAATGTTACTTATGCATCTAATACATTGTGATATACAAAACAGTGAGTGTGGATATTAAAAAGTAAATATACAGAAATGGGCTTTGTCAACTCGTGCTTTCCCCGAACCTATCTTAGTTAAAGAAGTGTTTTTTCACATGAAACTTCGGGTGCTCTTTATTGGTAGTAGTTGTTGTCTCTTCTGTCGTACAAGAGAGACTTTGCGACAGTCGTCTGTGGTGAGTGTTGTAAAGCGGCAATCGTTAACCGATCTCGACCGTATCAGTGAAACTGGGGAAAGGGAAGATCCCTAAGCGTTTGAGTTTGTATAACTTTTCTCATTATTGCTTGAATAATTACAATTGTCACTCGATTAATCGTAATGAATCTAATACAATCGGTGCTGACATGCCGTAAAAAAAAAATCAAAATATCATCTATTGCATTTGGCGTTTCATTACAGCTAACATATATTTAGCGGAATCGGCTAACTGGGTGCAAACTCTAATCGGGTCTATTGCATTAAACTTTTCACTAATACGGTTAGTAAATCATAAGTTGTAACTGGCAATCTCTTACAGAGTTGTTTGAATGCAGCATCTAATCATTTTGAGAAAAAAAAACTAGAAAATAAATAAGTCTTCTAATAATTACTCTATACACAGTTAGGTGTGTATACATGTTTATGTATTTGTATGGACACAATTCACTCTTAAACAAATAAACAGACTATTATGAAATTTTAAACATAGCTTCTAGGCGTAAGGGTTGGTAATGTAGGCTATATTTAACTTGATTTTATTTCATGCAAAGGGGATGAAATGGTGGTGGAAGCCGTTCGTGAAATTTCGGATACCTCTGATTTTTGTGAAATTTTAACAATAAGTATTGGACATAAGTTCATAAATAATTTCCAAATTTCAAGTTTTAGAGCGAATAATATGTGCACAATTTCTTATTTGAAAATTAAAATATTTCAGACTACCATCAAATTTAATCCATAATCATTAAACACCAATTAAGCAAGATTTTCTTGAATTTCAATTTCTTCTTAAGACCCCTTAGGCTTAAGCCTTAAATGTTAGATATTTTCAAGAATCAAAATCATACAATAGGAGTATATCTAAATTGAAATAAAAATTCTAGCCATAAGGTTTAGTATAATTATATCTTGATTTTAATCTTCATAAGAGGACATAAAAGTGGTGCAAAACGGTTCTGTTCAGAGTATTAATCTTTCCCAACCTGGGACGGGGATTAGTTTAGTTCTCTAGAAAACGCTAGTTTTGAAATTCAGCATTTCCAAGTATTCTGAAGAAACCCCCTATGAATTGTAGAGATTGAAATAAATGTATATCTTCAATATTTACTCATTCTTTCTCAAATGACCACGTATAAGGTCATACATAAAAATATTACCAATACCTAATCCCATGTAAGTCAATTATAAATTGATCCTGAGAAAAATATGAAAGCCTTTCATCTATCTTTAAAAGCAACTAAGTGGATTTAGAGTAAAAATTACAAGAAGAATAAAGAGTTTTACATAACGCTTTAGGTTTCAGAGTTTTTATTCCAAGGATGAAACTATGTTTCGAGTATATTTTCAGAAAATAATTATAGAAACTAAGAATATTTGAATGCATTTCTAGGAAGGATTTATCTGGCTGTCTTTATATAGATCGGTCGGTCTGCCACGCTTCAACTTGAAATAGAAGGGTCATCGTTAAACGCGCTGATTGTATGGACGCATTGTATTTTAGATTCGTCTATGAAAAAATGTCCGCCATTTACTCATCGACGTACTGTTTTATTCTAAGGTAATATCGCCGGCTGGCACTATATATACTATAAATGGTTTCAGTGGTTTTAATTGTTTGGAATTTGATTAAGCTAGGATAAATGACAACGAGAAAGGTCGCATGATGAGAAATATATATTTTGTGGACCATTATATTTAACATGTAATAGTAAAGAAACGTTTATTCTAAAGAACATTAGGAGTGGACCTTATCGACAGAATTTGTAACCGTCCTCTTAAATAATCAGATTCTGCTCAGTCTATCAATCGTTACCAATCCTCACGGTGGTGATACCAGATCAGGCTGCCCTGTGGCTCCCTGAGACGAAATTCACCTACATTGACGTTTTTTTGTTTTTTTTTGTAAAACTTAATTATTTTCTACAAAACCAAAAACAAAAACAACAGCCCCTCTCCCTTTCTCCCTCCCCTTTTTTATTTTATTTTTAGAACTTGAAGCATAAATCTTTTACTATAATGACCGGATTCGGCATTAGATGGCCCGAAAAGGGTTGATATGCCGTAAAACAAAACTACCAAACTACCATACCAATCCTCACGGTGTTGTCTCAACTTCCACCTGACAAACTCATTACATCGTATCCTCGAATAGCCTTGGTGCCTTGATAAACGGTGACTCGTTAGTGCATAAGAAAGCGGAAACTAATGTTGTGAATCACCACCCGGTACAGGACACTAGTTTTTCACGATATCTATCCCCCAGATACCCATCTATACAACGAGGTAAAGTGTTTGTTTACGTAATCATCTATTCTCAAAGACTTACCTATTCCCAAAGTGGGTTGTGGACCGTCATTTCAAGGTAATCTGACTGTAGGATGCATGGGTAGAACGAGGAATTAAAAAGTATCGTTTCACACACAAATAAAAAAGAGTCGCAAATATATGCCTGTAAACCTTAAAAATCGTTTTTTATCGATTTCTGAAAGCTTTATTCCAACGATTTTGAAAAAGAAAAATATTATCTTCTTACAGATCGATTATTTTATCATTTGAACTTTAATTACAAATTACGCTTAAGTTAAAAGAATAATGTTCGTCGGTTTGTCATTGTTAATATCTAGACCAACCGTGATCCGTGAAGTTAATTTTTTATATATATTATTAAATATAAAATGTTTGATTTTGACATTGGTGAATAAAGTAGCAGCCAGCAGTTACGGCTGCTTCTCCTCTTTGCTTGTTTGTTAAGCAAGTCGGACCTCTGCATAGAGCTCACGAAGATTATGCCTCAGGGTGTTCGCAGCTATTTGTTAACCTACGAGATTGAAGGTGTTTACCTCCAATACCGAGAATAAAAAGGTTGCATGCGAATTCGAAGAAGGTTCGAACCAGAACACACAAAGAATTGGCGCAGAAGTAATAGGCAGAGGATAAGACAACCAAAGAACGACGGATCCTGATGCCAACTCTTCTTGAATTTTTACCAGAGCCCTCTTATTTAGTAGCAATGACACTACACCGATTCCATTATTCTAACAACGGTGTGGAATAGTTTGATTTATGAGGTCGTTACTTCTGCTGTTGTCTTTTTTGCTGTTGAGCGAATCGAACGTAGATAATGCCGATGAAGATCGTACCTAGGATTGTTTGATCTGCATACAGTCCTCCTTGTTCGTAGGCTTTTTATATACCTGAAACATTGCAAGTTTGCGCCCCTGACACCCAGAGCTGCAACGCTCAGCAGTTGCATACAAAGGCAGGGAAAGTTCGTCCTAGAACATATAAAAAAATGGCGCTTGCACATGCGGTGAAGTAACGTTGTAATTCTCACTCCATAGATTTATGGTTACGAACCTGACACGTCCTTGTTTGCCAGAGACGCGGGGGCAGAGACGATTAGTTGATGGTGGTTCCTAACGTTGACTCCTACTGAATGTTCACCAGTAGCTCTGAGATTACGACATTGCCATCGCCTCTACAACGCTGAGAAAAAAGTTGGACTTTAGGAAGGTGCTTCTGCTGCTGATTTCTAGCGAATATACACGCACACAGTTTTGGCAACTACCATTCATCCTTTATGACGTCATACTGCTCTGGTCAACTACCATGCATCATTTATGACGTCATCAATTTCAAAGTAAACATGTATATGTATTTCTGTATAATAATAATGAATGTGACCGAGTTGGTGGCGTTTAGTGCATTCCTAGGGTGCCCACTCTCGTAAGATTTACCTTCTCTCTTTGAGAATTACTTAGTTAATTGCTAATTATTGGAGAATAGCAACGGAGCTACTCGGCCATTTTTCAAGGCCAGAGTGCACACGTGTCTTATGTGCTGGCTTTTTAATTCACACTTTTCCAGCTTGTGTCACACCTATCCTTACCCGCCCTGAGTTGATGGCGCTTTACTTATTTATATGTATATATGATAAATATAAACAAACATGCGATGTCACAATGAAAGATAGCGAGCAAAACCCACAGTCTTTTATATTACTATTGTCATTCTGTTACGGTTAATTTTGAAATAGCTTTGAAATGATCGAATCTGACTTGCGCAGATCCCGTTCAGATTGTATCTCAGGTGTGCTGAAAGTCCTGCTTATTCGTCGTAGCTATTCATAAAAGAAGCAAGTTTGAATGTTGTTACACCCATCACCCAGAGCAGCAAGCTTCAGCGATTACTAACGAAGTTGAGGAAGGTTTAGCCGAGAACATATAAATTGAGAGCGTAGAAGGTGAGCATTGGGTTTACTTTCGACAGCCTAATAACTCTAGCTTCCCTTATGTTGTCCTTTAGTCCACACATTTCATGGGCGATGTTTCTGACAAAGGGGGGAGAATTGCTGTTTTGGGTCGGAATATATCCATCTAACACTCATCGTTAGCTAGTTTTTGACCTTGAAGTAGTACTTTTCAGTTTTAGCTCTTTTCATCAAGTGGTTTCATGCGTTGTTTGAAACGATTTCCATAACACAAATTAATGTCGGTTGCACATGCGCAGAAGCAACGTTGTAATTAGCGCATTCATCAGTCTTTCTTGGTAAACTTTGGAATAGCATTTCCATCTCCAAATACACAGACTATGTCGATTTCACGAATATCTATTGTTGTTCATGATTAAATACAGTTTACTAAGTTTTTCAAGCAAATAAATCACTATTTTCCAGAAAGCCTCAAAGAAAACAGCAACTATTGACCTATTTATTACGGCTCAGTAGATACCACAAACTCTAGATCTAAACCCTAATTAATTAAGTAGAGAATATTTTTGTGGTATGTACTATATATATTAGATAGTTAAGAAAATAATTTTTATTTAACACAGACAGTATTGAAAATAAAACAATACAAAATGAATACAACTATTGAATTTCCTTTGAAAATTTTACTCGAGAAACGTATTTGGATCTTGACATAGAGCTTTATTTACGGAATTGTCAAGATCAAAATACGTGTCTCGAGTAAGATTTTCACAGGAAATTCAATAGTTGTATTTCAATCCACGACAAAGAGACAGATCGACGAATGAAAAAAATACACATAATTACAGTTTGTTTCTAAACTTTACATATTCATAAATACTTGGTGTTGTCATTTAATCATCCATTATTATACTAAAGCTTACTTAATCGACGTTTCTTTCTTTAATTTTTATTTTCTATTATGATATGTTTTTGATACTGTTTCTTCCAAGTGCGATATTAATAGAATCTCTCCACCGTTTGATGGGCAGCGAATTATACTACTAACTCCCCTTTTTACTTCATATGCTCATATATTTGCATAATTCTTCTTAGGAAGAGGATCTTCCTTCCAATTATATATCAACAAAATGTTTTGTTTTTCTTTTATGAGTGATGAGTGTTTTCTCCATACCTGTATACTAACAACCGTTCCTCCCTTTGTGTCCTATTGTATATCCGTTTCAACTAATTTGTAAACTGTCTGAAGAGGTTTGCTTTTTCCGTACACCAACCCCCTTCTTCCTATCTAATTTGCTGTATAACTAAGAGTGAACACATATCTCGTCTGGATGATAAATCTTACCTTCTAAGTTTGTTTGTTTTTTTAATATAGTTCACTCCAAACAAGGCAGCACGCCACTGTAGACGTAAGAGAATACTAAGAAAAAGGGAGAAGGTTTGGAGGGGTCAACCTAAATTGGGAGCTGC
Organism: Sepiola atlantica; assembly: GCA_963556195.1. Classification (NCBI taxonomy): domain Eukaryota; kingdom Metazoa; phylum Mollusca; class Cephalopoda; order Sepiida; family Sepiolidae; genus Sepiola; species Sepiola atlantica. Next base: position 93,948,638 of record OY744526.1, read on the forward strand.
GCAGCGAGATATCTGTTTACATTAGTTTTAAATTTCTGCATGTCAGTACCGTCGGGGAAACAGAGGACAGGAATGGATTTCCAGAGACCAGCAGCACGACGAAAAGAAGCTATTGGAGTAGAAAGCTCACCGGCATCTGTGGACCTCCACAGTGAATGGATCGGATTTAGCTGATTATCGAGTTGGTCTAGTGAATTTACGTCGAAGGGGCACCAGAATAGCCAATTCAACGGAGCATAATCCATTGAAGTATTTGTAAAACAAACACAAGGATGCTACATTGCGGCAATAGGACAGGTACTGGAGCTTAGTTGACAGTGATGGACCTATTAGGTTGGCGACTCTATTTTGGGCCTTTTCAAGGAATGGGAGACTAGTAGATGATGCACCAGCCCAGATGTGGCAACAATACTTCATGCATGGGCGAATGGTGGCTTTGTAGAGATATAGGATAATGTCAGGTCTGAGGAGTTTACTAGCACGGTAGAGGGAGCCTACCTTCTTTGTCTATACTCTCTGCTGATGAAGAAACTCGATATCAATAAATAAACATACCGTCTCAGAAACAATTGTACACACACTGTTGCTTATGTTGAATTCTTAGAACGTAAATAAATGATTGCGTCGTATTTAAATTTATCTAACAGTTATATATTATATATATATATGTATATATATATATATATATATATATATATATATATATATATATATATAATACTTACTTTTAAAGAATTTGACCTGACCTGTCTTTAACCTTTACCCAAAACTAACTCAAAATTAACTCTAACCGAAGTTTTAGGTTTAGTTCGGCAAAAATTGGTTTTGTTCGGTTTAAATCATGCAAAAGCATATATATATATATATATATATATATATATATATATATATATATATATATATATATTTCTTATTATATATATATTTATTATATATATATATATATTTATATATATATATATATATATATATATATATATATATATATATATATATATATATTACTTTCTGTGAGCCAGAAACACGTGTCCATGGATTACTTTTATGTACGTATGAAATTAATAAAAAAAATATATATTAACGAGAAATACGCTTGTAAAGTTATGGGCGACTTATAACACAATTTTCTGCATCTTTAATGACTTAGGAAGTCAGACAATCGAAATAATAGTAAGCGAAAAAAAAAACAACGAACGCTGTAATCACCAATAAAAAATAATTACATAAAGATACATTGAATATTTAGGTGAAAAAAATCGTACATATTTCTAGACAAGTATCTTGGTTTAGTGGTAAAGGCGCTGGACTATAGACATTAATATCGAAGGTTCGATCCTTGTCTAAGTTAGCCATCTGTGGGACAGAAATACGTGTCCATGGATTTCTTTTATGTACGTATTAAATAAATAAATATATATATTAACGAAAAGTACGTTCTATAAAGTTACGGGTGACTAATTTTCTGCATATTAATTAATTAGGAAGTGGGACAATCGAAATAATAGTAAGCAAAAAAAACAACGAACACTGCAATCGCCAATAAACATAATTACATAAAAATATATATATATATATATATATATATATATATATATTAATCGTCGAAGTTAATACCGCTTTTACCAGCTACTATTCATATTTTATAGTGTCATCTATTTTATAGTCAATATATTTATAAATTTCTTTATCATAAAAATAATGGGTGTTACTTGGTACAAGCCAACAGACTTTCACTCGCCTCGATTAAATGGAACTTGGCTTAATTGTATTTAACTACAAGAATACAAAAATAAGCAACATAACAAGGGATATCGACATACTTTTAATATTATTATCGTCGTTCTGTTACGGTCAAGTTTGAAATATACTGTGAAATAAACAGATGAGATCTGAACGGAGCCCATGTAGATCGTGCCTAAGGATTGTGTGGGGCGTGTTTAAAGTGTTTTCTTGTTGGCCGTAGCTATTCCTTATAGTTGCAACATTGCAGGTGTTTTGTCCTCGTAACCTAGAGCATCAAGACCCAGCAGTTGCATCGGAACACGAGGTAAGTTTTGTCAAAAACACATTAAGAAATAGCGGCTGCATATGCGCAGAAACAACGTCGTAATCATCACTATAAGAGGCTCTGATTGTCTGTCGGTCTTTCTTGGTTATGTTTTGAAATAGCATTTCCATTTTGAAACACGCAAATTAAGTTGAATTATTTCACGAATATCTGTTGATGTCCAAATCTAGTTGACTCAGATTTTTCAAACAAAGAATCCACGACAACTATTTCGATTTCTATATGGCAAACTTAATACCATATAATCAAGATCGAAACTCTAATGAATTAGTGAAGAATATGTCTTTTACAATACATTTTTGATAATAATGAAACATTTAAGAAAAAACGCAGGCACACTGTTATTATCAAAAATAAAAACAAATTCAGAATGAATACCACCATTAAATTTCGCGTAAAATTTTACTCGGCAAGCGTATTTTGATCTTGGCATCGGGCATTATTTTCAATTTCATCCAATCACAGAGATATAAACTCGGCAAACGTATTTTCATCTTGGCATCGTGCATTATTTTCAATTTCATCCAATGACAGAGAGATAAACAAATAAAAACATCACATTTATATTATAGATTTTGTTTCTAAATTCAACATTTTAATCACAACATTGTTTTGTAATCCAATTATTTATTATTATACTAAAGCTGAGTCAATCATCATTCTTTTCCTTAACGATTTTTTTTCGATAAAGTTTAATCAGACAAAATACATATTAAAATATATCTTAGTTTTTGTATTAAATTATATTTAAAAAAACAATCCATTTAAATTGTTTTAATTAGCCGTATTTCCATATAAATCATTAAGTGACCCATCTCTCACTAACGTTCTGTCTCTGACTTTCACTCTCTCTTTCTCTATGTTGCCCTCCCCTGCTCTTAATGTGTACGTTGAGTTAAAAAACATATATGCATACAATATTTACTCATTACTTTGTCAAAAGAACGCGTATAAGGGCATATGTAAAAGACATTTCAGATATCTAATTGCATGTAAGTCAATAATAAATTGATCCTGCAAAAAAATTAAACCCTTTCATCTTTGAAAGCAAATAAGTTAATTTAGAATAAAAATTACGGAAGGAATAAAGTTTCCTAATATTTTCAATAACTCTTTAGTTTTCACATTTTTAATTTCTAGGGATTTCACTGAGTCACTTATAAACATTGAAACAATAATTTTGTGTCCATTTTCAGGAGAAAATGTTTATGAAACTAATAATATTTTTAATGAATGTGTATGTGCGGCTTAATCTGTCGAGCTGGCGATAGATTGGTCGGTCTGTCACGCCTCATGTTGACATAGTATTTACATCGGTAAACGCGCAGATTGTATGGACGTATCTTATTGGAGATGCATATATGATAAGATTTGTCCGTTTATAGGTATGATATTTATAATATCGCCGACTGGCAATGGTTGAGTGCTTCAATCTAGATGGCAAAATGTTATACATTGCACATCATAGAATATGGCATTCGATTAAAGTAGGATATATCATAAACAACGACTCCGAGAAAGATCACAGGATTGGGAAGCTGTGTTTTACAGACGATGATATGTAGTATGCCGAGATTTATAGCCTGCTATTGAGAGCCGATTCTCGAGAATACGGACTTTGTAGACGAAAAGTGTAACATAGAAAGTGTTTTTAACGTTAAATCTTAGCTGGTAAGATAGCCAATTTGATTCCAATGACTTTGATATAAATTATGTGTACTTCGTTTACGAGTGATCGACCGTTAACAATTATGGACTTTTTCTAAAAAATGTATATAATCTTTTAAAATCTCTTTCTTTTAATATTGAAATTTTAATTATAAATTATATATATTTATTTACTCCTCTGCAGGAGTTAGGCACAAGGCCAGTTTTATCTTACTCCCACAAGTAAGATGTGACCACAGCTTGGGTCGAGTAAGTGGGGTTAAAAGCCAGCGCTCGAGAGGTGAGCACTCTGGCCATTTAAACATTGCCTGGGCAGCCCCGTCGGCATTCCCCGGTAGGGGCGCCTCAAGCAGTAAGCAATAAACTTACTCCTCCCCAAAGAGGGGAGGCGAAGCCTGGGAGGGTGGACCTCCTAGAACTGCACAGGACAAACCCACAGACAGGTGGAATCAAGCCCCGAAGGACAAGACGACATCCGTCTATAGGGGTGCAGTATCCATCGGAACAGATACTACACTACAGATACATATAAATTATATATATGTTACTGCAAATTCTTCTCTTGGTGATTTTGGCCACTACAACTAAACCTTTATGACGTCATGAAGATTTTGGTAACTACAATTCATCCTTCATGCCGTCATCCATTTTAAACTAAATATTTATATATATATATATATATATATATATATATATATATAGAGAGAGAGAGAGAGAGAGAGAGAGAGAGAGAGAGAGATAAAGTATATATAATATATATATAAAGTAAATATATATATATATATATATATATATATATATATATTATAACGCTTAAATGTGTATTACTATATTATATATATATATATATATATATATATATATATATATATATATATATAGTGTGTTTCAGGTTATGTTAAAAATAAATCATAAAATGCTCGATGTAAAACAAGTGAGAGCTAAATACAAATAATTTATTTTTAAAACTATACGTTACATATTTCAGAGTTGTACCGCGGTTTCATCTAGATGTACTGGCTTTTTAAATAAATAAAAAAAACGTCTATAGCCCATAAGCAATCGTCAGTGGCCCGTAATATAAGCAACAGGAAAAAAGGCATTTAGACTCACCGTTAGACGGTGCTCTGTTGAAGCGTTTCTTTTGAAGAAACTACCGGTATCAGACTTATATCTTTGTTGTGTGGGATTTATTAAGTGTTTTATTTTTATATTTTTTTTATTTAGTTAGAGTTTTAAATTCTTTAAAACTGTTTTCTTGTATTTTATTAAGTGTTTTATTTTATTGTTTATTTATTTTTTCATAGTGTTGTATTTAATAAAAAGAATTATTTTAAAAGTTGTATTTTATAAAACGTCTATAATACGTGAAAAATCTTTAGCGTCTCGATATTAATATATGGGTGTTAATCGTAATTAAGTTTTATTTAAAATAATGTAATTATTAATGATGGATGCTCCTTCTGTTACGGCTTCAAAAATGTGTTTTATTTTAGGGGTTATTGTGTGGCGTAATTTATTGATTAGGTTCTAGGTGGGATTTATTAAGTGTTTTATTTTATTTTATTTTTTATTTACTTATAGTTTAGTATCTTCTCTAGTGTTTTATTTTATTTAATGAGGTGTTTTATTTTATTTTTTTTATTATTCATTTATAGTTGTAAACGGTATATTCATGAGTGATATATTTTTGAGTGGAGTAATTGCTACGTTGTGGTTGGATGTTGAAGAAGGGGGTATCTTTATCAGTGGACGGGATAATCTAAGGGATATGTACTGTATTAACTATCATTAGCATATGCATTCGTGTTGGGTTTTGCATTTAGTTAATTATGTAGGCGATATCTAATAATTTTTATAAGTCTTTTATAGTGTGTGTAAGAGACGGAAAGGGGGGGGGTAAGTCATAGTCATCTATAAATCCTTTAATTTGTAAGGTGTGAGTGTAAACTCTTAGTACAGTATCGATACCCAGATCAAATTCTGGTAAATATTTCATTTGAAAACTATAGTATTGGGCCTGTTTGAGACATAGCGTGATTAAGTCTTAGTCATCTATAAATCCTTTTATTTAATGGGGTTTGGTAGTTATATTTCTAGACGTTTAATTAGAGAGATTCATGTATTTATCATGTTATATATTTTTAAATGTGATAGGGTATCTAATCATTTATGTTATATTTGTGATAGATTAGGTTAAAGGAGGTGTGACTGTAGGTTATGTATGTGTAAGTAGACGGATGTGGTTGTGGCATGTGAAATGTATCTGGGGTTGTATATATAAATGAAATTAATAAGTTTTAGGAAAGTCTTGGGGTGGGTACATGATATATCTTCTATAGTGTGGGGATTATTAGTATTATGGAGTGATTAGTGAGTTATTTATTTTTGTTGCTAGTCCATTGGGCAAGCAGAAATTTTTTTGTGTCGACATTTTTTGCAGACCTCGCTTTTAATGTTCATGCAGTTTATAGAAGGTTTATTGATTACCTGTAGAATCCTTAATTTTTCAGTGGTGCATAGTGGGCAATTCTTGGAGGTCGGGCTATAGCACTTTGGCTTATCGATGATTCACCATTTGATTTTATAGGGAATGTTGGACCTCTTGAGTTCCCATATAGCGGTAGCTAAGGTGGTGATATGGCATTTTCCCGGATATCTGAAAGTGTTATTGTGAGCATAGAGCCTTCGTTTGAACATTCCTTAAGTTATTCCGATGTAAATTACTTACTTCTTGGCATCTACACCGGATATGACTTTGGCTTCCTACACTATGGAACTGCCTGTGCATCCTCATCCTGAAGGGCAAACCTCTCCTCTTTTTATGAGCAGTGGGGGTTGAGGAAGGGTGATTGATGCTGTTGGTTTTGAGGCTAGAATGGATCATATGCCTACGAAGCAAGAATTACCTGTTTTGATAGTATTTCTATTAAAAAGTGTATGGAGCTTAATTGAAAGTGGGAAGTATGTGTCTATTAATTGGAGGAACTACTTGCCTATGCTATATTTTATCATAAGGTAATAAGGGAGGGCGGTAAACAAGATGATGTTTCTTTGTATATTGCACTTGTGTTTTTTGGTAGATTGGGTAGGTATATAGGAGATTTATTCGCTATAACCTCTTTCGCGGTGGAATTTGTTGTAATATGCTTCTAACTATCAAATAAGCTTCATAACTTTTTAAAATAGAAATACGATCAAAACGGGTTATTTTTGCTTTTCATCCCTTTAACCCCATTCATCACAAATGTAACATAAATCATTAGATACCCCATCATATTTAAAAATATATAACATGATAAATACATGAATCTCTCTATTTAAACGCCTAGAAATAAAACTAAACCTCATTTAATTAAAGGATGTATAGATGACTAAGACTTAATGACCTTTGTCTCATACAGACCCAATGCTATATTTATCAAATGAAATATTTAACAGAATTTGATCTGGATATCGATACTGTACTAAGAGTTTAATTTTTCAACAGTTGAATTGAGCAGATAGTTATTGGTGAGATGCCGAAGGAGGCATAACAAACAAATAAATAATAAATAATAAATAAACATTCTTATATAAAGCCAACAGAATTAACTAAATACAAAAACCTAACACGAAGGCATGTTGCAATTATAGTTAATACATTAAATATCTCTTAGATAACCCCGTTCACTGATAAAGATATACCATCTTTCAATATCCAGCCACCACATAGCAATTACTCAGCTCAAATAATGACCCATAAATATACCGTTAGAACCTATAAATAAATAAACAAATAAACAATTAGATTAAAAAACACCTAATAAAATGAAATAAAACGCTTCAAATAATACTAAACTATAAGTAAATAAATAAAAATAAATTAAATATAAATCACGCCACACAGTTACTCATAAAAATAAACACACGTTTGAGGCTGTAAAACAGAAAACATCCATCCTCAATAATTAGATCATTTTAAATAAGACTTAATTACGATTAAGACCCATACATACAGGTCGAAATCGTAATGAAGTTTTATTTAATATCGTGACGCTGAAGATATCTTACTACTATAGACGTTTTTTTTATATAAATTTAAAATATAACCTTTAAAATACAATCTTAAAAAATACAAAGTTATAAATAAATAAAACACTTAATAAAATAAAAGAAAACATTTTTTTTTAATTAAAAACTATAAATAAATAATAAATAAAACACTTAATACATCCCACACAACAAAACTATAACTCTAATACCTGTGCTTTCTTCAAAAGGGATGGTTCAGCAAAGTACTGGCTAACTTTCAATCCAAACGCTATTTTGTTTTGTTGTTTACATTTCGTGGCTCTGACGGTCCTTTATGGGCGATAGACTTTTTTTTAATTTAAAAAGCCAGTCCATATTTATTAAACCGCGCTACGACTTTGAAATATGTAACGTATAGTTATTTTAAATAAAGTATATATATATATATATATATATATATATATATATATATATATATATATATATATATATATATATATATATATATATATATATCTTTGCGACCACTTACTTCTCACAGCCTGGACTCTCCTCCAGCGCTCACTTTAGCCACGGTTTCTACTTTCCTTTATCGCTCCATCATGTGAACCCAAAATTTTGATGTACTTGTATGACATTTTTCTTCAAATTATCATACTGAGGAAGTCTTACAATAAAGACGAAACGTGTATGAATATATAAAAAATATCTTTTGGATGTTTTCCTTTTTCATTTCCCATTACGTCGGATTACTATGATCCTTCCTTTCCTATATATATATATATATATATATATATATATATATATATATATATATATATATATATATATATATATATATAAATAAATATATCAGCGTGAATATGGAATCCCATAGTGACGACAATCAAAGTAGTATCGTGAGATACTACTGGAGCGCTCTCGGCTACTGGTAATGATGCCTGAACCCAGAGTCATCATCTAATGAAGGGTTTGTTCGAAGAAGTGCTGCTGCACAAGCAAGAGCTATTGTATAAACATTATATATATATTAGTTATTCAAAGACACGTGTTTCGTGGTCTTTAGGGCTCATCAGTGTTGCTAACCGTAGCGAGATTCTAAACCGGGACACTGTAGCTGGTGTCCAGTGTTCTTCTAACGGGGCTAAGGAAACGGTTGGAGCCAGTTTGAGAATTTATCTTGTATTTTAAAAGAAGTGAGTCATTGATTTATATTTTTTACGATACTGATAACCAACATTCTTTTTACGGTAGAGTATTGCTTAAGCAAAAATGGTGTGTGTATATATATATATATATATATATATATATATATATATATATATATATATATATATATATATATATATATGTGTGTGCTTGTCTCTCTCTATATATATCATATTCTTCGCTTACAGCAGACACTGATTAACGGACTTGAACTAACGATCGAACGTATCGTCACTCCCTAATGATGACGGCCATTGTAGTGTAGATTTCACGCCGTGTCCGTAAAAGGTTCCCGCTTTCCTTCAATGTCGTCCAAATGATCACTTTGTCTTCTGCGGGCCGATAAATAGCTCCCGTGATGACCACGATTATTTGTACAGATGCGAAAGACGACTGAACAGAATGGGAAGTGGCGACAAGTACGTGATTGGCAGAATCGCTGGAGATGAAGATTGGTACCCAGCGAGGGACTCTTGTGCGAGCAGGAAACGGTCCAACAACAACGGAAAATGAAAAGAACAAGACTCCGTGATTTCGTTCGGATTCTTAATAGACTGCGCGGGAACATTTGCGCGTGGAGGAAGTTATAACATATACACACATACACACATACATATATAAATATATTGAACGTAGTTCTTTATATATATTTATATATATATATATATATATATATATATATATATATATACACATAGATATATATACATATATATATACATACATATATATATATATATACATGAATAAATGCGAAAGTTTTTTTCATTCATCATACCTATATTACATACACAAGAGTTTCTATGTGATTTAAGTAAATAATACAAGATTTAACTCGGAAATTCTGTGTATATACAAGAGATTAAAGATCAAAACAGAAGTTTCTGTACGTCTAATGTGCATGATTATTTTAAACTTTTCATAATAAATTACTGTTTGGTGTGATATACTTCTAATGTTAGTTCGCTTTTTGGTCCCCTGATTTTGTAAATCAGGGGGCTAATGTTTTGAGGCATTCCGTCCGTCCGTCCGTCCGTCCGGATTTTTCTCCGCAACCATCGATTGAATTTCTCTGAAATTTTGCATGAAGTTGTAACTTTGGTCAGGTTAGAAAGTGACATTCACCGATTTTTAATAAAAAATCTGGTTAGCCCCCCCAGGGGGTCAAAAGACCCCGAAATGGCTAAAAGTGACATTTTTTGCTCAATAACTCTTCATCCATCCATTCAATTTCTCTGAAACTTAGCCAAAATGTGGAGGCAATTGTTCCTAATAGAAAATCAGTATAGCCGATCTTGAAAAAAATCATGTTCGCGCTCCCAGGGGTTCAAAAGCCCCCGAAATGGCAAAAAATGACCCTTTTCTCCCACAACGTTTGATCCATCCATTGAATTTATTCTGAAACTTGGCCAAAATGTAGAGGCAATTGTTCTGGATATAAGATGAGCATCCTGGACCTCAGAAAAATTAAGGTTCGCGCCCGCAGGGGGTCAAAGTGGGGTCAAAAATACCCCAAATTGCCCAAATGTATTGCATTTTACACTCGCCACATCGAGTCACATACAGAGGGGGACCACGCACGCGCGGCTTGTTTCCATATATATATATATGCAAAGTCAAAAAAGAATTGATATTAACTGAAATCTTTATTAATATTTGTTACTATATCTTAAATTGCAATGTCATTTTTAATCGAATAATCGCATAGAATGTCGGCTGATTAAAAAAAGAAATTCGAACGCTAAAAACCGCTCCATAACAAATATTCCTATTTACTTGCCTTCCTATGAGGGCAAAGTTAGACACAAGGTCGATTATTTTTTTAATGTAGGTTAATCCAGCTACCCCAAAAGAAGCACTCTGGATTGGAACAAAAAATGTTATTTGCCTTAGTCTAGAAGGACTTCTCTTTCACTGACCCAAGACAGAATAAACAAAGTGTAACATCAGAACAGATACTAAATTTTGTTCCAAATTGTTATATTGTTATTGAATTATCACAATACAGTTTTCAAAAAGAAGTTAAAGTTGATTTAATTTTAAACGTTTTGCCATCTTTTAACTCAGTTTTTTTAATCACTTTGTTCCCTCATAAAATATATTTAAAAAAAGTACGTACACACAATTTTTATTTGAAATGAGGTTAGCTTATTTCTTTCCGCCTGGATTGACAATTCAATTGGAATTGGATTTTTTTTCATTACAAAAGTATGTCTTTTGTATTTGTTTTTAATATTGCTTTAAACATTATATTTCTGTACCTTTAAATTACATACTCTTCTGTTTTAAATCCAGTATTTTCTAGCAATGGAGAAAAATCTTTCAAATGAATATTTAAAAATGTAAAAATGATTATATATTTTAACTACCATCTTCCATTAATTGCTGTTGAAGGCGGATAGGCTTTGCTAGTTTCTATATAAGTGGAAGCAAATACAACCACCTTAGACTTATGCCGCCGCTTAAAATGAATTTCGAAAGAAATATCCCACTCTCTATTAAAAAGTAAATGGTGTTTTTTTCTTTCGGTCATTAGAAAGGATAATGATAATTTATATATGCGAAATGGAATTAATAACGCAATTCTATGATTTTTATATGCATATTGTATTAATATATCTAGATAAATTATGTGTGCGAACACCGGCGAGACAATGTTTTCTGTCACTTTTGTACGGCGGGAGTACACTATTGTTTATGTGTGTGTATGGTGACATTTTCTCGATTAAAATCTATATGTATTCATATAATACGACATTTAGATTGCTAACTTGCACATTAGAAGTTTAGATGGTGGAACGAAATGAGACGAAATCCTTTGGCATGTGAGGAATAGGGGAGGTAGAAGTGGGACGTTTCGTTTGGTTGTTTTGTTTTACTTATGTAAATCGACAGTTTTAAAAGAAAAATAAATCTTTATTTGTTTCACAATTTTGACTTTTTTAATTTAGTTTAGATTTCAATTTAGGGAAAACATTTGACGTCTACTCGTGTAATATACAACCCCCACCCTAAGTATATATTTAATGTATATATATATATATATATATAGTGTGTGGATTTCAATTTTGTGTAGAGAATCTGAATAACAGAGCTCAATGTAATTCAAACAGAGCAAAACAGAATTATAAAAAGAAAAACTATACACACATTAAGGTTGTACACATAATAACTTATTTCGACCCCTTTAATTAGGTCTCCTCAGATGTATGGACAACCACGTCAAAAAAAAACCCTTTTCCCTTAGTCGAAAAGGGTTTTGTTTGACGTGGTTGTCCATACATCTGAGGAGACCTAATTAAAGGGGTCGAAATAAGTTATTATGTGTACAACCTTAATGTGTGTATAGTTTTTCTTTTTATAATTATATATATATATATATATATATATATATATATATTAGTAAGTTGCAAAAGGCATTGATCCTTTTGACGTCATAAATGATAAAGTATACTTACTAGAGGAAATGTATATACACTGAAATTTGGAACAGAAAGAAGGGGAAGAGAATGAGAGTAAAAGAAAAGAGAGGGTGTTGTAATTAACGAAGGGGGGGGGGGCGAAATGCAACGAGAAGCATTTAATAATATGATACTGACCACGAGTCTTCTTTGATCACGTCACAAAGGAGTAATAGTTGTTGCTAATAAAAATTCAAACATTGCTAGATTATAACTTTTTTTATTTTTCAGTTGGAAGGTGACGATAGTAAAGTTGATGTCGACACGGACTGAAGATCTGGGTGTTCCAAGTTCGAATCCAGTCGGTTCCACAGTATCACTTTCACTTAGAGATGTTGGCAACCTTCTCATCGTCCTTCCCGTAAGTACTCGATGTCTTTCCAGAAAGATTTCTAACTAGAAAAACATCGGGGAAACTAATGCCAACACCAGAATCATCTGATTCACACGAAAGAAGAAGATTTTTTAATTTTTTTAATTATTTTTTGTGTAAAGACAAAAAGAGATGTTACACAAGTTAGACCTATTTAGACAGCTCTAAACATACGTTCCCTCCATTTGTTTATGATATTCTTCTATTGCGCACTGTTTTTCCTTGCAAATATCGGTTTCTCAATCGTTCTTTGGAATTTGGGGGATATTCATTTGTCTGTTTTCTCCCCTTTACCCTTTTCATTGTTCTCTTCTAAGAGTAACTTCATGTAACTATTAAATCATTTATTTTGATCGTTATCCGTCGACGTTTCACTTTCGAAGGTGTATCGACCGAAAAAGGCCTCGAGTTTCTAGTTTTTAGTCGAATGTTTTCTTTTACTTTTTTCTTTTTACAACTTTTATTGTTTAGTCGAATAGTCTTTTGACTATTAAATGTAGGAAAACAAACTGTATTTTTCTTTTTCTCTCCCTTTTTACATGTGATGGTGTCCCCCGATTTATTATTACTCTCTCCGTCTTACTTAAAAACCTAATTGAATTTTGCACCACCAAAAACCTTATATATATTTTTTCTGCGTAGCTTTGTTGGAGTCTAACAATCTCTGAACCTTGCTTTTTATTTGTTTGCTTGCTGGTGTGTTACTCTGAACACGTTATCTGATGCCGAGGCAGAAGTTGCATGATGTGTGCGTAAGTAAAATAATGAGAGGTTATAATCGAACATCCTTACGAGAGACAGAGGACAGGCAGAAAGAAGAGGGAAAAGAGGAAAAAGAGGGGGATAGAGAGTGTGAAGAGAGAGAGAATAGAGGAATGGGATAAGACAGCGTACCTCTCTCACTGCTTCGACGTGTCCGGGGCCTGACACAAAGACAATAACATCATCAGCGAATGCGAAAATGGTAACTCCAGCCTCACTAAGTATATCAATTATATCAGTGCCCGTCAGAAAATTACACATTTTCTAATAGTTCATGTGTGTAAGAGTGGTTTGAGTTTCCCCTCTATATCATTGTCAGACTAGAAAAAGAATCTGACAAATTGGAGTATTTTTCACTCCCTCAAAACCTTGAACATTGCTAGTGTTTTTTTAGAGTTTCTAGCTGAACTGTGTATATTGAACCATTATTTAGCAGTATGGTTTGTTTATAAGTGTTGAGATAGCGGATGTTGCCTTGTTGTATCCATGTGTTTTTAGTCATCTGTACACAGAGAAATATGATCAATGTGGGCATTGACATATAATTCGCATTTTATTGCAAGCTCCTACTTGAATAGGATGTTAATGAAAATAGGCGATGTAAATCTTATATCCTGCGCATCGTTAAAAGTTTTACGGCATTCGGACCATAAACTATTTATGACCCATTTGCAATTAGGTTGTAGCCGTAGTCGTCAAGCCAGGAACTAGTAATTCAACACGTCCCTATTGAATAAACGGGACTTCCGGAAAATGTTAAAATCCATTAATCTAAGGAGCGACACCAAGGAAATGTACTTAGAGCTAGGTTGGAAAGTGAGTCCAACTATGCCATCAAACGTAGGTGACTGCATACGAGGAGATATCTTGATCGTTACATCGTGTCAAGGCACCGGAGAGAACAATTCTCCCACCACGAGGAAGCGGAAAGTAACGCAGCGAAGGTAATAAAGTGTGAGATCCTGCGTTTTTACTTATCTTTAATTTTACAAAAAAAAATTCATAAAAAGATCTGGTACAAGGCCAGAAAGAATGAGGTCGTTTAAGTTAGTAAGTCATCCGTGTTTGTGTATTCTCTAAACTAGTTCCAATCAGCAGAATAGTGCATTCACTCTATAGACGAACTGTTACGTCTGATTATTACACGTTGTTATCGGTTTAATAACAACTAAAATGATAAAAAAAAAGTGGAGTAGAAACTTTAACTGATTTATTTAACAACTCACAGATGAAATGGAAATGTAGGAGACGCTCGATGCGTTATGATTAAAGTATGTGATGGCGGGCCGTGGTGTTTACCTTTTAACTGTCATGGCGGATTCTCTATTCTCCAGGGCGATAAATCTGCTTTTTTCGCTCCAAAGTAAACAACTCTATTCTGTTTTTAAGTTGCCCTAACTACTTAATTATCCCGAGATGGTTTAACTTTTTTTTTTATCCACAAAAAAAGTATATGTAAAATTTCATTTACGATGGGGAGTGAGATACTTATTAAAATGTAAAGTGTAGTAGTTAGTAGGCCCCTAAAATCCTTCGAAGCAAAATTCTTGCAAACGCTTCAACCTTCGACTCTACTCTGGAGGCCCGATCCAAACCAAACGCCGGGGATCCGAACCGGGCCATGTGATCAGTTGAAAAATACCGGCAGCGATGCCGCACTGCCCCAGACAGCAAACTTATCCATTGTCACATTATCTCTATGTCCTAGCTTTCCAACTATGTGGGAATCACAAGAAATCAAAACCCTGAAATACTTTCAAAAGAGACAACTAAACTGAAAATAAGAAATGTTAAACTTCCATACCAGGAAATAAAAATTAAAATCATGAAATGCATGAAAAAATGATAAAGAATATGGGCTATATGGCCAACTAATACATTTCCAGAACTTATTAAATGACTAAGTTATAAATACACTGTATGCCACAAAATTACTATCAATTTGCATCAGTCCAAGGTTTTCGATCGTTTCCTGGAAGCTGTTCTAAACGCTGCCGGTTTTAACTCGAACTTCCGCAGATTGATCTCCACTCTGTATCTATCGTCGACATCAGTGGTGCAGGAAAAAGGCAAGCTCTCTGAATCTTTCCCTGTCTCTCTTTCGGTAGGTCAGGGTTGTCCGTTGGGGCTCCTGCTTTATGTCCTTGCGTTGGAGCCCTCCTTCCGCAGACTCATAGATTGGCCTGTGAAAGCCAGGGTTTCCGCGTCGCAGATGATGTCACTGTTAGCGTGTCAAGCCGTATGAACATTATAGCGGTGAGCAAAACGTTCGAACAGTATGAAAAAATT
This sequence comes from Sepiola atlantica, assembly GCA_963556195.1. Taxonomy (NCBI): domain Eukaryota; kingdom Metazoa; phylum Mollusca; class Cephalopoda; order Sepiida; family Sepiolidae; genus Sepiola; species Sepiola atlantica. The sequence continues at coordinate 93,964,482 of OY744526.1, forward strand.
ACAGGGGCCGTAATCAACCTCAGCCAGCCCAACGGCCTGAGGTTGTGAGTCTTAAGCGTTATAATCGCAAGGAAACGTCCGTGCATCTCTTGCACAAATGTAGTGGTTCATCTTGTTTGTAGTTACATAAACCCTGAGTTGCAAGAGATATATGTGTATTCGAGCTGCACAGCCCTGATCCTTCATATCCTTCGAATTTAAACTATCCAATAAAAATACCGAGGAACTTAACTAAAACAGTGTCATATACAGTGGCAGAGACTGCCAAGATAAGGACATCGACGATGTATGTCATGATCAGTGTAGACATTTCCTGGTATCCCAGTTGCTGTGCTAAATTCTATCTAAGAGGAAAGGTGAGTGTTATGCCTCTATACCAGAAATGTCAACTAAAATCGGGACTTTAGGGATGTTCTTAGTATCAAGAAAGGAATATATATAGACTAGGAAGGTGATAACATCGCAAAATGATTTTTTTCAAAAGTCACCAAAAGCCACCATTCATCCTTTATGACGTCATAGATTTTCGAGTATATTTATTTACTCCTCTGCAGGAGTTAGGCACAAGGCCAGTTTTATCTTACTCCCACAAGAAAGATGTGACCACAGCTTGGGTCGAGTAAGTGGGGTTAAAAGCCAGCGCTCGAGAGGTGAGCACTCTGGCCATTTAAAAATTGCCTGGGCAGCCCCGTCGGCATTCCCCGGTAGGGGCGCCTCAAGCAGTAAGCAATAAACTTACTCCTCCCCAAAGAGGGGAGGCGAAGCCTGGGAGGGTGGACCTCCTAGAACTACACAGGACAAACCCACAGACAGGTGGAATCAAGTCCCGAAGGACAAGACGACATCCGTCTATAGGGGTGCAGTATCCATCGGAACAGATACTACACTTACTTCCTAGCGTGTGCCAGGTAAATTTTTGAGTATATACTTTCTTGAAAAGATGCCGCTTTTATAGGGTATAAAAAATCAAAGAGTGGGCGAGCAGAAGCTTCATTCCCACGAATTATGGCGTATTATAAACAGGGTCCTGAACAAAAACGTATTCTCTATTCCAACCATCATTAATGGGCCAGAGGTGGTTTCCTCAGCGTATCACTAAGCCAAACTTTTTACAAAGTACTTTGCATCAAATTCTACCCTTTGTGATCAGGGCCACTTACCTCCTGAATTCACCCCCTGTAAACACCCTGAGCGGCATCCATATATATGTCCGGGATGTGTCCAATCTTATCGAAAACCTTGATGCCAACAACGAAACTGGTCCTGACAACATTCTAATCATCCTGATTAAATAACTACAACCTTAACTAGCTCCTATTCTAACAAAGCTGTTCAATCGACGATTAAAGGATATGTGCATTCCAACACCTTGGAAAACCTCGTCAGTCTTTCCGATGTTTAAAAATACTGGTGAGGTGTCCTGTGCATCTCAATACAAACCAATCAGTCTTCTGTGCGTCATGAGTAAGTTGCTTGATTCTGTAAGAAACCAAGAAGTTGCTAATCACCTTAGAAAAAACAGCCTACTCAGCGAGAAGCAATATGGCTTTCGTCCTGCTATATCAACAGCCGATGTGCTGACTGTAATATCACACAGGATCAGTTAATCTATTGACAGGGTCCTCGTTTTATAAGCAATAGATCTTGACATATCAAAGGCTTGTGACAGGGTTTGGCATAAACGTTTATTTAACAAGCTTGCTAGCTATGGAATATCTGGAAATGTACTCTCAACCACCAAATTATTTCTCTCTGATAGATTTATAAAAGTAGTCGTTAATGGACAGAAATCTGAAGCACCCGGTATCAACGCCGGCGTGCATCATGGTTTAATTCTGGGCGTAATCCTCTTCCTGATTATCATAAATGACCTTCTAAGACACCTTCTAAGATCATTCGTCGACATTTATTCTGATGACACAACTATCTATGGAAACACATCGAACAGCATTAATAGTCAGGTAATTTCTCTCTCTCTCTCTAATATATATATATATATATATATATATATATATATATATATATATATATATATATATATATATATATATATAATCTTCCGACCTGGAGCATGTGATGCAATGGAAGAAAAGGTGGCTGGTTACTTTTAATGCGTCAAAGACCAACCCCCTTTCTTTTCACCACGAACACTCCAATCCCAACTTTGTCCCAGTTGAAATGAACGGCTTTCCCATTGAGGTATCCCACTGCTATAAGAACCTGGGTCTGACCTTCTCTTCAGACATGAAATGGATGACTTACATGAAATCTGTTGCTAAGACCGCTGAAAAAATGGTCGAATATCTACCGCGCCAGAAAGTATATCACGCCCGATGCCATCCTCTATCTGTACAAGAGTCAAATACGTCCTAAGATGGAGTACTGATGCCAAATATGGTGGGGGTGCCGCTCAGAGCATCTTTTCCTGCCTTGACAGAATCCAAAACCGACTTCAAAATCTAGTGTAGGGATGTCCTGTTCTCTTCTGTATAGTCACTCTCTCACGGCAGAGATGTTTCTAGTCTTTCTTTGCTCTACCGTTATTTTACTGGCAGGTGCTCGACTGAGCTCAAATATATGGTTTCCCCTATAACCTGCCTAGCTACTACCGCTGTTGATGATTTCCTTTTCTCTCTCTCTCTGTGCCCACAGTGAAACGAAAGTTCTATGGATGAGTTACTTTCATAGAACTGCCCGTTTGTGGAACAAAGTGTCGCGATTCTGCTTCCCAGCCGACTACAATATTGTCGTCTTGAAGCCCAATGTAAACAAGTTCTCATGTAACCGTCCCGTAAATAATCAACTTCTGCCCCCATACAACAATCGCACCGATGATCACGATGTTTTCTCACTGTAAAACATCAAACTCTTTAACCCTTATCTTCGAGTAGCATTTGGGCCTTAATAAGTGGTGACGTTTATTGTAAAAATAACATATGTGAACCAAATACTGACCAAACAGATCATGGGTAATGTACTATAATACTAGAAGATCGTGGATCTCTCTCTCCCTCTCTCTCTCCCTCTCTCTCTCCTTCCGTGTTTATTAACAGCAAAGGTAATAAAACTAGATATAAATATATAAGATGTGAATAGTCTATTATACACAATAGTGAATGCCACTACAGGTAGTATTAATATTTAAGAGGTTGGAGAGGAAAAGAGAGAAAGCGAGAAAGAGCGACCAGAGAATTTTGTCTGTTTTATTTATTTTTTATTTAACTGGTAAATACTGGAATCATTCTGGCAACCTTGAGGCTGCTTGTCTCTTTGCAGATCCTTCTTTCTCATAATGAGATATGATTCTATGTTGTCATAGGAGGCCAATCTCCTAGGCATTACCTCTATCAAAAGGGGTGGTTTATTGCTGACCGCCTTTTTCCTTATTTAAATGATCTAAGCTAAGTGCGAAGGGTGACGCAACGGGGCACATTATTTCTAGTATATAACAAATACTAACCCAACACGACACAGTTGTGTCAAGTCACCTATAACAATGGTCTTCTTCTACCTGTCGGCATTACTTGGTCAGGGTGCATCAAATTACAGACGCTGAAATTCATCAATCCACCTTATGGAAAACGTAATTATTGTCATGGTTGGCAACCTGAGATCGGACGATACACTGCAATTTGACCTTAACCTAAGGAGAGATAAATATGTAATACCTATTTATCTACTTCCCATGGAGTAGAATGTGACACAAGGTCGGAAAGTGGGAATTGCGCACTCTAGAGGAAGAGTACTTGGGATTTTAAAAAATTGCCTGAGCAGCCCCAGGTAGGGGCGCTTCAGGCGATTAGCAAAAAACGACCCATAGACAGGCGTAAATCAATATGTAATACAGTTATTGATTGTTAATTTTACATATACGTAGATAAAATAGAATCGTCCTACGTCATCTGAGAATAACAGTTACGTCATAATGAAAGCGTCCGTTTCCTTGAAGAAATTCAAACACTTTTGCTGAACAGACGAAGAGACATGACGCATTGTTTCGTTACTAAAAGAAACTGACGATAAACTAAGTTGTAAAACGTTGTTTTATAAAGACAGATTAAGCAGGCGAACTGTGTTCCTCGGCCAAGAATTCTTGTAGGTCACCAATATTGTCTTCATTCAAGAAGACTACGGAAATAAAGTAGTCCTTCAAAAAAGAAGTACCTAAAGAAATAAGCCAAAAAGAAAATCATGGCCAAATCGTGCAGTTCTTACTGTCTTCGTTGTCACAAAAAGACACCGTCTTTAAACCCCAAAACAGTGACCTTCCGTAATAACAGACGTGCAATTAAATCAAATTGCAGTCATTGCAGCATGAAGAAATTCAGAATTATTGCATCTGGTGGAGCGACTGAAGAACCAACTCGTTCGAAGGCGCGCAAACGCAGCTACGGGCGACGAAGTGGAGGCGGACGCGAAAGCAGAAACAAAAGCGGAAGCAAGAAAAAGACGACAACGAGAAGGAGGGAGACAAAGCAATAATTTCTATGAGAATTGAATCTCAGTCCAAACGATGGCGACATTCTGATTTTCTCAAATAAATGAATTTAAATCTACTTTCATTTTCTGAGTAAACTTCTTTTATATTCGATGCATACTAACTATTTTTTCTGTATCATAGCTCTTGAAGGATTTGTTAATTTTCAGAGAAAGTGGAGAATTGTGGCTGTTACCATTCTTGTCGTTTTTATGGAATGTCGCAATGACTTTAAGAAAACTGGCACTGATATTGCGCAGCATTTCTCCGTATATCTATGCGAGTTAGGTGTGTAAATACACGCGTGCGTGTAGTATGTATGTGTTTGTGTGAATGTTTGTGTACGTCTACATGCGTGTGACCTATGTATGTAATCAGCTCACTACAAAGGCACGATAAGACAAAAGCCGTTATCACACATTGCTCCTTCTGCATGACACCCATCAATGAAGTGAGAAATCACCAGAGTCACCAGGTTGGTAGCAATCTCTCTCTCTCTCCCTTTCTCTCCCTTTCTCTCTCTCTCTCTCTCTCTCTCTCTCTCTCTCTCTCTCTCTTCTCTCTCTGTACGAGCGCGTGTGTATGAATATTTTTTAGTTCGGTACAACAAAAAATAATATGTTACGCTATCACCAAATAAAGTCACGATATAAAACTGAAAGGTTTTCTGTTGCGTTGTTGTTGTTGGTGTTTATATTTTCTTTTCTGGGATCTCTCATTGCGTTTGTTAGAAATTGATTATGCTAAAGTTTCGTTCGAGCCAAGTTCAACAGGGCGATAGGGAGTCAACTTCCATTAGATATGGAATCAACAAAATAAAAACAGCGACACACAATTCAATAAACATGTGTTATTTACTTGTGTGCGCCGTTATATATATATATAAGTTCCCCTGTTCTTTTTTATACTGATATAGTATAGTATTTTTTGGTCAGGATCAAAGTGTAGTATCTGTTCCGATGGATACTGCACTCCATAGACAGGTATTGTCTTGGCCTTCGGGGATTGATTTATGCCGGTATATGGGTCTGTCCTGTGCAGGTCTAGGAGGTCCACACTCACAGGCTTCGCCTCCCCTCTTTGGGAGGAGTAAGTTTATTGCTTACTGTCTGAGGCGCCCCTACCGTGGAATGCCGACCGGGCTGCCCAGATAATTTTTAAAAGTTAAAAGGTGCTCTTCCTCTAGAGTGCTGACTTATCAAAACCCCACTTTCCGACCTTGTGTCACATTTTACTCTGTGGGGAGTAGATAAATACCTAATGATATAGTTATGTTCCTTTTGTATTTGTGAATTTTTCAACATTAAGTTAGTTGTTTAAAACTGTTTTGTTCTGAAATATTCAGATTTAGTTAGTCTCCCTTTTTCATTTAGAAATGATTAAAAGCTTCTCTAGAGTATATATATATATATATATATATATATATATATATTGTTTCACTCTTAGATAATTAACCCCTCCTTTTTTCTTTTTCTTTTTTTTTTTACTTATATTTTTTCATTTATTAATTTTCCAACGAATGTTAAGTCTGCAATATCTTGGATTTAGTTAGTTTGTCTGGGAATTTAAACTGCATTTTACATTTTTTTTTTAATGACTCAAAGCTTTTTGAGACTATATATTGGGTATTTAGATCTGTATGGCTAGGTTTCCTTCCTCTTATCTAATTACTTTTCTGGTACCTAAGGTACTTAAGCTTTATTTTTTAATTTTTTAATGCAACTTTAATTCCTATATAATTGTATTGCTAGCTACCATATTGTAGAATGGTTCTTGGATGTAGTGTTTAGATAGTATTATTATTATTTTTATATATTTTTGATTATTGTTATAATTAATGTTATTTGATATGCAAATTACTATATCATACGGTAGTCTTCAGGGTAATATATTATTATTATTATTATTTTTTTTTTTATTTTATTTTTTTTTTTAAATCATTATTATTATGTATTTATGTATATATTAGTGATATTTTAAGCTGAATTATTTCGGCACTTGATTATTGGGGTAATGGTCGTATAATCAGTACCATTGGAGAGCCATGAATATTATAACTGTCCTGTTTTTAAATCTCCGAAACAGTTACATGGTAAACAGCTGATGATCCACGTGTTAATATTAGACGCTTAAGGTCTCCTGTTTTTGTTTCACTCTTAGATAATTGACCCCCCCTTTTTTCTTTTTTTTTTCTTTTTACTTATATTTTTTAATTTATTAATTTTCCAACGAATGTTAAGTCTGCAATATCTTGGATTTAGTTAGTTTGTCTGGGAATTTAAACTGCGTTTTACATTTTTTTAATGACTCAAAGCTTCTTGAGACTATATATATATATATATATATATATGAGAGAGAGAGAGAGAGAGAGATAAGCTTCACCAATTCCGCTTTTAGTTATTTGTTATTTGTTAAACGTCGTATTCTGTTAATAATCTTGCACATCACAAATTAAGTTTTTTCGCCGTGTTTTACCTTTTCTAATTACAGTTTCATTTGAAACAATTCTAATATTGATAATCTCTAAGTCTTTTTAGAACCTTGTCCTTGCCCTTGGCGCTATTATCAATCGTAAAAAAAATCTCGCAGTCTAGACCTGGCAGCTCCAATCCGCAATTACAATCTTTTCTCGATTTCACCTTCGAATGCTTTAGCTGTTGGTGTCTGACATTGATTTTTATTATGGAGAGCCATGTATTTAGATGCCTTCCATGTGTTTAGCCAAACGTTTTAGAGGCTTCAAAAATAACAGGTCGCATTTCAGATACGAGGGCCACAAATGAACTATTCAAAACAATCCCCTATTTCGAAATGTTTGTTTACTGTTGTGAAGTTGTAAATTTACCTATTCAGTTCCTAATGTACTTTCACTGTTAGCTATACTTAAGTAGATACTTAATCTAATTTTACATATGCTAATTATGTATATCAATAAGCCAATATCACCACATCTCCCTGATAAATATAGGGTTTATGCTTCGAGTGCGTCTTTCACTTCTTCTAATGATTCTTTCGTTTTCGATATCACTTTGCTTTTATCTCTCTCCCTTATTCCTTTCTCTGGGAGATCTCGACCTACATCGTACTAAACTGTAACCAAGGTTTTCCCCTTTAATACTTTGATCCCAATCCGACTCCGAATCCTCATTTTGAGCTGCTTGATATTGCATTGTTTTATCTCCCGGCGTCTCATTTTGTACAGGTTGTTCTAATAACTGTATAACGGAAAGAAGTCGTAGGATTTGTTTATTTTTCTCCTCATATTCACCCTGGGACCTTATTTGATCTACATGGGCTAACAAACTATTTCCGTTTTTTTTCTATTTATTATAAATGCATGGTGGCCTTTTTCTACAATAAATTCTGTCATTTCTGGATTTGATTTTTGTTTCCTTTTTCCACCATTTTTTTTTCATTTGTAGAATACGACATAGTTGATGCAGCTCTAATTTGTCTTCCCCATGAAGCTTATGGACATACTGATCTTCCCGCGTGTGATATTGTTCTATAACTTGAAAGCAGCCTAGGTAGAAAAACTTCTCCTTTTTTTATTTTTGCTGTCCACATGCTTTTAGTCCCGTTTTTACGGTCTGCACCATTCTTTCCACCAACCCATTCGATTGAGTGTGATATGGCGGTTTCTTATACGGTTTACGTCCTATTTTTCCAACTATTAATTAAGTCATTCATCACAAAACTCTAGATCATTGTCAGATTTTGGGGATACCTATTCTAGAGAATATGACCTTTAGATCTGTTTCATGGTAGAACATTTATGTCCGGCATACGAACTACATCAGGCCAGGCTGAAAAAAGTCTACTAATATTAATAAGAGTCCAACTCTAGAAATGTACGCATAATCCATATGAACATGACTCCATGGCTCTACTTGTCTAGGTCATGAATGTGAAGTATTTTGTTTAAAATTTCTTAATTCTCTAAATGTTTTCATCTTTTTATATATTCTCCGATATCTTGTGAATATCCTGGCCACCATGTTTCTAGTTTTATTCTTTTTTGTGTGGTCGCTACTCCACAGTGTATATCATCATGTACACTTTTTATCACGAATTTTCTTTTTTCTTAAATTTGCAAACGGTTCAGTCAGGTCTGTATATTTTGGTAAATATCGCCTGTAGAACTTGATTAATCCCAAATAAGATTGAAGTTCTTTTTTGTGTGTAGGTATAGATATTTTTAATATTTTTTTTCTATTAAGGCAAGATGATATACCTTCTTTACAAATGGAATACCCTAAACATTATATATTACTACTATTATTTACGCAATTTTTCTTCATTTATAGTCATTGCCGAATTTCTTAATTTGTTCAAGACGATGTTAGTTTTCTTTTATAATTCAATTTTAATATTTGCTCCTATGCAAATATCGTCTTGCTAACAGATCATATTTTTTGTATCTTTTCCTAAAACCTGTTTGATGGCTTTTTGAAATATGGCGCTTGCTTTATGGCATTCTTTTACATTTTAGAAAACCTATTGGCGTATTTATTGCTGTTACATCTTTAAAATTATCACTTATTGGAATTTTGTGGTATGCCGATTTGAAATCTATTTTTCTAAAAACGCTTATTCCTGTCAGAGCATGTAATGCTACCTCCACAGTAATTATAGGATACGAATCCGAGCAAACTTTGTGGTGTACGCCTATTTTATAATCTCCACCAATACGTATGCATCCGTCTGACTTTTTCAAAACTACAATGGCTGATGCCCACTTTCTACCCTCAGTGCTTCATAATAAGAAGAGGTAACATTTTCTTTTATTGTTAAACTGTTGTAGTAAAAATTTTGTAGGTTTTTTTTTATTTTCCGTTTTTTCCATTTTTATCCCATAAACTCGTTTGATAAAATTTATTTTAAGCACATCGCTTCGGTGGAGTATGTGGTTCTTTTTACAATGTGTAACAATTATTGATATTACCTCGAAGTTCTCTTTTAACTTAAATGAATCTTCAAAGTATCCTTAAGTTTTTATGACCGATCCATCAAATTAGCGAAGTTGTATACTGCTCTTTCGTAAAGTCGGCTTTCCAATGCGTTCTCAGAAATTAGTATAAGCGTTACCTCATTGCTGGTATCTATTTGCATATCCAAATCGACATTGTTAATTTTGACTTTTAATATAATATCTTTTATCTTTTGTTCATTTTTTTTAAACATTCTCATTATTGTATTAAAACTTCCCTATTGGTTTCATTTTTTTTTCAACTCTTTCGAAGTGTTTTTTTAACTTGCAAATCGTTCATTCTTAAGCAATTTGTACATATTTTTCCTAATGCAAGGCATTTTTACATTTTTATTTCGTGTTCACGTCCACAATACCAACATTTTTTTTAACATGTATCGTTCGTCAGGTTGATTTTTATGATCGTTGCATTTCTGTATTAATTCTTGTTGCTGTATAAAGTCAATGCCAATATGTAAGAACATGTTTCCTATTCGTAGCTGTTCCATATTTTTTTTATTCCTGTGTGATGCATTGCACATACCTTCAATTAATCTTAATTGAATTAAATCTTCTTCGATAGTCTGTTTTTCTTGTCTGAGTTTTCAAATGTACAATATTTACTTGCATTTCGTAGACGGTGTAGATATTTGACGATTGGTTCATCAATTTTTTGTTTCATTGACATAAACTTCGTTCTTTCTGCCAGGACTAACCTTTTCGTATTTCTTTTAATCATCTGACTTATAAGTCTGTTATTTCTATGTTTTCCTCCCGTTTCCTTGTTGTCTTTTAACAATTTAGTTCTTGCACTCGCAGTGAAGCATCTTATCTATGTGTCCAGGAAGTCGGGATCCTCGAGAGACAATTGGGATCCTATCGGCGACGCCGTTGTTGTGAGGTTGTAAATTTACCTATTCAGTTGCTAGTGTACTTTCACTACTAGCTATACTCAAAGAAAGACTTATATAGTAATCTATTTCCACTTATGCTAATTATGCATATCAATGAGCCAATACTACCACATTTATTAAACCAATAATGACTGGAATTCGTCTATTTTCTTTACTGTCCAAAATATTAATCGACAAAAGTATTGTAATTCTGCTTACTTTTAAATTTTTCACCTCAACTTGTATCTGATATAAATTATTTCGTTCTCTGTACATGCAGCCAATTGTTACAGAATAAGAAAAATCTAAAGAATTTAATACACACATAATATGTATATATATATCTATATATATATATATATATATATATATATATATATATATATATATATATTATTATTATTATTATTATTATTATTATTATTATTATTATTAAGAAACTCGATTAAAACCTTTTTTTAAATATAGTAAGGGCATTTTAGTATACCTTCTCTCACCCCCTAATATCTAGCTTATAATTGAATCCTTACTCATTCGAGCAAACAACCCTACGATCAATCAAGCTCGATATAGGGGGGGAGAAGGTATACTAAAATGTATTTAATATATTTTACATATATATATATATAAATATATATATATATATGATTGTTTTTATTGACACAGACATGTACAAAATCTGCGACACTGGCATGTCGATGTTATCGATCAACAGCTATTATAAAGTGAGATCTCATCAGGAAGAGTAAGAATCCGATCTTAACCTTAGATCATATTTGAAAAGCTCTATTTGATATTGAGCACTTTTTATAAACCCGGTTGAAATTCTATGGATTAATACCCTGTGGATGTTTTACCTGGATTATATATATATATATATACAGTCAGATTGTTTCACTGTATCCCTGATCTTTGATCCAGCTAGGCAGGTAAGCGATCAAAGTCAGTATCAAAACGGAGCTGTATTTTCGACAATCGGCCTTTCTAACAACTTAACTATTAACAGCAGTTTGCAAGTAAGTGAATTTATAATGTTTATTCAAACACTATTAGCACCGAATTGTGCCAAATTCGTTTTTACACAAATGGTAACTAGCGAATACTTACTACAGTTCACAAACCACGAACTATTAGGGATATAGTCATTCCCAGAGAGACGTTTTCGTTGTACAAAGCTTGGTAGTCCAGTGCTTCAACCGCTATCGAAGCTCGATTTTTTTTGACAGTGGTTGATATATTATATGGAAGTTTTTTTGTTTTTTTTACCTGCGGGGGCTAGGAAATACCCGACTAGTACACGGGCGCAGGCTATCTTTACCCCTCTCGGAGTGTTGGACCCGTAAGACCTCGTAAGGCTATCCATCTAAGAGAAGGACATCTCTGACAAAAAAAACCTTGCCACCAGCTACTAACGCCGTGGCATAAACCGTTGGGGAGGGAGGCCTCGTTAGTCCTGATCGACAACTTTCCTAGAGTTGGAATCTCGAAAAAATATCCGGTTTGCAAAAGTACAATTGCTTAAGGAGTAGATAGGTTCTGCCTATCGCCATCCCTTGCACTCCTTCTTTGTTTATTATTCAAGCTCAGAAGTAACAGCGCTGGGATGCCTTTAAACACTCAGTGCCTAGCCTTGTTTCCTTACTAGGACAATGAATGCCGTTCTCTTTCTCTCTATTTGAGTAACTTGGGGAATGTTTTTCCGTTACTAAGTCTAACATGACCAGGATGGGTCTCTCTTGTTCCGACAGGTTGAGGGTACAGGTTAGACAGCTTGTCTGTCTGCTGTTTCCGACTGACAGCAAGGATCCCAAACTCTTGGGTAGCGCTGCTCCATCATCAGTTGCATAATACCGTGGTTAGTTGTATGTGCCATGTCGCGCATGGTTAGGGCCCCTGCAATTATCTCCGGTGGGCTTTCCCGAGGACACAACCCCCATGGACCAGGTCGTGACTAATGGACAGGTTGTGTGAGCTTATTGGCACAAAACAAGTACCCACGTTGGCCAACCCACTCTATAATCAAAACAAACATGTCATTACTATGAAATAAAAGCAAACCTTAACCAGACACCCAACAAAAACACTTTCGCCTCCGCCCTTGAGGCTCGCATTCACAAATATCCGGGGACTTAGAACTAACATAAACGACGTAGAAACCTTCGTCCTGACAAACTCCACGGATATCCTAGCTCTTAGTGAAACTAACCTTCAACCTCAATCTCCTCTAACCACTTTGCCATGACTGACTATTTCCCACTTTACCGTAAATACTCTGACAAACATATGCACGGGCTATGAGTTTATGTTCCGAACACTCTCTCCCTGACTAGAGAACATAGGTTAGAATCAGATGACCACGACTACATGTGGTTTAGATTGACTTTACATCACAGCGTCAGTTACTTATATTTCTTATACCGCTCCCCGTCGACCCAGGACTGTACTCTGCTAAACTTTGTCTCTGAAAGCATAGATAGAGCACTCTTAATTGACTCGAATGCCCAGATACTTGTATTTGGGGATTTTGATGCCCACCACCGCGACTGGTTGGGATTCTCCAGCCTTACTGACGCAGCCGGCAACTCTACGTATAATTTCTCCTTAGCTCACTCCCTCTCTCAGACTGTCGATTTTCCGACCCGCATCCCCGATCGAGTAGACCAACAAGCCTCACTTCTAGACCTCTTCTTGACCTCAATGCCCGAGGCTTGTGTAACGAAAGTTCATAGCCCACTTGGGATTGCTGATCACAGTTTGCTAATGATACATATCACCCTAAAAAGTCGTCCAAAAGCTGATGAACAGTTGCTCAAAACAAGATACTACGAGCAGGCTGATTTTGAGTCAATCAGAGATCACATCGGTGACGCCCCAAGTTTGCAACCAGTGTGCAAACGAATTAAGTGAATGGGTCAAAGCAGGTATTGAAGCCTATGTCCCCATGCGAAAATTCTTTAGCAAGCCCAACTCTCCTCAATGGTTCACCTCGGAATGTGCAGCTGCCATTTCTGAGAGGCAACAAGCATTCCGTAAGTTCGGCCGTCATAAGTCAGCTACTAATAGATATAAATTTATAGAGTCAAGAAATAATTGCAAGGCCGTGATAGGCGAAGCGAAGAGAAGGTATAATGAGTTTACAAAAAATCGCATCCAGTCACAGAAACTAGGTACTCGCGATTTCTGGGAAATCTACAGTAGTGTAGTGAATAATGGTCAATCAACGATTCCCCCACTATCAAACCACAATGATGTCGTTTGCACGGCCACTGATAAGGCTGAATTACTTGCCCAGCGTTTCGCTTCTAACTCTACTTTAGACTCAGATAACCATCTCTTCCCTAGATTCCCTTTGCGGACCGAAGCCACACTTGATAACCTGGTCATCACCCCATCCCAGGTCAGAGACATCATAAAAAACCTTGACACTCCTAAAGCTTGTGGACCTGATCTTATACCAGTAATACTAATAAAGAAATGCTCTGCTGAACTGGCCCCCGTCCTCTCCAAACTCTACAATAAATGCCTTATATTCACTGTAGAGGTCCCCAGATGCCGGAGAGCCTTCTACTCAAATAGCTTCTTTCTTCGTGTTGCTGGCCTCTGGAACTCCCTCCATGCCCCCTGTTTCCCCGACATTACTGACATGCAGAAATTTAAAACTAATGTAAACAGACATCTCGCTGCGCAGATCCCAATTTAGGTTGATCCCCCCAATCTTCTCCCCTTTTCTTTTTTCTCAGTAGCCCCTTACGTCTACAGTGGCGGCCGCCTTGTTTTGGGTGAACTATGTTTAAAAATATATATATATATATATATATATATATATGTATATACTTTAAAGCAAATATCTTAATAACTGAGAAAATCGAAACGTTAAAATACTTTTGTATCTGTATAGATATTTATGGTCTGTTCTTCTGATTAGAATTATCGGAATTTAAATGTCCAGAGATTATAGTTGCCTCAATCGCATTGAGTGGTGATGGCTTCATAGTAAGTCTTGTTCCAATTCATACTTAGGCATGTCTTAAATTATAAAGATGAATCAATAATATTGAATTTAAATGAACATGTTCATTACATAAACAGGTATGAATGTTTCAGAACAGTTTGCTTTGCGTTTTTGACCTGCACATGTTTCGGGTGTAATTTGTTTACATTGTCATTTTTAAATAAGTAAACGGAATAACGAAAATACCATTTTCCTATGTTAGCTTTAAATGTGAAAGTCTACATAATCTAAATCTTATGTTCAAATTAACAACAATAAACCCAGCAGAGACCATAAGCGGTTAAAATATGCCGATTTTCTTGACAGATTTGACGAGGCGAAAACTGCCAAATTGTAAATTGAAGACTGGCACGCGATGAATTCAGACGAAGAAAATCAAAGTAAAATACATATATAAAAAGTCACTGATATGGGATGCGACTTTTGTCGACACCTTTGCGCCCTCGTCAGTGATAGAATCGGCAACAAACCCTGGACATGCAGCAGCATCAGCAGGGAGTCGCAAGCGGTCAAAATATGCCGATCTTCTCGACAAATTTGTATTTCAACCTGTGGAGACGAGTGGAGTATAGGCTCTGACACGCGCGACTTCCTCGGCAGCCTTGGTCTATTAATCGCGAATTGTCTTGACTTTACGAGCGCCTCTCTATCGCCATTATTCGTGGAAACGCCTTTAGTTTGCTCTCGTCCTGCCAAGCCAGCTGGATATTCGAAGAAAACTATTGACTATGATATGATTATATATAAGGAATCAGTATTTCTTAATATTGAACTAAACAATGTTGAATAAGGGATTTATTAATTATTTATTGAATTATTAATCTTATAGTTTACTTTTTCACCGAATGGATCAGTGTAATATATTTGTTTTTTTATTTTTTTATTTGTGATTGAATATATATTAGATTTTTTTTTAATGTTTATTTGTCAAAGGAACCATTGTTAATGAAATGTGTTGAAATATATTTACAAAATAACTTGCAATTATTTACGTCATTATTCCAAATGAAAAAAGGGATTTTTTTTTCTTTCATTTAATCTTTCCTTTCATGATTCATTTTTTATTTGCATTGTTTTTAGTTTAACTCTACACATCGTATATGTCGGCCCGCACGGTGTCTACTACACTCTTATAATAAATTAATGCATTTCTCAAGAATAAAAAACAACGTTTCGAGCCATAAATATATAAAAACACAAGCTATAAAACGTTCGTTTCTTTCACATTTTATTTAAATAACAATTTGCAGTTCACATACACAATATATATATATATATAAATATATATATATATATATATATATATATATATATATATATATATATATATATGTAGAAGGATGAAAAGGAATTAGAAAAGCAAAAGTCAAATCTTTTTTCAATTCAGTTGCTCATAGCAAGGTATATTCCGCAAAAAGGCAATTTATTCAAGTTAAATTTTTCCTTAAGCCAGGCTTTTCAAAGATCAAAATCTTATCATCAGAGGAAGTCGCAGATAAGTTGGCTAAAAAATTCAAAATTTGAGAAAGTAAAATAAAAATTGTAGGGAAAGAAACACAAGGCAAAACTCTGCCCGGGTGCAAGCAAATGTCCGATTGCAAAAAAGTCCAGTATCAAAAAGTCCAGCGGAGAAAGTGAAATGTAGATAGGTAGGTCGTTAAAAGGTACGAGAAGTGACAAGAGAGGATTAAAAGTTAAATTTAAAAAAAAACACATCTTCATCTTGCACACTTATTTCTGACACTTTACATATTTGCATATATTTCCCTCCATTCAAACACTGCCACTATACATATTTTCCAATTATATGACCTTCCCGTCTTTTATCATTTTCAGCACACTTTGTATCCGCTCTTGATAAAGCCCACATCACATCGGTCTTCCACTTTTCCATTTTTAATTTCATCCCGTCGGATTGTTTTATCCTTTCATCTACCCATATTGTCGGAATGAAGACCATACTTACAAGAAGAAGCTGCGCAAATATACCAACATCCTATTCGCAGCCCACTCCCATAACAACAGGAGTATCTTTTTGCAAAAATGCATTGACAAGAAAGCCATCCCCAAAAGCACTATAAAATCTGTTCAACATTCTCATCACATCTTCCCTAAACACATTCATGAGTACCTAAATTCTTCTGCACTTCTGCTAAAACATAAAACTATAAATTTACGAAATTTGGCTTAAACCCTTGCACATGACCTACACGAAAACCATTCTCTTTCAAAGAAAACAACTCTAAATATCAACCACCGGATCAAATCTTTCAACACTAACCATAACATTAGACTCGACAAAAAACTCGATAATTTAATTCTCAACAGTAGATGGAGATCCATTGGACGTCCTGAACTTATCTAAAACCTCTCCGACACAATTCTTTCCAACACTGAGATGGAAGTTTTAAGCTTCGGACTCAAATTCGCCACTGGAATTTACCCCAAAATAACGACTAACACGGTCGCCCGTAACTACAGACATGAGGACACAGATTTTACTGAAGGTTTTATCTAGGGAATTATCTCCACAACCACCGCGCAATCCATGGACTCGATTCTACCCAACAGATACTTAGAGCACTATACAACCTATCTAACAACGACAACATCATCATCTCACCCGCAGACAAGGGTGGTAGCGTTGTTGTTATGGATAGATCCAAATATAATGATAAAATGTTGCAACTCCTATCTAATAAAGACACTTATGAAGTAACTGATTCTACTTCATTTACAAAGAAATAGATACATTCAATAAGTCCTACAAAAAATTAATAGACAATAATAAAACCTGGCTAGCTTATATCGACTACCATCCTACCATTCAAACTCTATACGGTCTACCTAAAACCCACAAGAACAATACCCCTATGCGCCACATAATTTCAGGTATCGACAGTGCCACTCATACAATCGCACGAGCCATCACAATGATACTAACCCCTCTACTAGGCACGATCATCCTTCCCACCAGAAAAACTCCGGAGACCTACTTAACAAAATACACAATCTTAACGTAACTAATACAACAATGAATAGCCTGGAAATAGAATCATTATACACTAATGTCCCTACTAAAAAATGTCTCAATGTACTTTAAAACACCTCGACAAAATAAACATCAACCTTCCTTTCTCAGTGAATAACATAATTAATATTATAAACTTATGCATTAACATGACATACTTTACTTTTGACAATTCCTTTTATAAACAGAAGTTTGGCCCGCCTATGGGTAATCCCCTTAGCGGTGTCCTATCCTGTTTTTTTTGGGAATTTCTCGAGAACGGCTCCTTCAAGTACAAATTACCCAAAAATGTATCATACTACAGACACATTGACGACATACTAATTTTTCTCCTTAAAACTACTAAAACAGAACATATTACTAACAAATTAAACAGAGTAGAACCCACAATTAAATTTACATTTAAAAAAGAATCCGAAAACTCCCTACCCTTCCCAGACATCCTATTAATAAATAAAAATAATAATCTATCTTATAAAGTCTACCGCAAGCAAACGAATAAAAACGACTATGTGCATTTTTATTCACATCATAATGACAAAATAAAATCTGGAATCATAATAGGCTTCTTCCCCAGAGAACTAAGAATCTGTAGCAAGGAATATTTAAATGAGGAATTCAAATACATCGAACATACGTTCAAAACTTTACAATATCCAATGTACTTTATACATAACTCTAAAAGAAAAGCTCTCCGGATTCACGCAAATAAAAAACAAGATAACACATTAACTAGCCCAATAATAAACAGACACCTTGCTTTACCTACTAACTATAATAACAACATCATTTATACTAAACTTAACAAACTAGGAATAAACATAGCTCAAATAACTTCAGCTACTATTAGTAATTTAATCCAAACACCTAAATCCAGCATTATGCCCAATATCAAAGCTGGCATATACTCCATCCCTTGCCAAGACTGTAATAAGTTCTACTTTGGAGAAACGCAACGCAACCTTGACAAGCGTATTTATGAACATAAGAGAGCAATTAAAAAAAACAGCATGCTTAACGCCTTATGTGCTCATTCTATGGAGTTTGGGCACAGCTTTGACTTTAACAAATCTACTCTGATCAGGATGGTACATAAAAAGTCAATACGCCGTATAATAGAATCTGCAGTAATAGCCCTCTCTACAAACAAAATCAGACAAAGAATGGGTTTCTACTGTATCTCCCCCAACCTCTCTAAAACAATCTTAAACGAAAATAAGATACGTATAGACACTGGATGATTCTCTAAATATTATTTTGGTTATTTCTTTTTCATTTTTTCTTCTTCTCTTTTTTCTTTTGCCCCCTATCTTCTCTCTAGTTTCTCCTTTTTTATATTACTATGTACATTTGAAATTACAGGTGTATTTATGCATACATGTATGTATTAAAAAAAAGAAGTATATATATATATATATATATATATATATATATATATATATATATATATGTATAATTATATGCTGACATCTTGCACACTTATTTCTGACACTTTACATATTTGCATATATTTCCCTCTATTCAAACACTACCACTATATATATTTTCCAATTATATGACCTTCCCGTCTTTTATCATTTTTAGCACACTTTTCATCCGCTCTTGATAAAGCCCACATCACATCGGGCGAAACGTTGAGCTCATGGGTCTTCCACTTTTCCATTTTTAATTTCATATATATATATATATATATATATATATATATATATATATATATATATATATATATATATATATATGTGTGTGTGTGTGTGTGTTGATGTGTGCCGCATAGCCAACAGATAGGGGCACAAACAGACAGATACACATTACTAGTACTTGTTCTTATTCCTATTGACGCAACATATACAACGTTTTAAATAAACTTGTCTTGGTCGCTCGAAGACGTTTTATTGAATTAAACTCTCAAAAGTATTTATGTAAAAAATCCTAATGACAAAGTTCTATGCCATTTTTTATATTTTTGTTTAAAACAATTTTATTTTTAGTTTTTCATTTCTTTATTGATTCAATGTTTTATCAAAAATTATAGTTTGTTTTTCTTTATTATCTTCTTTTGTGTAGGACTTCCTTGCCCGAAAAGATATTAGCGAACTGTGTTCTTTTTATAAAGACACTAATAGCATTTGATTTACTTGAGTGGCTGTAAATGTCACCCCTTTAATTAATCAATTCTATGAAGGACGGTATCGAACTCGACATTGTTTTTATTTTATACAGCAAGGAGAAAAAAGATTGTCATATAAAAGAAGGAGGAATGAATACCGAGTTTTGAATAAAGGAAGCGCAGTAATGATAAAACAAAAAGTACAAAACCAGAACCGATAATCTTAACATGCGTCCATTCATACTGCGCGTGTAGTGATGTAGGTTTTATTTCAACGTTTATCATGACGGATCATAGAAAAGGTAATTTCAAACGAAATCGTGACAAGACAACAAAAGAGCATGTCTTCTGACAGAGATATCTGGACGCATTTCAAATAAGATACGTCGATTTAATGTGTAACATTATGGTGGATCAAGCAATGTGTCCGGCAGATTATCCGGACAATGGCTTATCACAATCATTTGCGTATAACAATGCTTTCAGTGTTTTCTTGTTTGCAGTATATTGTATACATACGCAATGCATCACAGCAAAAGCATCACTATTCGTAATTAGAATAGAGTACACCGGAATCGATAATGTTTACTAAAACATTACAATTTCTTCTACTTTAGTAGTGGGCGGAGTAAAAATGATTACTATTGTACAAGCAAACAGGTTTGGAGTCTCAGCTTTAAATTGCTTAGCATTTTTAGCTACACTTAGGAGGCATGATACGGAGAAACAGCTGTCTGTAGATGACTATAGATAACTAAATGAATAAATGCGAAAGTTTTTTAACTACATTTTTATTAAATCACATTTTATTTTATGATATAACAAAATATTTTCAAATATCCTATCTATAGGCATCGGAAGACTCATAAAAGACATCTATGTATATGCTTCATTTGCATACTAATTTTATAAACAGTTTGTAATTAATGAATATTCTGTACAATTCATATGTAATCTGATTCTCCTATAATTAAACGGGCATCATAATCTGTTTACCATGTAAATGGTTGGGAGATATTAAAACAGAACATTTATAAAATCCATGGCTCTCCAATGGAACTGATCAAATGGCCACTCTCCTAAAAACTAAATGTAGAAACAATTCATTTTTTTTATTTCACTAAAGTAAATAAATAATAATAATAATAACATATATATATATACTAGCGGGGCTACCCGGCGTTGCTCGGGGTCATAAAAACATATAATTGAAGAAAAATCGTGTGTGTAACATCTTTATATACAAACTTCTATTTCTCCCCCCCCCCCTTCTCTATAGCCGTCTCTTTATCTTTCTACCTTTCTCTTCCCTGGTCACCCCATTTCAGCGCTACTTTCTAATTTTGCCTTTTGCGAAAGCTGTTTCTTCCCCACCATTTCTCCTACGTTGGCCAGGGCAATAGTATATCATATTTCTATAAAAAGTAACACCTCTATATGCGCCTTCTATATAGGTACTTATCTCCGCCCCGGTGTTCATACTATATACGTATCTATCATCACCCCGGTGCGCATACTATATACGTACCTATCGCCGCCCCAGTGCACATACTATATATGTACCTATCGCCGCCCCAGTGCAGATACTATTTAAGTACCTATCGCCGCCTCGGTGCGAATGCTAAATAGTACCTATCGCCGTCCCGGTGTGCATGCTACATAAGTACCTATCGCTGCCCTAGTGCGAATAATTAATATGTACATATTGCCGCTTTGGTGCGAATGCTAAATACGTACCTATCGCCGCTTTGGTGCGAATGCTAAATACGTACCTATCGCCGGCTTGGTGCGAATGCTAAATACGTACCTATAGCCGCCTCGGTGCGAATGCGAAATACATACCTTTCGCCGTTCCGGTGCATGTGCTATATACGTACCTATCAGCGCCCTGGTGCACGTGCTATATATGAACCGATCGCTGCCCCAGTGCACATGCTAAATACATGCCTATCACCGCCCCGGTGCACATACTATATACATACTTATTGCCGCCGATGTGCACATGCTATATACGTACTTATCGCCACCGCTGAATGCTAAATAAGTACCTATCTCCGCCCAGGGGTGAATGCTAAATACGTACATATTGCCGCCCCGGTGTGCATACACCATATGTACCTATCACTGCCCCAGTGTGAATACTAAATATGTACATATCGCCGCCCCTGTGCGAATGCTGAATACGTACCTATCGCAACCCCAGGGCGAATGCTAAATACGTAACTATCGCCACCCCTATACACTACTATATACGTACCTATGCCACCCCAGTGCACATACTATATATAAACCTATCGCCGGCCTGGTGCGCATAATATATTCGTACCTATCGCGGCTCTGGTTTGCATACTACATACTTACCTATCTCTGCAAGGGTGCACATACTATATATGTACCTATCTCCAGCCCAGTTCGCACACGTAAGAACTCATATTAGTGCACCCCTGTCGTGTTTGAAAAACAAAATAGTGTTCATTCATGTATTGTCACTATCATAAATATAAATAATTTTAGTTAAAAACAGAAAAAAAGAAATGTTTTTGCCTCCCCCCACGAACATTTTTTTTCCATCCTCCCACATACTTAGAAATATTTTTAATTTAAAAGAAATAAAAAAGAAAAGAAAATTTTTTGACCCGCCCCAAAAATTTGATGTTCCCCCCATACATAGAAATATTTTTAGTTTAAAAAAAGAAAAAAAAAATTTGTTTAGCCCCCCGCCCAGAAAATTTTTTTTTTCATCCTGCCCCACACATATAAATATTTTCAATGAAAAAGATAAAAGAAAAGGAAAAAAATGTTGCCCCCCACCACAATTTTTTTTTGTGCGCATGCTATATTCGTACTTATGGCATCCCATGTGCACATGCTATATACGTTCCTATCGCCACCGCTGAATGCTAAATACATACCTATAGTCTCCTCGGTGCGAATGCTAAATAGGTACCTATCGCCGCCCCGGTGCGAATGCTAAATAGGTACCTATCGCCGCCCCGGTGCGAATGGTAAATACGTTTATATCGCCGCTAAAAATTGCCACGACCACCAATCTCTCCAGGCCCCCCAACTTTTTTTTACTCTCGCCCAACCCTGAGTAATATTTTTAGTTCCAAAAATAAAAAAATAAAAAAATTTGGCCCGACCCCTAAAAAGTTTGTCCTGACCTCTAAACATTTCCCCGAGCCCCCAATCTCTTCAGAACGCCCCCAACTTTTTTATTATTCTCTCCCAATCCTAAGAAATATTGTTAGTTAAAAAAATAAAAAAACAAAAAAAATTTGGCTCGACCTATAAAAAGTTTGTCCTGACCCCTAAAAATTTCCCCGACCCCCCCAATCTCTCCAGCCCCCCCACAGTTTTTTTACTCTCGCCCACCCTGAGTAATATTTTTGTGCAAAAAATAAAAAAATTTGGCCCGACCACTTAAAAGTTTGTCCTGACAATCTCTCCAGCCCCCTCAATTTCTTTTACTCTCCCAAACATGAGAAATATTTTGAGTTCAAAGAAAAAAAAAAAAATTTGGCCTGACCCCTAAAATTTTGGCCTGACCCCTAAAATTTTCCCCGACCCCCTAATCTCTCCAGCCCCCCCCCCCTCAGACTTTTTTTCACTCTTCCCCTGAGGAATATTTTAAGTTCAAAAAAAGAAAAAAAAAATTTGGCCGAACCCCTAAAGAATTTGGCCTGACCCTTAAATTTTCCCCGACCCCCTAATCTCTCCAGACCCCCACCAACTTTTTTTTTCAGTGTCCCACAACCCTGAGAAATATTTTAAGTTAAAAAAAAATAAAATAAAAAATTTGGCCTGACCCCTAAAAAATTTGTCCTGACCCCTAAAATTTAATTGTGTTTTTAAACGCGAGTTAACGCACTTCCTTAGCTATCCTCTAACAAATAAATTTCATTAAAAAACATTAATTGGTTTATGAACTTGAGGTATTACGTAATTAAATTACAATATGACTCAGCAATTTCAAATTACTATAAAATATAATGAAAAATAAATGAAAAGCCCCCCCCCCCGATGAAATATTCCCCATGGACCCTTAAGGGCTGGGTTAATAGATTCGAGAATACTCTCATCATCTTACTCTGTGAATTTTACATAAGAATACACTTTTATATGTTATGTATATATTCTCTAACCTTGTTTTAAACACCTTAATTGTGTTTTTAAACGTGAGTTAACGCACTTCCTTAGCTACCCTCTAAAAAATAAATTTCATTAAAAAACATTAATTGGTTTATGAACTTGAGGTATTACGTAATTAAATTACAATATGACTCAGCAATTTCAAATTACTATAAAATATAATGAAAAATAAATGAAAAGCCCCCTCCCCCCCGATGAAATATTCCCCATGGACCCCTAAGGGCTGGGTTAATAGATTCGAGAATACTCTCATCATCTTACTCTGTGAATTTTACATAAGAATACACTTTTATATGGTATGTATATATTCTCTAACCTTGTTTTAAACACCTTAATTGTGCGTTTTAAACGTGAGTTAACGCACTTCCTTAGCTACCCTCTAAAAAATAAATTTCATTAAAAAACATTAATTGGTTTATGAACTTGAGGTATTACGTAATTAAATTACAATATGACTCAGCAATTTCAAATTACTATAAAATATAATGAAAAATAAATGAAAATTCCCCCCCCCCCTCGATGAAATATTCCCCATGGACCCCTAAGGGCTGGGTTAATAGATTCGAGAATACTCTCATCATCTTACTCTGTGAATTTTACATAAGAATACACTTTTATATGTTATGTATATATTCTCTAACCTTGTTTTAAACACCTTAATTGTGTGTTTTAAACGTGAGTTAACGCACTTCCTTAGCTACCCTCTAAAAAATAAATTTCATTAAAAAACATTAATTGGTTTATGAACTTGAGGTATTACGTAATTAAATTACAATATGACTCAGCAATTTCAAATTACTATAAAATATAATGAAAAATAAATGAAAAGCACCCCCCCCTACCCGATGAAATATTCCCCATGGACCCCTAAGGGCTGGGTTAATAGATTCGAGAATACTCTCATCATCTTACTCTGTGAATTTTACATAAGAATACACTTTTATATGTTATGTATATATTCTCTAACCTTGTTTTAAACACCTTAATTGTGTTTTTAAACGTGAGTTAACGCACTTCCTTAGCTATCCTCTAACAAATAAATTTCATTAAAAAACATTAATTGGTTTATGAACTTGAGGTATTACGTAATTAAATTACAATATGACTCAGCAATTTCAAATTACTATAAAATATAATGAAAAATAAATGAAAAGCCCCCCCCCGATGAAATATTCCCCATGGACCCCTAAGGGCTGGGTTAATAGATTCGAGAATACTCTCATCATCTTACTCTGTGAATTTTACATAAGAATACACTTTTATATGTTATGTATATATTCTCTAACCTTGTTTTAAACACCTTAATTGTGTTTTTAAACGTGAGTTAACGCACTTCCTTAGCTACCCTCCAAAAAATAAATTTCATTAAAAAACATTAATTGGTTTATGAACTTGAGGTATTACGTAATTAAATTACAATATGACTCAGCAATTTCAAATTACTATAAAATATAATGAAACATAAATGAAAAGCCCCCTCCCCCCCGATGAAATATTCCCCATGGACCCCTAAGGGCTGGGTTAATAGATTCGAGAATACTCTCATCATCTTACTCTGTGAATTTTACATAAGAATACACTTCTATATGTTATGTATATATTCTCTGACCTTGTTTTAAACACCTTAATTGTGTGTTTTAAACGTGAGTTAACGCACTTCCTTAGCTACCCTCTAAAAAATAAATTTCATTAAAAAACATTAATTGGTTTATGAACTTGAGGTATTACGTAATTAAATTACAATATGACTCAGCAATTTCAAATTACTATAAAATATAATGAAAAATAAATGAAAATTCCCCCCCCCCCTCGATGAAATATTCCCCATGGACCCCTAAGGGCTGGGTTAATAGATTCGAGAATACTCTCATCATCTTACTCTCTGAATTTTACATAAGAATACACTTTTATATGTTATGTATATATTTTCTAACCTTGTTTTAAACACCTTAATTGTGTGTTTTAAACGTGAGTTAACGCACTTCCTTAGCTACCCTCTAAAAAATAAATTTCATTAAAAAACATTTATTGGTTTATGAACTTGAGGTATTACGTAATTAAATTACAATATGACTCAGCAATTTCAAATTACTATAAAATATAATGAAAAATAAATGAAAATTCCCCCACCCCCCTCGATGAAATATTCCCCATGGACCCCTAAGGGCTGGGTTAATAGATTCGAGAATACTCTCATCATCTTACTCTGTGAATTTTACATAAGAATACACTTTTATATGTTATGTATATATTCTCTAACCTTGTTTTAAACACCTTAATTGTGTGTTTTAAACGTGAGTTAACGCACTTCCTTAGCTACCCTCTAAAAAATAAATTTCATTAAAAACCATTAATTGGTTTATGAACTTGAGGTATTACGTAATTAAATATGACTCAGCAATTTCAAATTACTATAAAATATCATCAAAAATAAATGAAAAGCCCCCCCCCCCCGATGAAATATAAATGCACATTGGTCTTTATTATAGATAAATATAAATGCACATTGGTCTTTATTATAGATACAAATAAATGCACATTGGTCTTTATTATAGATACAAATAAATGCACATTGGTCTTTATTATAGATACAATTAAATGCACATTGGTCTTTATTATAGATTTTCTTAATATCCCCCCCCCCCCAAGAAAAAAATTGGCCTGAGGCGCTCACACCGGCGAATGCCGTCACCCCCCTCCCAATTTGGCATGAAAGGAGGAGGTAATGCCTATCATGATAACGGAAGGGAGGGGGAGGAATATTAGCGTCTATTAAAAGCTTGTAGTGTGAGTGAATTTCTTCCTCACACTTTGCATTATTTTTCAAATTATCTGCCACTCTCTGACGTCATGATGACCTGATATAACCGGACACAATTTAGAGCAAGACCGGGTACATCCGCCAAGGGATTATGGGACAGGTGCGGATGTGATTGAGCAACCCTTGTTTCACTACACACACTTAACATAGGATTCCTATGTTGTTATTGATGCATCCGGACAGAAGTTATTGGATGATCTGATAGAACCGGACACAATTTAGGGCAAGACCGGGTACATCCGGCAAGGGATTATGGGATGTTTACATTTTTGCATTTTTATCGGATTAGTACACAAATACATTAGAGTAATTTACTCCTCTCCAGGAGTTAGGGCACAAGGCCAGTTTTTATCCTACTCCCACCAGTAAGATGTGACCCAAGCTCGGGTCGGAAAGTGGGGGTTGAAAAGCCAGCGCCCGAGAGGTGAAATACATTAGATTATTTCGAATATGTTAAAAAAATGGCGTATAAAAGCTATGTTGAATTAGAGAAAAACGGCCTAGAGGAGTCTAAAAAATTTTGTTGATATTTAAAACTCATGTAATAATTTGTTAAATAGTATTGTACAATGTTTGTTGAAAGAAAATCATAGTTATTATTACTTGTTAATTTATTAAAGTAATTTGAACAGTGTATAGTGGATAGGCTGCTGTACTGCAGTAGATTTGTTATAAATAATCCAGTAAATCGCATAAAATTTTTTAAGCTTTGTCGGCCTTTTGGCTAAGATCAAAGTGTAGTATCTGTTCTCGGCATTTTTGCCTTGAGATCAAGTGTATTATCTAGTCCTATCTCCTATCCGATAGGTGTCGATCTTACACTCTCGAATCAAAAATCAGATTATCATTTTATTTTTTAATCCCTTTTCCTTTGGTGCACTTCCTCTCCCCTAAAGTACGGCTGATCGCGCCCACAGTAGGGATCTCTCACGCCGACTAATACTCAAACTCCCCAAAATTTCGCCTGAGCCGCTCATACCGCGAATGCCGACATTCCCCCATCCCCAGATTTCGCCTGAGGCGCTCATACCGACGAATGCCGACATTCCCCCTCCCCAGATTTGCTCTGAGGCGCTCATACCGGCGAATGCCCACATTCCCCCTCCCCAGATTTCGCCTGAGGCGCTCATACCTGCGAATTCCGACATTCCCCCTCCCTAAATTCGGCCTGAGGGGCCCGACTGCTGACATTCCCCCTCCCCAGATTTGGCCTGAGGCGCTCATACCGGCGAATGCCGACATTCCCCCTCCCCAGATTTGGCCTGAGGCGCCCCACCACCGAATGCCGACACTCCCCCCTCCGCCAAATTTCGCCTTAAGCGCTCATACCGCCGAATGCCGACACCCCCCCGCCCCCAAATTTCGCCTGAGGCGCTCACACCGACGAATGTCGACACTCCGCCTCCCCCAAATTTGGCCTGAGGCGCTCATACCAGCGAATGCCGACATTCCCCCTCCTCAGATTTGGCCTGAGGCACTCACATCGGTGAATGCCGACATTCCCCCCCCCCTATTTGGCCTGAAAGGAGGAGGTAATGCCTGGAAGTATTATATCAGGATAACAGAACGGCCATAGTGAGGAAGGGAGGGGGGAAGGAATTTTAGCGTCTATTAATAATTAAGAAAGAAAGTGTGGGAGTGAGAGGGGAAGAAGAAAGAAAGAAAAAAATGGTTGTAGTGTGAGTGAATTTCTACCCGCCACTCCCTTACTCTGACGTCATATCTAGTTTATCGTGACTTTGCATTATTTTTCTTCTCAAATTAGTATAAATAACGTTGAAAAATGGAGTTAAAAGCCACCCCCCATTGGAGAAAAGTGCTCAGTCGACCCCGGAAGAGTCAATTTTTTTTTCCGGTTCCGAGATATTAGACGCGCCTGGGCTGGCCGGTCGGAATGATGTCACCCGTGTGACCGTGTGTTGGGTACTTTCGGAGGAGAAGCTTTACATACATACATACATACATACAGACAGGTGGGATTTATATAATAGACTAGCGGGGCTACCCGGCGTTGCTCGGGGTCATAAAAACATATAATTGAAGAAAAATCGTGTGTGTAACATCTTTATATACAAACTTCTATTTCTCCACCCCTTTCTCTATAGCCGTCTCTTTATCTTTCTACCTTTCTCTTCCCTGGTCACCCCATTTCACCGCTACTTTCTAATTTTGCCTTTTGCGAAAGCTATTTCTTTCCCACCATATCTCCTACGTTGCCCAGGGCAATAGTATGACATTTCTATAAAAAGTAACACCCCTATCTGCGCCTTCTATATAGGTACTTATCTCCGTCCCGATGTTCATACTATGTACGTATATATCATCGCCCCGGTGCGCATACTATATACGTACCTATCGCCGCCCCAGTGCACATACTATATACGCACCTATCGCCGCCCCAGTGCAGATACTATTTAAGTACCTATCGCCGCCCCGGTGCGAATGCTAAATGGTACCTATCGCTGCCCCGGTGTGCATGCTACATAAGTACCTATTGCTGCCCTAGTGCGAATAATTGATATGTACACATTGCCACTTTGGTGCGAATGCAAAATACGTACCTATCGCCGCTTTGGTGCGAATGCTAAATACGTACCTATAGCCGGCCCGGTGCGAATGCTAAATACGTATCTATAGCCGCCCTGGTGCGAATGCTAAATACGTACCTATAGCCGCCCCGTGCGAATGCGAAATACATACCTTTTGCCGTTCCGGTGCACGTGCTATATACGTACCTATCGCCACCCTGGTGTGCGTGCTATATATGTACTAATCGCCGCCGCAGAGCGCATGCTACGTACGTACTTATTGCTGCCCATGTGTACATGCTATATACGTAGCTATCGCCACCCCTGAATTCTGAATACGTACCTATCACCGCCCCGGTGTGGAAGCTAAATACGTACATATCGCCGCTCCGGTGCGAATGCTAAATACATACCTATCGCCGCCCCGGTGTGAATTCTAAATATGTACCTATCGCCGCCCCGGTGCGGAAGCTAAATACGTACCTATCGCCGCCCTGGTGCGGAAGCTAAATACGTACATATCGCCACCCTGGTGCGAATGCTAAATACATACCTATCACCGCCCCGGTGCGAATGCTAAATACATACCTATCGCCGCCCCTGTGTGAATGCTAAATACATACCTATCGCCGCCCCGGTGTGAATGCTAAATACATACCTATCGTCGCCCCGGTGTGAATGCTAAATACATACCTATCGCCGCCCCGGTGTGAATGCTAAATACGTACCTATCGCCGCCCCGGTGTGAATGCTAAATACGTACCTTTTGCCGCCCCGGTGCGCATGCTATATACGTAACTATCGTCCCCCCGGTGAGCGTGCTATATATGAACGGATCGCTGCCCCAGTGCGCATGCATCATACATACCTATCACCTACTTATTGCCGCCCATGTGCACATGCTATATACGTACCTATCGCCACCGCTGAATGCTAAATAAGTACCTATCTCCGCCCAGGGATGAATGCTAAATACGTACATATTGCCGCCCCGGTGTGCATACACCATATGTACCTATCACTGCCCCAGTGCGAATACTAAATATGTACATATCACCGCCCCGGTGTGATTGCTGAATCTGTACCTATCGCAACCCCGGTGCGAATGCTAAATACATAGCTATCGCCACCCCTATGCACTACTATATAAGTACCTATTTCCACCCCGGTGCACATACTATATATAAACCTATCGCTGGCCTGGTGTGCATACTATATTCGTACCTATCGCGGCTCTGGTGCGCATACTACATACTTACCTATCTCTGCAAGGGTACACATACTATATATGTACCAATCTCCAGCCCAGTTCGCATGCGTAAGAACTCATATTAATTTGCCCTTGTCGTGTTAGAAAAACAAAATTGTGTTCATTCATGTATTGTCACTATCATAAATATAATTTTTTTAGTTAAAAACAGAAAAAATACATATTTTTGCCTCCCCACAAGAAAATATTTTTTTTCTATCCTCCCACATACTTAGAAATATTTTTAATTTAAAGGAAAAAAAAAGAAAAATTTTTGACCCCCCCTACCCCCAAAAATTTTATGTTCCCCCCATACATAGAAATATTTTCATTTAAAAAAAAAAAAAATTTTCAGCCCCCCCCCCGAAAAATTTGTTTTTCATGGTCCCTCATGCATATAAATATTTTCAATGAAAAAGATAAAAGAAATAAAAAATATTTTGCCTTCCCCCAATTTTTTTTACACACCCGATGCGCATGCTATATACGTATTTATTGCCGCCCATGTGCACATGCTATATACGTTCCTATCACCACTGATGAATGCTAAATACGTATCTATTGCTGCCGCGGTGCGAATGCTAAATAGGTTTTCAGCGTAGATGCTGTTAAAATATTAACCAAACCTATCAATACAGTAGCTCTATCTAGGACATTGAGCAATTTTCTCCCCGACAACGCCAAGTACTTTGAAAATCAAAGAGGCCTCCTTGGGACTACTTAAATCACTTAGGATTCCTCCCTCCTTTTCATATGCTAAATTGTCCAAAGGGGAACGAAGATGGCGTTAAAATATGTTCTAAACCTATCACTACAGTAGCTCTATCTAGGATATTGAGCACTTTTCTCCCGGACAACGCCGAGTACTTTGATAATCAAGGATGGCCTCCTGAGGACTACTGAAATAACTCTTATCGATTCCCCCATCCTTTTCATCGTAGATGCTGTTAAAATATTATCCAAACCTATTACTACAGTAGCTCTATCTAGGATATTGAGCACTTTTCTCCCGGACAACGCCGAGTATTTCAAAATCAAAGAGGCCTCCTGAGCACTACTGAAATAACTCTTATCGATTCCCCCATCTTTTTCAGCGTAGATGCTGTTAAAATATTATCCAAACCTATCACTACAGTAGCTCTATCTAGGACATTGAGCACTTTTTCCCGGACAACGCCGAGTACTTTAAAAATCAAGGAGGCCTCCTGAGGACTACTGAAATCCATTAGGTATCCTCTCTCCTTCTGATCTGCGAAATAGTCCAAAGGGGAACGAAGATGGCGTTACAATATTTTCCAAACCTATCACTACAGTAGCTCTATCTAGGATATTGAGCACTTTTCTCCCGGACAACGCCGAGTATTTCAAAATAAAAGAGGCCTCCTGAGCACTACTGAAATAACTCTTATTGATTCCCCATCCTTTTCAGCGTAGATATTGTAAAAATATTATCCAAACCTATCACTACAGTAGCTCTATCTAGGACGTTGAGCACTTTTTTCCCGGACAACGCCGAGTACTTTGTAAATCAAAGAGGCCTCCTTGGGACTACTGAAATCACTTAGGTATCCTCCCTCCTTTTCATCTGCAAAATTGTCCAAACGGGAACGAAGATGGCGTTAAAATATGTTCTAAACCTATCACTACAGTAGCTCTATCTAGGATATTGAGCACTTTTCTCCCGGACAACGCCGAGTACTTTGAAAATCGAGGAGGCTTCATGAGCACTCCTGAAATCCCTTAGGTATCCTCTCTCCTTCTGATCTGCAAAATAGTCCAAAGGGGAACGAAGATGGCGTTAAAATATTATCCAAACCTATTACTACAGTAGCTCTATCTAGGATATTGAGCACTTTTCTCCCGGACAACGCCGAGTATTTCAAAATCAAAGAGGCCTCCTGAGCACTACTGAAATAACTCTTATCGATTCCCCCATCTTTTTCAGCGTAGATGCTGTTAAAATATTATCCAAACCTATCACTACAGTAGCTCTATCTAGGACATTGAGCACTTTTTCCCGGACAACGCCGAGTACTTTAAAAATCAAGGAGGCCTCCTGAGGACTACTGAAATCCATTAGGTATCCTCTCTCCTTCTGATCTGCGAAATAGTCCAAAGGGGAACGAAGATGGCGTTAAAATATTTTCCAAACCTATCACTACAGTAGCTCTATCTAGGATATTGAGCACTTTTCTCCCGGACAACGCCGAGTATTTCAAAATAAAAGAGGCCTCCTGAGCACTACTGAAATAACTCTTATTGATTCCCCATCCTTTTCAGCGTAGATATTGTAAAAATATTATCCAAACCTATCACTACAGTAGCTCTATCTAGGACGTTGAGCACTTTTTTCCCGGACAACGCCGAGTACTTTGTAAATCAAAGAGGCCTCCTTGGGACTACTGAAATCACTTAGGTATCCTCCCTCCTTTTCATCTGCAAAATTGTCCAAACGGGAACGAAGATGGCGTTAAAATATGTTCTAAACCTATCACTACAGTAGCTCTATCTAGGATATTGAGCACTTTTCTCCCGGACAACGCCGAGTACTTTGAAAATCGAGGAGGCTTCATGAGCACTCCTGAAATCCCTTAGGTATCCTCTCTCCTTCTGATCTGCAAAATAGTCCAAAGGGGAACGAAGATGGCGTTAAAATATTTTCCAAACCTATCACTACAGTAGCTCTATCTAGGATATTGAGCACTTTTCTCCCGGACAACGCCGAGTATTTCAACATCAAAGAGGCCTTCTGAGCACTACTGAAATAATTCTTATTGATTCCCCCATCCTTTTCAGCGTAGATGCTGTTAAAATATTATCCAAAACTATCACTACAGTAGATCTATCTAGGACATTGAGCACTTTTTTCCCGGACAACGCCGAGTACTTTGAAAATCAAAGATGCCCCCTGGGGACTACTGAAATCACTTAGGTATCCTCCCTCCTTTTCATCTGCAAAATTGTCCAAAGGGGAACGAAGATGGCGTTAAAATATGTTCTAAACCTATCACTACAGTAGCTCTATCTAGGATATTGAGCACTTTTCTCCCGGACAACGCCGAGTACTTTGAAAATCGAGGAGGCTTCATGAGCACTCCTGAAATCCCTTAGGTATCCTCTCTCCTTCTGATCTGCGAAATAGTCCAAAGGGGAACGAAGATGGCGTTAAAATATTTTCCAAACGTATCACTACAGTAGCTCTATCTAGGACATTGAGCACTTTTCTCCCGGACAACGCCGAGTACTTTGATAATCAAGGAGGCCTCCTGGGGACTACTGAAATCACTTAGGTATCCTCTCTCCTTCTGATCTGCGAAATAGTCCAAAGGGAAACGAAGATGGCGTAAAAATATTTTCCAAACCTATCACTACAGTAGCTATATCTAGGATATTGAGCACTTTTCTCCCGGACAACGCCGAGTATTTCAAAATCAAAGAGGCCTCTTGAGCAAAACTGAAATAACTCTTATCTATTCCCCCATCCTTTTCAGCGTAGATGCTGTTAAAATATTATGCAAACCTATCACTACAGTAGCTCTATCTAGGACATTGAGCACTTTTTTCCCGGACAACGCCGAGTACTTTGAAAATCAAAGAGGCCTCCTGGGGACTACTGAAATCACTTAGGTATCCTCCCTCCTTTTCATCTGCAAAATTGTCCAAAGGGGAACGAAGATGGCGTTAAAATATTTTCTAAACCTATCACTACAGTAGCTCTATCTAGGACATTGAGCGCTTTTCTCCCGGACAACGCCGAGTACTTTGATAATCAAGGAGTCCTCTTGGAAAATACTGAAATCCCTTAGGTATCCTCTCTCCTTCTGATCTACGATATAGTCCAAAGGGGAACGAAGATCGCGTTAAAATATTTTCCAAACCTATCACTACAGTAGCTCTATCTAGGATATTGAGCACTTTTCTCCCGGACGACGCCGAGTACTTTGAAAATCGAGGAGGCTTCATGAGCACTCCTGAAATCCCTTAGGTATCCCCTCTCCTTCTGATCTGCGAAATAGTCCAAATGGGGAACACATATGGCGTTAAAATATTTTCGAAAACTATCACTACAGTAGCTCTATCTAGGACATTGAGCACTTTTCTCCCGGACAACGCCGAGTACTTTGATGATCAAGGAGGCATCCTGGGGACTACTCAAATCACTTCGGTATCTTCTCTCCTTCTGATCTGCGAAATAGTCCAAAGAGGAACGAAGATGGCGTTAAAATATTTTCTAAACCTATCACTACAGTAGCTCTATCTAGGATATTGAGCACTTTTCTCCCGGACAACGCCGAGTATTTCAAAATCAAAGAGGCCTCCTGAGCACTACTGAAATAAATCTAATCGATTCCCCATCCTATTCAGCGTAGATGCTGTTAAAATATTATCAAAACTTATCACTATAGTAGCTCTATCTAGGACATTGAGCACTTTTCTCCCGGACAACGCCGAATATTTCAAAATCAAAGAGGCCTCCTGGGGACTACTGAACTAACTCTTATCCATTCCCCCATCCTTTTCAGCGTAGATGCTGTTAAAGGATTAGCCAAACCTATCACTACAGTAGCTATATCTAGGACATTGAGCACTTTTTTCCCGGACAACGCCGAGTACTTTGAAAATCAAAGAGGCCTCCTGGGGACTACTGAAATCAGTTAGGTATCCTCCCTCCTTTTCATCTGCAAAATTGTCCAAAGGGGAACGAAGATGGCGTTAAAATATTTTCTAAACCTATCACTACAGTAGCTCTATCTAGGATATTGAGCACTTTTCTCCCGGACAACGCCGAGTACTTTAAAAATCGAGAAGGCTTTATGAGCACTCCTAAAATCCCTTAGGTATCCTCTCTCCTTTTAATCTGCCAAATAGTCCAAATAGGGAACGAAGATGGCGTTAAAATATTTTCCAAACCTATCACTACAGTAGCTCTATCTAAAGCATTGAGCACTTTTCTCCCGGACAACGCCGAGTACTTTGATAATCAAGGAAGCCTCCTGGGGACTACTGAAATCACTTAGGTATCCTCTCTCCTTCTGATCTGCGAAATAGTCCAAAGGGAAACGAAGATGGCGTTAAAATATTTTCCATACCTATCACTACAGTAGCTCTATCTAGGATATTGAGCACTTTTCTCTCGGACAACGCCGAGTATTTCAAAATCAAAAAGGCCTCCTGAGCACTACTGAAATAACTCTTATCGATTCCCCCATCCTTTTCAGCGTAGATGCTGTTAAAATATTATCCAAACCTATCACTACAGTAGCTCTATCAAGGATATTGAGCACTTTTCTCCCGGACAACGCCGAGTACTTTGAAAATCGAGGAAGCTTCATGAGCACTCCTGAAATCCATTAGGTATTTTCTCTCTTTCTGATCTGCGAAAAAGTCCAAAGGGGAACGAAGATGGCGTTAAAATATTTTCCAAACCTATCACTACAGTTGCTCTATCTAGGATATTGAGCACTTTTCTCCCGGACAACGCCGAGTATTTCAAAATCAAAGAGGCCTCCTGGGGACTACTGAAATAACTCTTATCCATTCCCCCATCTTTTTCAGCGTAGATGCTGTTAAAATATTATCCAAACCTATCACTACAGTAGCTCTATCAAGGACATTGAGCACT
Source organism: Sepiola atlantica (assembly GCA_963556195.1). Lineage (NCBI taxonomy): Eukaryota > Metazoa > Mollusca > Cephalopoda > Sepiida > Sepiolidae > Sepiola > Sepiola atlantica. The sequence continues at coordinate 94,000,344 of OY744526.1, forward strand.
TTTTTCCCGGACAACGCCAGGTACTTTGAAAATCAAAGAGGCCTCCTTGGGACTACTTAAATCACTTAGGATTCCTCCCTCCTTTTTATATGCTAAATTGTCAAAGGGGAACGAAGATGGCGTTAAAATATGTTCTAAACCTATCACTACAGTAGCTCTATCTAGGATATTGAGCACTTTTCTCCCGGACAACGCCGAGTACTTTGAAAATCGAGGAGGCTTCATGAGCGCTCTTGAAATCCATTAGGTATCCTCTCTCTTTCTGATCTGCGAAATAGTCCAAAGTGAACGAAGATGGCGTTAAAATATTTTCCAAACCTATCACTACAGTAGCTCTATCTAGGATATTGAGCACTTTTCTCCCGGACAACGCCTAATATTTCAAAATCAAAGAGGCCTCCTGGGGACTACTGAAATAACTCTTATCCATTCCCCCATCCTTTTCAGCGTAGATGCTGTTTAAATATTATCCAAACCTATCACTACAGTAGCTCTATCTAGGACATTGAGCACTTTTTTCCCGGACAACGCCGAGTACTTTGAAAATCAAAGAGGCCTCCTGGGGACTACTGAAATCAGTTAGGTATCCTCCCTCCTTTTCATCTGCAAAATTGTCCAAAGGGGAACGAAGATGACGTTAAAATATTTTCTAAACCTATCACTACAGTAGCTCTATCTAGGATATTGAGCACTTTTCTCCCGGACAACGCCGAGTACTTTAAAAATCGAGAAGGCTTTATGAGCACTCCTAAAATCCCTTAGGTATCCTCTCTCCTTCTAATCTGCCAAATAGTCCAAATAGGGAACGAAGATGGCGTTAAAATATTTTCCAAACCTATCACTACAGTAGCTCTATCTAAAGCATTGAGCACTTTTCTCCCGGACAACGCCGAGTACTTTGATAATCAAGGAGGCCTCCTGGGGACTACTGAAATCACTTAGGTATCCTCTCTCCTTCTGATCTGCGAAATAGTCCAAAGGGGAACGAAGATGGCGTTAAAATATTTTCCATACCTATCACTACAGTAGCTCTATCTAGGATATTGAGCACTTTTCTTCCGGACAACGCCGAGTATTTCAAAATCAAAGAGGCCTCCTGAGCACTACTGAAATAACTCTTATCGATTCCTCCATCCTTTTCAGCGTAGATTCTGTTAAAATATTATCCAAACCTATCACTACAGTAGCTCTATCAAGGATATTGAGCACTTTTCTGCTGGACAACGCCGAGTACTTTGAAAATCGAGGAGGCTTCATGAGCACTCCTGAAATCCATTAGGTATCCTCTCTCTTTCTGATCTGCGAAAAAGTCCAAAGGGGAACGAAGATGGCGTTAAAATATTTTCCAAACCTATCACTACAGTTGCTCTATCTAGGATATTGAGCACTTTTCTCCCGGACAACGCCGAGTATTTCAAAATCAAAGAGGCCTCCTGGGGACTACTGAAATAACTCTTATCCATTCCCCCATCTTTTTCAGCGTAGATGCTGTTAAAATATTATCCAAACCTATCACTACAGTAGCTCTATCTAGGACATTGAGCACTTTTTTCCCGGACAACGCCGAGTACTTTGAAAATCAAAGAGGCCTCCTGGGGACTACTGAAATCAGTTAGGTATCCTCCCTCCTTTTCATATGCTAAATTGTCCAAAGGGGAACGAAGATGGCGTTAAAATATGTTCTAAACCTATCACTACAGTAGCTCTATCTAGGATATTGAGCACTTTTCTCCCGGACAACGCCGAGTACTTTGAAAATCGAGGAGGCTTCATGAGCACTATTAAAATCCCTTAGGAATCCTCTCTCTTTCTGATCTGCGAAATAGTCCAAAGGGGAACGAAGATGGCGTTAAAATATGTTCTAAACCTATCACTACAGTAGCTCTATCTAGGATATTGAGCACTTTTCTCCCGGACAACGCCGAGTACTTTGAAAATCGAGGAGGCCTCCTTGGGACTACTTAAATCACTTAGGATTCCTCCCTCCTTCTGATCTGCAAAATAGTCCAAAGGGGAACGAAGATGGCGTTAAAATATTTTCCAAACCTATCACTACAGTAGCTCTATCTAAGATATTGAGCACTTTTCTCCCGAACAACGCCGAGTATTTCAAAATCAAAGAGGCCTTCTGAGCACTACTGAAATAACTCTTATCGATTCCCCCATCCTTTTCAGCGTAGATGCTGTTAAAATATTATCCAAACTTATCACTACAGTAGCTCTATCTAGGACATTGAGCACTTTTTTCCCGGACAACGCCGAGTACTTTGAAAATCAAAGAGGCCTCCTGGGGACTACTGAAATCACTTAGGTATCCTCCCTCCTTTTCATATCCTAAATTGTCCAAAGGGGAACGAAGATGGCGTTAAAATATGTTCTTAACCTATCACTACAGTAGCTCTATCTAGGATATTGAGCACTTTTCTCCCGGACAACGCCGAGTACTTTGAAAATCGAGAAGGCTTCATGAGCATTCCTGAAATCCCTTAGGTATCCTCTCTCTTTCTGATCTACGAAATAGTCCAAAGGGGAACGAAGATGGCGTTAAAATATTTTCCAAACCTATCACTACAGTAGTTCTATCTAGGATATTGAGCACTTTTATCCCGGACAACGCCGAGTATTTCAAAATCAAAGAGGCCTCCTGGGGACTACTGAAATAACTCTTATCCATTCCCCCATCCTTTTCAGCGTAGATGCTGTTAAAATATTATCCAAACCTATCACTACAGTAGCTCTATCTAGGACATTGAGCACTTTTTTCCCGGACAACGCCGAGTACTTTGCACATTGGTCTTTATTATAGATACAAATAAATGCACATTTGTCTTTATTATAGATACAAATAAATGCACATTGGCCTTTATTATAGATACAAATAAATGCACATTGGTCTTTATTATAGATACAAATAAATGCACATTGGTCTTTATTATAGATTTGCTATATATCCCCCCCCCTAGAAAAAATTTGGCCTGAGGCGCTCACACCGGCGAATGCTGACACTCTCTCCTCGCAACAGATACTACACTATCTCCACCCTCTCAAAAAGGTGTGAGCGTCGGAGAATGCCGACACTCCCCCTCCCCCAAATTTGGCCTGAGGCGCCCATCCGGCGAATACCGAAACCCCCTCCCCCAAATTTGGCCTGAGGCGCTCACACCGGCGAATGCCGTCACCCCCCCCCCCCCCCAATTTGGCATGAAAGGAGGAGGTAATGCCTATCATGATAACGGAAGGGAGTGGGAGGAATATTAGCGTCTATTTAAAGGTTGTAGTGTGAGTAAATTTATTCCCGCCACTTTGCATTATTTTTCAAATTATCTGCCACTCTCTGACGTCATGATGACCTGATATAACCGGACACAATTTAGAGCAAGACCGGGTATATCCGGCAAGGGATTATGGGACAGGTGCGGATGTGATTGAGCAACCCTTGTTTCACTACACACTCTTAACGTAGGATTCCTATGTTGTTATTGATGCAACCGGACAGAAGTTATTGGATGATCTGATACAACCGGACACAATTTAGGGCAAGACCGGGTACATCCGGCAAGGGATTATGGGATGTTTACAATGACTCTGCATTTTTATCGGATTAGTACATAAATACATTAGATTATTTCGAATTTACTACATATTAACGTTGAAATTTCGTGAAAAATACGAAAAAAACTGCTACCTTTTGTCGGAAAGTGGTCCGGTTGAGTGTCAGCGAGTGAATCGATTTTCGCGATTTTTAGATATTTTACATCCGGGATTTGTGCGGTCCTGTAGATGTCAACTTTTTGACATGTCGTCGGGTAGTTTTTGAGGAGATACTGGACATACAAACAAACATACAAACAGACAACTGCCCTTTATATAAGAGACTAGCGGGGCTACCCGGCGTTGCTCGGGGTCATTAAAACATATAATTGAAGAAAAATCGTGTGTGTAACATCTTTATATACAAACTTCTATTTCTCCCCCCCCCCCTTCTCTATAGCCGTCTCTTTATCTTTCTACCTTTCTCTTCCCTGGTCGCCGCATTTCACCGCTACTTTCTAATTTTGCCTTTTGCGAAAGCTGTTCTTTCCCCACCATTTCTCCTACGTTGCCCAGGGCAATAGTATGATATATTTCTATAAAAAGTAACACCTCTATCTGCGCCTTCTATATAGGTACTTATCTCCACCCCGGTGTTCATGCTATATACGTATCTATCATCACCCCGGTGCGCATACTATATACGTACCTATCGCCGCCCCAGTTCACATACTATATACGTACCTATCGCCGCCCCAGTTCAGATACTATTTAAGTACCTATTGCCGCCCCAGTGCGAATGCTAAATAGTACCTATCGCCGCCCCGGTGTGCATGCTACATAAGTACCTATCGCTGCCCTAGTGGGAATAATTAATATGTACATATTGCCGCATTAGTGCGAATTTCTAAATACGTACCTATCACCACTTTGGTGCGAATGCTAAATACGTACCTATCGCCGGCCCGATGCGAATGCTAAATACGTACCTATAGCCGCCCTGGTGTGAATGCTAAATACGTACCTATATCCGCCCCGGTGCGAATGCTAAATACGTACTTATCACCACCCTGGTGCGAATGCGAAATACATACCTTTCGCCGTTCTGGTGCACGTGCTATATATGTACCTATTGTCGCCCCGGTGCAGGTGATATATATGTACTGATCGCCGCCTCGGTGCGCATGCTATGTACGTACTTATTGCTGCCCATGTGTACATGCTATATATGTAGCTATCGCCACCCCTGAATTCTGAATATGTACCTATCGCCGCCCCGGTGTGGAAGCTAAATACATACATATCGCCGCCCCGGTACGAATGCTAAATACATACATATCGCCGCCCCAGTGTGATTTCTAAATACGTACCTATCGCCGCTCTTGTGTGAATTCTAAATACGTACCTATCGCCGCCCCGGTGCGGAAGCTAAATACGTACATATCGCCACCCCGATGCGAATGCTAAATACATACCTATCGCCGCCCCGGTGCGAATGCTAAATACATACCTATCGCCGCCCCGGTGCGAATGCTAAATACATACCTATCGCCGCCCCGGTGTGAATGCTAAATACATATCTATCGCCGCCCCGGTGTGAATGCTAAATACATACCTATCGCCGCCCCGGTGTGAATGCTAAATACATACATATCGCCGCCCCGGTGTGAATGCTAAATACGTACCTTTCGCCGCCCCGGTGCGCGTGCTATATACGTACCTATCGCTGCCCCGGTGCGCGTGCTATATATGAACCGATCGCTGCCCCAGTGCGCATGCATAATACATACCTATCACGTACTTATTGCCGCCCATGTGCACATGCTATATACGTACCTATCGCCACCGCTGAATGCTAAATAAGTACCTATCTCCGCCCAGGGATGAATGCTAAATACGTACATATTGCCGCCCAGGTGTTCATACACCATATGTACCTATCACTGCCCCAGTGCGAATACTAAATATGTACATATCGCCACCCCGGTGCGATTGCTGAATACATACCTATCGCAACCCCGGTGCGAATGCTAAATACGTAGCTATAGCCACCCCTATGCACTACTATATAGTACCTATTGCCACCCCGGTACACATACTATGTATAAACCTATCGCCGGCCCGGTGTGCATACTATATTCGTACCTATCGCGGCTCTGGTGCGCATACTACATACTTACCTATCTCTGCAAGGGTACACATACTATATATGTACCAATCTCCAGCCCAGTTCGCATACGTAAGAACTTATATTTATTCGGCCCTGTCGTGTTAGAAAAACAAAATAGTGTTCATTTATGTATTGTCACTATCATAAATATAAATATTTTTAGTTACAAACAGAAAAAAATACATTTTTTTGCCTCCCCACAAGAAATTTTTGTTTCTATCCTCCCATATACTTAGAAATATTTTTAATTTAAAGGAAAAAAAAAAGAAAATTTTTTGACCACCCTTACACCCCAAAAAATTTATGTTCATAGAAATATTTTTATTTTAAAAAAGAAAAAAAATAAAAATTTTTAGCCCCCCCCCCGAAAATTTTTTTTTTTCATTCTCCCCCATACACATAAATATTTTCAAGGAAAAAGATAAAAGACAAAATAAATGTTTTGCCTTCCTCCCAATTTTTTTTATACCCCCGATGCGCATGCTATATAGTATTTATTGCCGCCCATGTGCACATGCTATATACTTCCTATCGCCACCGCTGAATGCTAAATACGTATTTATTGATGTCGCGGTGCGAATGCTAAATAGGTTTTCAGCGTAGATGCTCTTAAAATATTATCCAAACCTATCACTACAGTAGCTCTATCTAGGACATTGAACAATTTTCTCCCGGACAACGCTGAGTACTTTAAAAATAAAAGAGGCCTCATGAGCACTACTGAAATAACTTAGGTATCCTCTCTCCTTCTGATCTGCCAAATAGTCCAAAGGGGAACGAAGATGGCATTAAAATATTTTCCAAACCTATCACTACAGTAGCTCTATCTAGGATATTGAGCACTTTTCTGCCGGACAACGCCGAGTACTTTGAAAATCAAAGACGTCTCCTGAGCACTACTGAAATAACTCTTATCGATTCCCCCATCCTTTTCAGCGTAGATGCTGTTAAAATATTATCCAAACCTATCACTACAGTAGCTCGATCAAGGACATTGAACACTTTTCTCCCGGACAACGCCAAATACTTTGAAAATCAAGGAGGCCTCCTGAGCACTACTGAAATCACTTAGGTATCCCTCCTTTTGATCTGCAAAATAGTCCAAAGGGGAACGAAGATGGCGTTAAAATATTTTCAAAACCTATCACTACAGTAGCTCTATCTAGGATATTGAGCACTTTTCTCCCGGACAACACCGAGTAATTTTTAAATCAAGGAGGCCTCATGAGCACTTCTTAAATAACTCTTATCGATTCCCCCATCCTTTTCAGCGTAGATGCTGTTAAAATATTATCCTAACCTATCACTACAGTAGCTCTATCTAGGACATTCAGCAATTTTCTCCCGGACAACGCCGAGTACTTTGAAAATCAAGGAGGCCTCCTGAGCACTACTGAAATCACTTAGGTATCCTCTCTCCTTCTGATCTACCAAATAGTCCAAAGGGGAACGAAGATAGCGTTAAACTATTTTCCAAACCTATCACTACAGTAGCTCTATCTAGGATATTGAGCACTTTTCTCCCGGACAACGCCGAGTACTTTGATAATCAAAGACGCCTCCTGAGAACTACTGTAATAACTTATATCGATTCCCCCATCCTTTTCCCCCATCATATTTCGTGCGGTCGCAGGGTACGCACACATATTTCGTGCGGTACCAGGGTACCTATACATCCTACGTGCGGTCGCAGGGTACCCACACATACTTCGTTCGGTCGCAGGGTACCCACACATACTTCGTGCGGTCGCAGGGTACCCACACATACTTCGTCTGGTCGCAGGGTACCCACACATACTTCGTCTGGTCGCAGGGTACCTACACATAGTTCGTGCCGTCGCAGGGTACTCACACATACTTCGTATGGTCGCAGGGTACCCACACATACTTAGTGCGGTCGATGGGTACCAACACATACTTCGTCCGGTCGCAGGGTACCCACACATACTTCGTCCGGTCGCAGGGTACCCACAAATACTTCGTCCAGTCGCAGGGTACCCACACATACTTCGTGCGGTCGCAGGGTACCCACAAATATTTCGTTCGGTCACAGGGTACCCACACATACTTCGTGCGGTTGCAGGGTACCTATAAATACTTCTGGTCGTAGGGTACCCACACATACATTGTCCGGTCGCAGGGTACCCACAAATACTTTGTCCGGTCGAAGGGTACCCACACATATTCGTGCGGTCGCAGGGTACCCACACATACTTCGTCAGGTCGCAGGGTACCCACACATACTTCGTGCGGTCGCAGGGTACCTATACATACTTCGTGCGGTCGCAGGGTACCCACACAAACTTCGTCCGGTCGCAGGGTACCCACACATACTTCGTCAGGCAGCAGGGTACCGACACATACTTCGTGCGGTCGCAGGGTACGCACACATACTTCGTCCGGTCGCAGGGTACCCACACATACTTCGTCGGTCGCAGGGTACCCACACATTCTTCATCCGGTCGCAGGGTACCCACACATACTTTGTCCGGTCGCAGGGTACCAACACATACTTCGTCCGGTCGCAGGGTACCCACAAATACTTCGTCCAGTCGCAGGGTACCCACACATACTTCGTCTGGTCGCAGGGTACCCACACATTCTTCGTCTGGTCGCAGGGTACCCACACATACTTCGTCCAGTCGCAGGGTACCCACACATACTTCGTCTGGTCGCAAGGTACCCACACATAGTTCGTGCGGTCGCAGGGTACCCACACATACTTTGTCCGGTCGCAGGGTACCCACACATACTTCGTCCGGTCGCAGGGTACCCACAAATACTTCGTCCATACTTTTTTTATACATATATAGAGTGGTTATGACTCAACGGGTCACTGTAAACGTTTACTTGTTAAATTCTTCTTTTTTTCTTTTTTTATACATATATAGAGTGGTTATGACTCAACGGGTCACAGTAAACGTGTACTTGTTAAATTCTTCTTTTTTCTTTTTTTATACATATATAGAGTGGTTATGACTCAACGGGTCACTATAAACATGTTCTTGTTAAATTCTTCTTTTTTTCTTTTTTCTATACATATATAGAGTGGTTATGACTCAACGAGTCACTGTAAACGTGTACTTGTTAAATTCTTCTTTTTTCTTTTTTTATACATATATAGAGTGGTTATGACTCAACGGGTCACTATAAACATGTTCTTGTTAAATTCTTCTTTTTTTCTTTTTTCTATACATATATAGAGTGGTTATGACTCAACGGGTCACTGTAAACGTTTACTTGTTAAATTCTTCTTTTTTTATACATATATAGAGTGGTTATGACTCAACGGGTCATTGTAAACGTGTACTTGTTAAATTCTTTTTTCTTTTTTTATACATATATAGAGTGGTTATGACTCAACGGGTCACTGTAAACGTGTACTTGTTAAATTCTTCTTTTTTCTTTTTTTATACATATATAGAGTGGTTATGACTCAACGGGTCACTGTAAACGTTTACTTGTTAAATTCTTCTTTTTTTCTTTTTTTTATACATATATAGAGTGGTTAGGACTCAACGGGTCATTGTAAACGTGTACTTGTTAAACTCTTCTTTTTTCTTTTTTTATACATATATAGAGTGGTTATGACTCAACGGGTCACTGTAAACGTGTACTTGTTAAATTCTTCTTTTTTCTGTTTTTATACATATATAGAGTGGTTATGACTCAACGGGTCACAGTAAACGTGTACTTGTTAAATTCTTCTTTTTTCTTTTTTTATACATATATAGAGTGGTTATGACTCAACGGGTCACTATAAACATGTTCTTGTTAAATTCTTCTTTTTTTCTTTTTTCTATACATATATAGAGTGGTTATGACTCAACGGGTCACTGTAAACGTGTACTTGTTAAATTCTTCTTTTTTCTTTTTTTATACATATATAGAGTGGTTATGACTCAACGGGTCACTATAAACATGTTCTTGTTAAATTCTTCTTTTTTTCTTTTTTCTATACATATATAGAGTGGTTATGACTCAACGGGTCACTGTAAACGTTTACTTGTTAAATTCTTCTTTTTTTATACATATATAGAGTGGTTATGACTCAACGGGTCATTGTAAACGTGTACTTGTTGAATTCTTTTTTCTTTTTTTATACATATATAGAGTGGTTATGACTCAACGGGTCATTGTAAACGTGTACTTGTTAAACTCTTCTTTTTTCTTTTTTTATACATATATAGAGTGGTTATGACTCAACGGGTCACTGTAAACGTGTACTTGTTAAATTCTTCTTTTTTCTGTTTTTATACATATATAGAGTGGTTATGACTCAACGGGTCACTGTAAACGTGTACTTGTTAAATTCTTCTTTTTTCTTTTTTTATACATATATAGAGTGGTTATGACTCAACGGGTCACTATAAACATGTTCTTGTTAAATTCTTCTTTTTTTCTTTTTTCTATACATATATAGAGTGGTTATGACTCAACGGGTCACTGTAAACGTTTACTTGTTAAATTCTTCTTTTTTTATACATATATAGAGTGGTTATGACTCAACGGGTCATAGTAAACGTGTACTTGTTAAATTCTTCTTTTTTCTTTTTTTATACATATATAGAGTGGTTATGACTCAACGGGTCACTGTAAACGTGTACTTGTAAAATTCTTCTTTTTTCTGTTTGTATACATATATAGAGTGGTTATGACTCAACGGGTCACAGTAAACGTGTACTTGTTAAATTCTTCTTTTTTCTTTTTTTATACATATATAGAGTGGTTATGACTCAACGGGTCACTATAAACATGTTCTTGTTAAATTCTTCTTTTTTTCTTTTTTCTATACATATATAGAGTGGTTATGACTCAACGGGTCACTGTAAACGTTTACTTGTTAAATTCTTCTTTTTTTATACATATATAGAGTGGTTATGACTCAACGGGTCATTGTAAACGTGTACTTGTTAAATTCTTTTTTCTTTTTTATACATATATAGAGTGGTTATGACTCAACGGGTCACTGTAAACGTGTACTTGTTAAATTCTTCTTTTTTCTGTTTTTATACATATATAGAGTGGTTATGACTCAACGGGTCACTGTAAACGTGTACTTGTTAAATTCTTCTTTTTTCTTTTTTTATACATATATAGAGTGGTTATGACTCAACGGGTCACTATAAACATGTTCTTGTTAAATTCTTCTTTTTTTCTTTTTTCTATACATATATAGAGTGGTTATGACTCAACGGGTCACTGTAAACGTTTACTTGTTAAATTCTTCTTTTTTTATACATATATAGAGTGGTTATGACTCAACGGGTCATTGTAAACGTGTACTTGTTAAATTCTTCTTTTTTCTTTTTTTATACATATATAGAGTGGTTATGACTCAACGGGTCACTGTAAACGTGTACTTGTTAAATTCTTCTTTTTTCTTTTTTTATACATATATAGAGTGGTTATGACTCAACGGGTCACTGTAAACGTTTACTTGTTAAATTCTTCTTTTTTTCTTTTTTTATACATATATAGAGTGGTTATGACTCAACGGGTCATTGTAAACGTGTACTTGTTAAATTCTTCTTTTTTCTTTTTTTATACATATATAGAGTGGTTATGACTCAACGGGTCACTGTAAACGTGTACTTGTTAAATTCTTCTTTTTTCTGTTTTTATACATATATAGAGTGGTTATGACTCAACGGGTCACAGTAAACGTGTACTTGTTAAATTCTTCTTTTTTCTTTTTTTATACATATATAGAGTGGTTATGACTCAACGGGTCACTATAAACATGTTCTTGTTAAATTCTTCTTTTTTTCTTTTTTCTATACATATATAGAGTGGTTATGACTCAACGGGTCACTGTAAACGTTTACTTGTTAAATTCTTCTTTTTTTATACATATATAGAGTGGTTATGACTCAACGGGTCATTGTAAACGTGTACTTGTTAAATTCTTTTTTCTTTTTTTATACATATATAGAGTGGTTATGACTCAACGGGTCACTGTAAACGTGTACTTGTTAAATTCTTCTTTTTTCTGTTTTTATACATATATAGAGTGGTTATGACTTAACGGGTCACTGTAAACGTGTACTTGTTAAATTCTTCTTTTTTCTTTTTTTATACATATATAGAGTGGTTATGACTCAACGGGTCACTATAAACATGTTCTTGTTAAATTCTTCTTTTTTTCTTTTTTCTATACATATATAGAGTGGTTATGACTCAACGGGTCACTGTAAACGTTTACTTGTTAAATTCTTCTTTTTTTATACATATATAGAGTGGTTATGACTCAACGGGTCATTGTAAACGTGTACTTGTTAAATTCTTCTTTTTTCTTTTTTTATACATATATAGAGTGGTTATGACTCAACGGGTCACTGTAAACGTGTACTTGTTAAATTCTTCTTTTTTCTTTTTTTATACATATATAGAGTGGTTATGACTCAACGGGTCACTGTAAACGTTTACTTGTTAAATTCTTCTTTTTTTCTTTTTTTATACATATATAGAGTGGTTATGACTCAACGGGTCATTGTAAACGTGTACTTGTTAAATTCTTCTTTTTTCTTTTTTTATACATATATAGAGTGGTTATGACTCAACGGGTCACTGTAAACGTGTACTTGTTAAATTCTTCTTTTTTCTGTTTTTATACATATATAGAGTGGTTATGACTCAACGGGTCACAGTAAACGTGTACTTGTTAAATTCTTCTTTTTTCTTTTTTTATACATATATAGAGTGGTTATGACTCAACGGGTCACTATAAACATGTTCTTGTTAAATTCTTTTTTTCTTTTTTCTATACATATATAGAGTGGTTATGACTCAACGGGTCACTGTAAACGTGAGTGGTTATGACTCAACGGGTCACTGTAAGTAAAATAAGTTTTGAAGAGAAAAAAATGTAAAAACCTATAACGATGACGTCATATACCTATTACTGTGACGTCACGTGCACAAGAATAAGTTGGTTGAAAATAAAATTATTATTACATAATTACATTGGCTGATTTCCAAATTACTACTGAATAACATTAGAAAAGTTTGAAAAAACCAGACCAGCTGCCGAAGACTGGCCCCGTTGACCCCCAGCAACATTTTTTTTTGTTGTAATTTTGAGATATTATGATCCCAGGTGTTGTACGGTGCTGAAGATATAAACTTTTTGACATGTCGTCGCGTAGTTTTTGAGGAGAAGCTTCACATACAGACATACATACATACATACAGACAAGTGCCCTTTATAGCGGAGATAATAATATTTATAATATATATATATCTAATGTATATATATATATCATATATATATATATATATATATATAATATATAATATATATATATATTTATATATATTATATTTTACATATACACGTGTGTCTTTATCTTTCTTTCTCTATCTATCTATCCCATTCTCCCTTTCGTTTCTGTTTCTGTTGTTCCTCTTTTTCAAATCCCTTACTTTTGTTTCCGCAGTTGGACACCTATGCTTACTTGTGCGCTAGCGGAATGATACGCACACAGACAGATACGCACACCAACACTAGGCACACTAATACCAGCGCACATTCAAAGATCGGAAACAAAAATCACGCAGGCACACATACATGCGAATGAACACTCACCCAAAAACAGTGAATGTTCCAAGGGAAAAACCTTAATCCATTTTTCCGCTTCACTTGTTCTGTTCAACTTTCTTTAATCTCGTATATTTCTCTCATTTCTTGCTGTTTCTGCCTCTTTGGTTCCATTCCATATCCTCTTCTACAATTTACACACGCACAAACTCACACACACACACACACACACACACATATATATATATATATATATATATATATATATATATATATATTAGATACATTCATATATATATATATATATATATATATATATATTAGATACATTCATATATATATATATTAGATACATTTATATATATATATACACATATATAGTCCGTATGTAGATGACTATACACACACACACACATATATATATATATATATATATATATATATATATATATATATATATTAGATACATTCATATATATATATATATGTACATTTATATATATATATACACACATATATAGTCCGTATGTAGATGACTATACACACACACACACACACACATATATATATATATATATATATATATATATATATATATATATATATATATATATCGGTAATGATGATGCAGTTCTTTGAAGATCTGACAACTTCAATGTCTGTATCAGTTTGCAAAGCACGTAGTCGTTCAAAACCATAAAATGGAGATTTTAGAAATTAAATTTTAACAAAAACAATTTCAGATTTAAAAGAATATCGTAATCTATCGTAACTCGTATGTTACAAATAAAATATTCAGTAACCACAAGATTTAGATTGAAAAATAAAATGTCAGAAAATGAAAAACTGACATAGAGAATGCTGGTTGTCTTACACCGGAGGAGATACAGACATCTGCTTTGTGGTAGAGGAATTGGATATAAACTACATCCCCTGGGTCATATCAGATGCTTGACGCCGGATTCTTTAAAATTCCTATTTATACTGCCAGTTTAGTATCGTATCAATGGTCGTTTGCCATTAATAGTAAAAGATCTTTCAACGGTCCCATCTACTCATCAATTTAAAAATACACATAAAAAACATACTTTTGATTTCTTTAATATTTTTCATATAAGAGCATTAAATGTATTGTATCGTAATTAGATCAGAATTTTCTGAAAGGCAATGATATGCATGCTTAAAGTCAAATCTGTACTGGTGGTATGCACCTGAGTGAGGGTTTACCGTGTATAGTTAAGGGTAACAATATTTTTTGTTAACATAGTTCACCTCAAACAAAGCAGGCTGCCACTGTAGACGTAAGGGGCTACTGAGAAATATGGTGTACCTTTTTTAGGTCATCCTAAGTTGTAAGCTGTGCAACGAGATATCTGTTTACATTAATTTTAAATTTCTGCATGTTAGTACAGTCGAGAAACAGGGAACAGAGATGGAGTTCCGGAAGCCGGCAACACGAGGAAAGAAGATACTGGAGAAAAAGGCTCTTCGGCATCTGGGGACCTCCACAGTGAATGGATGGGATTTGACTGATTGTCGGGTTGGTCTAGTAAATTTAAATCGAGAGGACACTAGTGCAGCAAGTTCATCGGAGCACATTCTATTGAAGTAAAACAAGCACAAGGATGTAACATAGCGGCGATAGGACATCGGCTGGAGCTTGGTGGATACTGAGGGACCTATTAAGTCGGAGACTCTTTTTTGGACCTTGTCTAAGAGGGAGAGACTAGTGGATGATGCACCAGCCCAGATGTGGCAACAATACTCCACGCATGGGCGTATGGTGGTTTTGTAGAGATACAGGATAATGTCAGGTGTGAGAAGTTTTATAGCACGGTAAAGGGAGACCAACTTTTTTGCAGCAGCCTTGGCAATGTCTTCAATGTATTTATTCCAAGTCATGTTACCTGTCAATGATAGGCCGAGGAGTTTGAATGTGGAACTCTCAGGTAGGGTGTTATTTTCCATGGCAATCGGTGGTTGAAGAGATTTCTTGTAGTTATTGAACGAAAGGAGCTTTGTCTTTGCAACATTAAAGGTTACCAACCATTTATGACCCCAATCCACTACAGCATGGGGGTCATTTTCTAAGGATTCAGACATTGCTTCTAGAATCTGCGCGTCCGTTTTGACCACATGACGAGAGTAGAGTGTAGCTTCGTTAGCAAATATATCTATCTCAGACACAATCATATTAGGGAGGTTGTTTATGAAAATTAGGAACAGTAGAGGTCCAAGGATAGATCCCTGGGGTACGCCAGCATTTATGGCATGTTGCTTAAAAGAACGGCCATCGAGGACAACCGGGATCTTTCTTTTACTTAGGAAGGATTTAATTATATTAAATATTTGTCAAGTAATACCATATGAGTGAGTTTTTAGGAGCAGCCTTTTATGTCAGACCTTTCCAACGGCTTTAGATATATCAAACGCTATCGCCCTAGCTTAACTTGCCTTGTTCAATGTATGATATATGCGTTCAGAGATGGCCGTTATGATATCTGCAGTAGATCGTGCTTGTTTAAATTCGTACTGGTGATCAGAAAGAAGTTTAGCATTAACTATGTGCCGGGCTATCGAGTGATTGATTAAGGATTCAAAGATTTTAGCAAAGATCTAGAATAGAGTGATTGGGCGGTTGTTTTGAAGATCAGTTCTATCTCCAGAATTCTAGAAAACTGGTACCACAGAGGCAATTTTTCAGCTATCAGGGAAGCAATATTCAGCAAGGAATTTGTTGTAGAGTTTGGAGAGGACAGGGGTCAGTTCAGCAGAGCATTTCTTTATTACTATTACAAGTATAAGATCAGGCCCTCATCTTTGGAGGTGTCAAGGTTTTTATGATGTCCCTGACCTGAGATTGGGTGATGACTAAGTTTTCAAGTGTGGCTTCCGTCAACAATGGGAATTTAAGGAGGGTGGTTTGCTGAGTCTAAAGTTGTGTTTAAGGCGAAACGCTGGGCAAATAGTTCAGCCTTATCATTTGCCGTGCAAACGACATCGTTGTGGTTTGATATCGGGGAAATTGTGGATTGTCCATTGTATACCACACTATTGTATATTTCCCAGAATCGCGAGTACCTAATTTCTGTGACGGAATGCGTTTTTTAGTTATCTCTGAATACCTTCTTTGTGCTTCACCTATCACTACTTTACAATAATTTCTTGACTATAAATGTCTGTCTAAACTGTGTTTCTCGCTTTATTGCAGATCATAATATTGTTAATAACTTCAATAATATAAATCGCACAAGTTTGAAATTTTGCACATTGAAAGAGTGCTCCTAAGTAGGTAAGATACCAAAATATTTTGCAAATCTATATCATATTTCTAAAGTTATAGACATTTATGCATTTGTTAGCCACTTTCACTGTTCCTCGCTTTATTGCGGGTTTGTTAAAATACAGTCCATAGGTGATGAAAAAAATGACTTAGCTGGGTTAATTATTTTAATCATTTAAATCATAAGTAACAATATGAATGAAATGTAAGGAAGAAATCACCAGATATGCACCACAAAATTGAATCATTTATCAACAAATCTCCTATTTCTTGAAATTACCCTCTGCAGTCTCCCATCAACAGATGAAGTCAATCTAATGATTTGGGAAGGTGTTATGCTACTAGCAACATCAACAATTGTATTCCAGAGGGCATCTTTTGATGTAAATTGTTGTCCTCCTTTCATAAACCTTCCTTTTTAAAATTGACTAGAGCTGTTCAATCGGGTTTAAGTCAAGAGAACAAGGCGGCCAAGTCATGAGACTCTCTCCCTTGATGCCCAGAGATGCGAGGAAGTAATAGTAGCCTTTGCTGCATGAGATGGAGCATTGTCGTTCATAAAGATCAGTTGACGTAGACGAAGTTTTTAAGGTGATATCAATCATTACCACAATGTGATAGTTTCCGAGTGGGCTTGGGGCATTCGCCACACAAGCCTTGGGTAGTGAGGTCTAACACAGGTCTAGAAATGAGGCTTGCTGGTCCGCACGATCGGAAAAGTGATAGTCTGTGAGAGGGAGTGAGCTAAATAGAAACTAAACATAGAGTTACGAGTCACTGTGGTATGCAGTAAAATCCCCCCAAAACGTGTATTAGGGCATTCGAGTCAAGTAAGAGTGCCGTAGCCATGCTTTCAGAGACAGAGTTTAGCAGGGTACAGTCCTGGGTCGAAGGAAAACGGTATAAGAAATAAAAGTAACTAACGCTGTGGTGTAATGTCAATCTATTCAAGGGGGTGGGCTAACTTGAACATGAACTCCTAGCCCGTGCATATGTTTGTCACAGTCTTTACGGTAGAGTGGGGGGGGGGGTAATCAGGTAAGTCAAAGTTGTGAGAGAAGATTGAGGATTAAATGTCTGTTTTACTTAGTGCTAGGATGTCCGAGAAGTTTGTCAGGAGAGAGGTTTCGCCGTCATTAAGATATTTGTGAATGCGAGCCTTAAGGGCAAAGGCGAATATGTTATTTGTTGGGGTTCTGGTTTAGCTTTGTATTTTTTTATACAAGTTCATGTTTGCTTTGAAATAGAGTGGGGTGGGCAATGTGGGTGCTTGTTTGGTGACAATAAGCTCACAGAACCAGTCCATTAGTCATGATATGGTCCATGTGGGTTGTGACCTCGGGGAACTCTCCCTATGATAACTGTACGTTCTTTTCCATGCGCGACATGGCACGTATAGCTACTCATGATATGCACCTGCTGATGAAGCAGCCGTTTTCTAGCGCTACCTCAGAGTTAGAGCTATTTTACTGACAGTCGGAAAAAACAGCCAGACAAGCTGTCTAATCTGTGCCTTGTACCTGTCGGAACAAGAGCGACCCAGACTAGTCATGTAGAAAAAACTTTCCCCAAGTTGCCTAGATAGAGAGAAAAAGAGATGGCGTTAATTGTACTAGTCAGGAAACAAGGCCAAGCACTGGGTGTTTTTAGATGCGTCCCAACACTGGTACCTATGCGCCTGGCTAATAGATAGAGAAACAGTGCGATGGCCGGGTGATAGGCAGAGCCCATCTTCTTTTTAAGCAATTATAGTTTTGCAAACCAGATACTTTGTTCGAGATTCCAGCTCTAGGAAGGTTTTCGATCAGGACTAAGAAGGCCTCCCTCCCAAACGGTTTGCTGCCAAGACGTAAGTGGTTAGTAGCAAGGTTTTATTATCAGAGTTTTCCTTCTCTTAGATTGATGACCTAACACGGTCATCGTTCCAACACACCGAGAGGGGATAACCTGCTCCCGTGTACTAGTCGGATATATCCGAGCCCCCGCAGGTAAAGAAAATTTTATATAGAGAGAGAGAGAGAAAGAGAGAAAAAGAGAGAGAGAAATTAAGAGAGATGAAGAGAGAGGGAGAGAGAGAATAAGTCTAGGCGTCGCTTTCCAGTATGAGACCGAAGATGGGTTGTCCTCACGCTCTCTCATGAGCAACATTTATTGTAGGGATATTTCAACGGTCATTAGGGTGGGTGAGCTATTCTTTTCAATTATTTTAATTTTTTTCATTATTTAACAACAAGAAGATCGAAACGGGCATCGAAACAGGAATTAAATGCAACAACAAGTTAAAATTAATAAAAAGTCATATTAAAAGCATGCAAAGGAAAACTTAGTGTTGACAACATTATTTGAGAGCCGGCCACTTTGCAAATGACGCGTTGAAAACGATGATACCATTTATCTAACCATAGGATGGTGGGAGGGGGATATCTAACTATGAGTTATTAGACCTTTTTTCTTCGTATTTTAAGCTATCTATTCTAAAAACATGCATCGGGTTCTGACAACGCAATCCACACGATGGTATGTTTCTAATTAGGGTAAATGACAAAAATCAAATTCCATAATTTTAAAAATTATATTACGTTAAGAGAAGTATTGGTCTGTCTGTATATGTCCGATTGAATACAGAACCTTCCAAAGTTCTACGAACAAAACATATATAATCTCTTTCAGCATCACCTCGGCAAAGTTTTTGGTAATAAATTTTAGTGTAATAGTTATTAATCTGCCGTCAGGGTTGTCCAAATTAGCGATTGTTGAATCAGTCAAAAGATTAAGAAAAATGATTATATGAATAGTTGTACAGTTATTTTATTTGAACCAATTTAAAATTTAAAACATTATAGGAATAAAACAATATGAATAAAAATGCTAAGTTCGTGTAGCAGAGTTAGTGGTCTTCAATAATACCCGGGTAATATCAGGTGTACTTGCTTGTTAATACAAAGAAAGAAACATTCGGGTTGTTATGAACGTTAATGGAAGGATGTTAGACGGAAGATGATGACCGGTGTCCATTTATTAGAGTTACTCTACATTTTATTCATGTGATGTATACTTTTACGATATATCCATTTACAAAAGAAATAGCTTTAATACTGCGAATATTTTCTAATATAATTAGTGAACCCGTGTTAAGGTATATATTTTCCGTACACGGTGTCGCTATTTATCGTGCTCTGTTATCCACGATAACACATGAGAGTTCGAAAAAAAGAAAAAAGACAATACTGAAGAAATACATATACATATGTATTCATAGATATTTAAGCATTGGTGTTCATTTATCATTAAACATTGGAATGTTCATGAGTTCTTGAAATGTATAAAAGTTCACCGAAAATGATATGTACTATGTAAAAGGTTTAGTTTCATAAAATAAACTGTATAATGTTCAGTTGTCGTATTTAAGTTAGTTTAAGTGTAAAGTATATTCTTTTGTTCCTGTCAATCAACAAGTTTCATTATTGGCATATTCTCTTCATATTTATAAATAGAACAACTTTCTCAATTGATATTTTATTAAATAAAACTAAGAAGTTCAATAAGTACAAGAATAATAGCTATAAAATCTATTTTCTTTAATAAAACTTATAAAACTGTTTTTATTAGTCTTATCATCTTGCTTGTATTTTCATTCATACGTTAACAAACAAACTCTAAATTAGTATTGTGTATTCGTTCGCACAATTTCCGTTACGATGTCTATACTTTAAATAGTTTTTGTTGGTTGCCCATTTTGTGGCGATGGCGCCTCAAACTGCCACCAGTTACAACGACCGTCTACGCTTGTAAAGGCGCTGCCGGCTTGTATACTGTGTTTGTCTGGACGTGGTTATCCCCAATAAATAGTTATAGAAAGAGATACGGGATAGATGAATGATCCGCTGTCGGTTATGCAAATAATTAATTTTGCTGAACAATCAATGACAGTTTTGATAATGTAAGTATGCACTGATGGCCTATTCAGTCAGTTTAGTTCGACGACTAGTCTGTCGTCTAGTTCCAGTGGGTTACCTTCGTAAGCTATCCGTTACGATAACTAGTATTTGCTAACCGTGGTGTTTATTGAAGACTTATATTTCTTAGGGCGTTCCTTCATTAGAGTTTAAGTTAACTTAAAGCTGGTTGACCTTTCAGCTTTTAGTGTGTATGTTCTACTGCTACCGGTAAGTGATAACACAAGCAATACTCTGATACAGTTTTATTTATTACACATTGCGTCTTGATTTTTTTCCTTTGTTGGTGTAAGTATACAGTCATTAACATAGTTCTGCATGACTTACAACTAGTTTAGCATTGCCTTAATTGGTTGAAGACACAAAGCCTAATATATTAGACTATAATAACTTTGGGGTATTTGGATTATTCGGACTACTGTTTTCATCTTCAATGTTATTCTTACAACGTTCTAGATGATGTAACCTTCGACCTTATCCAAGTGGATCTTGTCGAATTCCAGCATCTGTATGTCGAACTCAGGAATCTGTACGAAATTTCAAACGAATCCTTTATTTATCCACTGAGGTAGCTTTCTCTCGTTCAGCCAGTTTAAATAATTCATAATTGTATCCTTAGTATCGCCCGTACTGAGTATTGAACCTTCAGCCTCTGCAAGAGTGTCACTTAGAACAGATTATCACTTAGCATTTGTATCCGCGGACAATTCTAGTATGAATTTTAGGAGCCTTAAACCTATTTTTGTTTTAGATGTTTAACTTACTAGTTATCACTATAGATTACTACTTATTACCATGTATTAAAACGAGATTACATCGGCGGAAATGTTGTAAAAATCAGATCTAAGATGAGAAAAGTAGTCCGAATGATCCAAATAATGTGAATTATCATGTAAAAAAAATCTGAAATTTCACAAGTTTGTACATTTATTAGGATTTCTAAAAAAAAAACTAAATTCTACTTCAGTTATTACTTTTAAATTAAAGGAAACAGTGTATTAACGTAATGGAAAAACCACGAAATAAGAACTAACTAACCAAATTCTGAATGGTTTGATTTCCAAATAAATCTGTGTTTATTTCTGTATAATTGGCTATCACATAAACTCCGATGTATACAATAATTCTATGTTTCCTTCTTAAATATAAGCAGTGTTTACCCTATGACTTGATGCTAGGATACAAACAAAAAACAAATCGTGAACACAACTTTTGTGGTAACATCAATGACAAGTCTAAAGTAATTCTGAAGAAAGTCAAAATGGTTTAATTTGATGACGTTCAATTATATTTTACGCTTTCATATTTTTTTTTAGAAATAATTTTGCAAATTTAATTTAAGAGAACCTTCCGTCTGACCATGGATTTCGGAATTGTTTTTTTCATCTTTATAAATAAAATAAAAATTTATTGAACATCAACAAATAATAATTATTATTTGTTGATGTTCAATGAATTAATAAAATGTCTGAATCTGAGAATATGTGTAGCTGACTTATCAGGCTGGGATCAGGCTCAAGGCGTTTTTTCAGTGGCGATGAAGAAGCGCTCCTACAGATAAGTCAGTTCACAAGTTTTAATTGAAATTCATTTCCTCCACTATATCAATATTGTTTTCATAGTATTTATAATTACAGTTACTTGTTATGGTCTGTAATTTCATGCATTTCACTTTCTAAATAAAATAGACATATTCTTATATGGTTGCATCAAGTATTTGTATTTTTTTATGAAATCTTTTCCTTACACACTTTTACACGTTTTTCTTATGCATTTTTCAATATCATGACGATTCAATCATTAAATAGTTTTTGTATTTACACTTTTGCATTAAATAGTTTTTGTTCTTTTCAGTTTTACATAAAATACGTTTTGTATGAACTATCTATTCTGATTACACTTTTTGCATTAGATATGGTTCGCCGTGGCATTAAATCAGTTTTTCTCCTTACATATTTTACTTAAAAAGGTTTCTCCTTAGGCATTTGAAGTAAATGGTAGTTGTTCGTACCCCTTTTAAATCAGTAATATTTGACTTCATACGTTTTGAATTAAATAGTTTTATTCTTGCACTTTTAGAGTTAAACAGTTTTCCCCTAGTATTTTTAATGAAATAATTTTGTATGCAATAAGTTTATCCTAAAAATTGTTGCATTAAAAAATATTTGCATTTACAGTTTTTTATTCAATAGTTTTTCGCATTGACTAATTTTACTCTCTACTTCTTTTGCATAAAATATTTTTTGTCCTCACACTTTTTGCTTTAGATAATCTTTGGCCTTAAACTATTTCATTAAATACCAATTCATTTTACGAATTTTGTATGAAACTTTTTTGGTCCTGAGATAGTTTTTATCAATTATTATTCCCTTTACTCTGTTTGCATAAAATAGTTTTAGTTCATGCAGTTTTTGAATTGAATACGTTTGGTCCTTACATTTTTCCTTAAATAGTTTTTTACTTTTTAAACATAGTATTTTTCTTAAACTTTTACGCTTGATAGCTTTAACTTACGCTTTCTACATAAAATAGTTGTATTGATTTTATTTTTTCGTTAAATTATGTTGTCCCTACACATTTTATATTTAATAGTTTTTTCCCATTACACTTGTTGTATTAAATAGTGTTTGTTCTTAAACATTTTAAATTAAACAGTTTAGTTAGTGCGTGGTTATTTGATATGGCTGATATAGAGACACAAAATATATAATAGCATACACAGAATTTTACGAGGGATAAAACTGTATTATATAAAACAGTTATATTTTGATCAAATATAGCAAGATAAACCATTGTCATTTAGTGTCATAGGAATTGACATTAATGCAAACAATTGTTGTTCCATCAGGGCTTTATACCACAGTGTTTTATTGATAAGAGCATCTCTTGAAAGGGTAGGAAAAGAACACTCGCTTCAAAATATATGTATAATTCAGTCTCTTAAAAATAGATGAGATTTCATTGTATTTATATTGAGAGATGCGTGTGTAAACATGACAACATCTACTAGATGTATGCAATAAGCATAATACATATAAAAAGTAATAGCACTATTTATCATAGTATGGATTTATAATACTGAAACGATGTTTGACTCTTTAATAGTTTCACAAAAAAAAAATCCAAAATATTTAGATTGATCAATACCATGCTGACATCACTAAGAATAGATATGGAAAATATCTAATTGCTTGAAATTATACTCTCATATGCCATTTTTGGAATATTCCCAACATCATGGAGTTGTGTTTTTAAAAACAAGAAGATAACGCGGATGCGCACAATAATTCTTAGTTTTTTATCTAGTTCACCACGAGGGTTAGGTGTGGCACAAGATCAAGATTAACGTAAAATAGTCACTACTGAACGCCACATGAGCGGTCATAAATGTTTTTATCGTCGTAGCGGTTACTTATGTATTCCATCACGAGTAAAGGAGGTTCCTACACGTTAGAAAACCGACACGATAGGCAATAAAATGAATCTCATCATTTGGTGTAATCGGAGATGTACTGGCTGGTGGATTGCTTTGTATGATTTGGGATATTACCTTATCTAATATATAAAGTTATCTTGTCAAATTTAAAAATTGAGACCTAAATAGCTTCACATGTGACGCATCGATATCTTATTGTGCCTAACAATTTTGTTTTTTCATTCCAGCATGTTTTTACATAAACAACATGTCTTCGGCATCCGTTTGCTTGAAAATTGTTCAGGTTAGGTTCGATCTGATGATGGCAATATTTTTTAATAATGATTCACACGATGTTAGCGATATAAATCTCTGCATCTGGAAATGCGCGTTGTCTCAATATTTGTGTTATTATTCAGCCATTTTTAACTCTTCATTTGTCTCTCTTCATTTGTCTCTCTCTTCTTTACATTAATCGTATTTTGTGTTTGCGTGTTTTTGCATGTGTGTGTGTTTCTCCCCTCTGGGAGACTTACACATTATTATGTTGATCTTTTGGTGTTTCTCGCCTATGTATTTATTTTACTTTGAATCGAAATTTGCTGGCGATAATTATAGAAAATAACAAAGCCATAATAACATGTTCAGTTTTCCCTTCATAACTTTGAATTTTGCAACTAATGAATTCCAGGCAATGCCGGTTAGGTACAGATAGTCATTTATGAAAATGTATTCGTAATTGTACACATGTATATGTTTATGTGGGTGTTATAGAGTGAGAGAGAAAGACAGAGAATAAGAAAAAGGGAAAAGCCTAAACATACACTATACATTGAACCTGGTGGTATAAAAAGAAGCTTCATTTTGCTCAATGATAAGCTGATAAGGCTATTGTCATTTAGTGTCGTCTATTTGTTCTTAATACAAACAATGTTTTATTTCTGCTAGTGCCGTTATGAGTTTATAGCAGTGTTTGAACTGAAAAGGACAACTAAAAGTTTAGAAAACCAACTGCTACAAAGAATTAGCATAAATCAATCTATTTACGATACACAAGTGTGCACTGTACTAATGTTAAAAGTTAGATGCGTGTATGGACAAGACAGATAATATAAGAAGTATACAATGAGTACAATGACTGTAAAATGTAATTATCTTCGTAGAGTTTATGATACTGAGACGCCCTTTGAACAATTAATAACTGAGTCAGTTAAACCCCAAAACTTTAAAGCAACATATTTCAATGGCCAAAACTGTGTTCTATCAGTTTTACGTAAGGTTACTTGTTTTTTATTATTTGTATCTTATTTACACTACCTAATGTTTGTTATATGTTAACTTATGCTTCCTGGTCTCCCTGGTTTCTACTTAACAATTAAGTTAGTACCAACTGTATAAATTAAGCAAGGCCACTCATATTTCGTTCATCTTTTAATTACATACATACATATATATATATATATATATATATATATATATATATATATATATATATGTATATATATATGAATATTCCTAGACAGAAAGATAAATAGAGATATCGATAACCAAGAACTATTTGATATACATAGATAAAATTATATGAACACACACACACACACACACACACACACATATATATATATATATATATATATATATATATATATATATATATATATATATATATATATATAAGACAGTGTCCTTAATGATGCTGGTTAGAATAGAGCTGGGAAAGAGAAGATAACAAAAACATGTACGACATTAAAAGAAACTGGAGTCTTTGGAAGATATCAATTATTCTAGTAATTATAAGAGCAACCGAACTCATAGAAAAATAATTTAGCGAATATACTCGGTGATCTAAGTGTAAGAGAGATTTTTTTAAAGTGCACTCAAACGGAACGGCTAGAATATTAAAAAAATATATCTCAATTAGAGTATCTGAAATAGCGGGTCAGTGTATGGTATCCGGTAGGATGCCCCATCTCCAGCCAAAACAAAAAGATAAGAATATTGAAAAAAATGTGAAATATGCATCCGAAAGTTCTATTGCGCTTATACTAGAATAAGTGTATTTGAAAAAAACATAGGGACTTAGAATGTTGCCACATACTTATATACAAGGTGCCTAACGTATTTTATACATACATAAATATGACTCTTAGGAACTGATAATAATGTTTTGCATGAAAAATATTTTTGAGAATAAGTACAGATATATTGCTTTGTAATGTGTGTTCATTAAAGTCTTCTTCGATTTCGACGACGGCGGATTTATGTGAGGCATGAATCGCCTTCTAGCGAGTATCTTCTTCATATTGGATTTTACTCTAACTATGAAAATGTTTAGGAATTATTTAGTTTCATGTGCGTACTCTTTAACATTGGTTTAGACTATGCTTCATACATATTATTCTAATTTATTAAGATATAAAGAACTAGAAGACACAATGTTAGGGGGCATGTGATCGTGGCATTTTAAACGTGCTTGCGAAAGCTATTGCTCTGATTAACGATATTCTGGCGTAAAATGATTTTTACTGATAACATAAGACGTGTATTTGATAACTTCGTCGACAACATTTCAAATTGTTCTCTCTGACATACTGTGTTGTCTTGAGTGTGCTACTTGTCAAATCAATTTAGGTGTTTCAATACTATCAGTGTGTTTAGAATATCTCTTACGTGTTGATAATGGTGAAAATTTTCCATCGTAAGCATTTAACTCTTTACGAACTTTGAAAACGAAAGTTCAAGTGGTTATATTTCTAAATTGCTTTGTTCAGCCTTATTAATTACTATATTCCTTTTCATTTGTTCTGAAATTATAAGGACTGATATTGTACCTGACTCCCCCATCATTAGTTACAACGAGTTATTTCCATTACTTGGCTTTCACAAATTATGCATACGCGGATTGGTTTAATAAATAATTAAATGAATAAATGACGTAGAAACACATAATAATACTATAATTGTTACTGGTAAAATATTATAACACTTATTTAATAACGTCAAAAACAAAATACCTACTTACACTTCAGCAATAACGTAATTCTTTTCTTCGGGCCTATAGCAACAGCCATCCAATAACTTGCAGCTCCCTGGCTTCCTGGCAAAAACACACCCAACAGAGTTGTTAGACATTTTTTTCTTTCTCAAGATGGGGTTTACCTCGAAAATTAAAGAACATAACACCACCGATACCATCTTGTTTCGACACATTACATTGGTAAATTAATAATTATTCGAATATTTGTATAATTTGGAGTATTCAAACTACTGTTCTCACCTTGAATGTTATTCTGACAAATCATTGTCTGCACACTAAATTAACAGGGTCTAACTAGAAAACTCACAGTATTGAAAGAATGACTATTGTATTGAATTTCCAAGAATCAATGTAGCTTCTACACACTAAATTCAGCTATCTGTGTTAATTTCGCCTAAATGTAAATCTCTTCTCGCTCTCTTTATATATATATATATATATATATATATATATATATATATATATATATATATATATATACATACATATAATTATATATATATAATATATACACATACATTTATATATATATAAATATATATATATAAATATATATATATAAATATATATATATAAATATATATATATAAATATCTATATACATATATATATATAATATATATAGAGAGAGAGCGAGAGAGAGAGAGAGAGAGGGAGCGAGAGAGAATGAGAGAGAGGCAGACAGACCGAGAAATAGGTTTGAACTGAATGTGTCCTGAAAAGTCAAAATGAGAGTTAGTTATTTGCAGATCCAACTGTCGATATCTGTATTTACGACTGTCCATCAATCACTATGACAACTTAAGCTCCCCTTTTGACCCGACCGGCTTTGCGCAGACGCTGGCCTTCCTTCCACTCATTGCTTTTGTCAAAACTGATTATTGGCCAACGTCTTTAGCACTTGTCAGAGATTACACCAAAGATACCACGTGTGAGAACTGATTTTACAGAATCACACAAAGCGTCCAATGCTTTCCTTATCGACCCCTCTATTCTCTCGCCACCGGCACAAGTTATCGTTAATCAATAGCAACGTGGGTCTTGCTGTTTAATTTTGCAGCATATCAACCCTTTTCCGATAATTTAATACCGAATGTCGTCATTTTAGTAAACACAAGTTATGCTTCCATTTCTAATATTTTCACATTTTTATTCTTGTTTTGTATGTGAATCGTTCGTAGTTAATTAGTTTTGTAGGTGCATATTCTGTAAATGTTAGATTCTATTTAAGCCATATATTAGGCTGTTATAGATTATGTCACTCCGGAAGAAATGTTAACAAAAGGGTGTCTAAACTTTCCAAAGCTCTCAAATTGAGGCTTAACCAGCGGACGCGGTTTCATTTCATACCTAGGAAAGTTCGTATAGACAGGGTTTATAAGACTTTAAATCCATCTTAACAGAAAAAAGGTAGAAAGTGTATGGCAGATGGACTTAAATCAATCAGTCAATGTCATTGACAAACAATGGAAAAGTGCATGAAGTCATGTAAAACAAACATTAAAAAGATGTGTACTTCAGTTGAAAGTTTGTCTAAGACAACTTTAAACCTGGATATAGTAGGCATCATCACGACCCCTTTCTAGCAGACAGTGACAGGGAGCAGAAACAGAGACAGCGAATACTGCCTTTCTTCCGTTAAGAGTAGGGTTGAGCGAACACATTGCTCATCAAAATACTCAAAACATGAAGCTAATAATGTCATCTCTATTTTTGAATGGATACAATTCATGTTCAACTACCGCTGGTTTTATCAGCTGAATATTGGGTACGGCCAATGTCAAAGCAATCAGCGAATGCAATAGAAATAAAACAAAACAATAGCCAATAATCAATTTCTTTTCAAATAACAAAAAAAATCAGAGAATCGATAAATGTTCGTATTAATAAAAAATTTCTGAAAATCTGTAAGAGTTCAATAATTACCTGATCGTTGGCGATTTTTATGTTTAACGTATATTGAAGTGCTTGAACATATTCGAACGTAGGTTTTAAGAATAAATAACAAATAGACAATAAATGCAAAATGATTATTCATATATGATCACCGAAATGCGAATCAATTCAAGTAATGTAGTTTCTCTAAAAAAGACAAAAAACATAAACAGATCTAAAATGTATTAATCTTTTTAACAAAATAGTAGACAGTGTAAAATAGTGGGGAATCTTTATGTCGAACGCGGGTATATGTACGGAAGTTCAAACGGGACACTTTATTGAATCGACTATGAAAGTTCGCTTTTGTCCCATCAGCCATGAACGAGAAGAAGTCTTAAGTGATCCGTAATGGTATTCTTAACATCGCCCGTACTGAGGATTGAACCTTCAACTTCCGGAAGATTGTTACTTAGAATTAGTTATGACTTAGCATTTGTATTTGTAGTGCTACGGGTGCTAGAATGAACCATGATGTTACAAATTGGTAACAGTTAATCTGAATGCCAGTATTTACTATCCAGTCTTTGCAGCGTTCATTTTTTGGGACGATTGTTGGTTTTGATATTCATAAATGCATTATCAGATGATATGAATTCAGAAATATAAATTGGTTAATGAGACTACCCGACCTTGGGTCACATCTTACTTGTGGGAGTAAGATAAAAACTGGCCTTGTGCCTAACTCCTGGAGAGGAGTAAATCAATACTTGTTAAATGAATATGAAGCGAAATAACAAAAAATGTATTTAGATAAGTTGTTATAACTTATTAGTACGATAATTGAAAATTAAAATTAATATGGAAAAATGGAAAATACCACTTAAATATATATTTTAAAAAATAAAGGTTCGAAATTATTTTAGATGATACATTTAATGTTTAATATGAGAATCTTCATTTAACTTGCTTATGTTTGTAGCGTAGCAGGTAAGACGTCTGCTTGTTGTCATAACAGTAGGGTTTCGATTTTGGCTTGCATTACTTGCTTGTCTTTGATACAGTAGAAAAATATGTCTTTGGATCACTAGACACTTCCCATTGTCTAGCAAGTGAGATAAGTAGTAGCCATTAACCTAAACGCGTAGATCTCTGTAAAGAAAATAGAGCACTCTCAATTGCCGAAGTAAAGTTTAATATAAGCATTGAGATTGCACTTATTTATTAAGCTTGATAATCTGTCGATAAAACCGTTGCCTGGTTTCCAAAATAGTCTTGTCTTGAAGTACTTGATTGTTTGTGATACAGCGCAACACTTGATGCAGTTTCCAGGGGGGGGGGGCTTTAGAAGCTGGTAATGAATGCTGGCGTCCATATTCTATATATATGCTAGTATATTTAAAAATCAAAACGATATATGTACAAACATAGATACGTTATATATGAAAATGGCCAACATATAAGTATATATGAAAATGGCCAACATATAAGTATATATGTATATCTACATGAAATTTGCAAAGGTCATAGGCGAATGTAATTTCCTTTAAAATAGAGATTATTTGCGTGGTTTTTAATAAATTATACATTGAAAAACATCATTTTTTATCATGATTTTCTATTTTTCTTTTCTACTGTCAATTGCCTTTCCTTATTCATTCGAAAACATGTTTCCTTACAAATCCACACAGTTTAATAATATACTGAAATGTCGTGTATATAGAACAAAGATTTTTCATATAAAATTATATGTTAGTCATGTTTATACGAGGATGTTATATATTTTCTCCTTTCTTTCTACACATACACACTTATACATACATATGTGTATATATATACACATAATTTATTATTTTATGTAAACACACACACACACATATATATATATATATATATATTGCGTATATATGTTTTCAGTTTACTTCAACAATGCTCAATACGTATGAACAGCTTAGTAGTAGTCTTAACATACATTTATGGCAAATAATATACATCTAATTCAGAGTGGTTTCACCATAGGTCAATGAAAATAATAGCCTGGGAGGGCATCATAAACCAACGAATCCGATTGGTTAGTGAGCTAGAGTAAACAATACTAAGACAGAAAAGCATTCGCACAGCATACATACGCGGATTTATCCTGGTGATTTCAACCGAGAATAAAACATTTCCATATAGCGTATTTGCCATAAATATATTTTCATATTATTATATATATATACACTCATCCATCTTGTTACTTTTTTCCACCTGTAAATTCTTGATTTCATCTTAATAACATTGTCATTCAATGACAGAGACTCGGAAAATAAAGTTGCAATATCGGATTCAATAAATGTTTTAACCATGTTTCTGCGTCAATATTTTTAAGTAGTTTGTTTCCGTGTGCGTACTATCTCAATTTCATTTTCTCAAAAATTTAGTCTCCTTCAAACAATTTTGTCTCATATATATATATATATATATACATGTATACATTTATATATATATATATATATATATATATATATATATATATATATATATATATATAAATATTTGTGAATTCTGAATAGCTTATAAACAATGATAATTTTAACACATTTAAGGCGGCGAGACATACAGGCGTTCTACTTCTATAAGGGACGGAATGATGCATATAAAGCAAGTGACGTCACGCTGTGTTAGTACTACCATTTACAGTGCTCTACTTTTTTACGAGGAGCTTCAAATATAAATATTTGTTATTGTTTATTTATCTATGGACGTATACGTTTCGTCTCTTTTCAATCAAGACTCATCAGCATAGAAGTAGTACTATTCACTACCGGTCACATGATTCAAAACCCTGGATTACAAGTATTTTTAAACCCAAATCCAACGTCGTAAACCGATCGGATAAAATGCACGATATGTAATGAAAATGAAATGCCGTGATAGACAAAATGTGTGAAAAAAGACAAACGAAAAACATATTTAAATACAGGTGAAAAAGAAGAAACAAGAGATTTGACTGGTTTCGTTCGTATCAACAAACGTCTTCAGAAAAAGTGAAGATTTGAATTTTTTATTTCGATAGCCGCACAGACATAAGAAAAGGAACATGCACAGCGAGATATGATTGGCCCATACGAGACATTTTAACAAGTATGAGAGATATTTTTGGCAAGTAGGCGATATTTTTTCGCTTTCTCTTTTTTCGCAACTACGAGTTAGCATTAGAATTACTATGGCCATGTGAAAGGGAAAGACAAGTGAATGCGCCAACAGAGAGGCGTTAGATTTGGAGATGGAAGGAAGGGAAAGAAGTGGAAAAATACGTTAATATCCATAACTATACATATACAAACTTCAACTATATCCCCCACTTAAGCAAACTAAAGTATATACACAAGTATATATATATATATATATATATATATATATATATATATATATATACACACACATATATATATATATATATATATATATATATATATATATATATATATATATATATATATAAGGTTTAGTCTATATTTCAATAACCATGTATTTTATTAATTTTTTACAATTTTTATTTTATTTTCATTTTTTTCACATTTTCAAAAAACATAACGTATTTGTGAGATGTATTTTTACGGTCGTTTCTTTTGCTGTGAGCCGAACAATATTTTTATATTAATACCGTCTCTGAACACTACAAAACTATCAGAAATATTCACAATGATTAAAAGTTTTTGAATGTAAATGTCTTGAAAAGAAACCTACACGACACTGTGGGTCATTGTTGGCAAAAAAACAAAGAAAAAGCAAACTCACACGTGAGGAAAAGCTCGCTAGAACGTTATTTTGATTTTTGTTTAGTTCAGAGCTAGCACACCCAAAAGTTATGCGGACGTTTGTAAGTTATAATTCAATAATAATTCTAAAAATAGTTAATTAATTCTATAATTTATTGATAAAACTTCGAATTAAATTGACGGTAATTATTTTACGTGCTTTAATGTTACATCATTTTGTTTACAAATGCATATTTAAGTCATTTGAATACGAAACTAAGTTCAGAGCTGATCTCTTTTAACTTCATCAGTTGGGAGCTAGTTAGATATATTTAGCCATATATTCAAGTATTTCTAAAGTTGTTATACTACAGGGTTTGTGGATGATGTTTAGTATTTATTTTTGAACCGTTTAAATTAATACTAAGATAAGGTTAATTGCTCAGATTACTTCACTTTAGTTTCTAAATTTTTATTTGAATGTGAAACTAAGAGTAGAGTTAGTCCCTTTCAAACATAAATATTCTGGAGCTACATAGACATGATTTTACTATTAGATGGTGCCAATTACGTCACTATAAAATATTAGGATGATGCAAAGGTGTTTTTTAAAGAAAATATATATTTAAAGTTAATTGTGATTATATTTCAGACTAAACTCGTGTTGTGAGGGAACAACGAGAGCATTTATACCCATATTACCATTCCTACACTAATTGTATGTCTATATCTGTATTAAAATGAGTTCATTTTTTTATATTTAGCATTTATTTGGCATTATATTTTGAATGTTTATTGTTTTCTTGGTTCTTATCTCCCTCCCTAAATAATTTTAGTTTTGACTTACCATTACTTCACTAATTATTAAAGTTAAAATCTAAAAACATGTCTTCTGATGTTCTCATGATCTGGCGATCTTACCATTTTCTTATATATAGGCTTGGTTTAGGCAACGCAACTTCGGTTATTTTATTGTATGTTCTCTGTTCTCTATTTGTGTTCTATTATTTACTATTAGGTTCTCAGTTTGTATTTGAATTTCATTTAGGTTCTTTGAAAGTGTGTATATGATGTCTAAACATGTCTTTAAAACTACATCTTGTGAACCCAATGTATGTTCTAATTCTGTTTTCTTCTATGGCATTACATTTTACACTATTACGTTACATTTTCCCCTGTTCCTATTCTTGTTAATGTTGGTGTTATTTAAACTTACTATAGTTAATGTTATCGATGTTGAAAATTATAGTCTTACTGTATTTTTATTCATAATTTTACTTAGTCTACTATTCATAGGAAAAATTTTCTACATAATTTGGTAGAACTGTTTAGGTATGTTAGTGAGAATGTTTAAGCCATAAGGTGGATTGAACGAAAGTGCATTTCTACGCTTTTTTTTCCTAGTATGATTTTCTACCGTTGGTGGATTTGTTAATCCCTTAGTGTAAAGTGTAGTATTATATGCAGTATCTCGTATATTGCTAGTATTTTTGTTTTGTCTAGAATTTCCCATAGCCATGTTGTAAGATATTACGTGAGGTGGGTTCCTATTTGTATTAGAATCCCCTATGATTTACCGAACTTACTTTCATATAGTTTATTTCCTCAGATATGGCAAACGCTTCATTATTATAACCTTCATTTTTATTGAATAGTGGCTCGTTAGATGATAGATTTGATATTCTCTTAGAAATACTATGGATCATGGCTTTCTTAATGGGTACTGGGTTATTTGAGTTAAAATCTACATAATAGAGAGTATTATTGAGTTTATGATATGGTTCTCATGTTCTATTTTTTTTATCTAGGATGATGTCTATGAAGTTAACTGCCTCATGGTGTATGTCTATTGTTAGCTTAAGGTCCAAATTTCTAAAAAAATAGTGTATATATTTTTGGTATTCTCTAATCTTCTATTGCCAGAGTGGACGAAGAATAGTGCATCATCTCTGTATAAACCATTCCTTCATACGTGGTAGATCTTTATGGAGCTTCTTCAGGATGTAAAATTCTACCAAATCATTTACCTGCGCAGAGTCCGGTGACGCCATAGAAATATCAAAATAATGTTCCCTATTTTTCTTGTCCATAGTTTTCTTATCATATAGAATCAAATTTTTTTAGATAGTTTTATCATGACTATTTCTAGTCTCGTTATATTTGTTTCTATTCGTGTCATATCAAGAGCTTCGTCGAGATGGGTAGGAGAAATTGGGGGGGGGGGTAATATGAGTCTATGGCAAACATGATGAACTTCCCGTTAATTACTTGGGGTAGTTTTCCAAACCAATTGATGACTTCATCCGAGCATGACCACAAATTGTGAGTTATCTTGAATATCTTGGTAAGTATGGTTCTACCCAATATCCTCTTGTAAATTATCCATATGTTCGATATACAAGGGGAGATTAATCTGATAGTGGGGTTATTATGAAAATCCTCTTTGTGATCCTTTAACGTAAATCTGGAGCATTTAGGAATATATATTAATATTTTATTATCTATATTGATTTTAGAGTATATTTCTAAGGCTGTAAAATTGATATTACTGAGGTCATTTACATTAGTTTTTTTTATAGTTTTTCAGTAGTTATTTTATAATAAAAATATTATAATTTTCAAAGCTCATGCTATAGAGGTTCATGGTTTCATCAGCTGGGAAAATTTAGTTTGGGTCATGTTTTAGTTTTCTAAAAGTTTGATTTATCTTGTTATTTGTAGGGTTGGAATATTGACACCTCTTCTAAAATTTCAAATGACCTATCATGCTAAACATGTCCTGCTCAAAATTCTCCACGATGGTCTTTGCTGATAAGCATTTTCGTGTTTTGATGTTATAGAATTTAATTTATGCTTTTCCGTAATCGTCTGATTGCATACATACCATATTCTGTAGGATCTATTATGCGTGCGTCTTGTTGCTTCGGAGGGATAATGATGATGATAATTTTCTTCTAACGTACTCTTTTGGTGAAGAGTTCACTGCCTGCGTCATGTCTTTAGTGTAAGATTTGTCGTTTGGAATAGCTATATTTTTAGGTGAAAAAGTTATTTCCTCCTCGGTGAACATAGTTTAGAGAGATAAAAGGACAAGTTATCAGCTCAATGCGAGGAGCAGTAATATTAAGCATGCCATGTGTTATTAGTATATTTATTATTACTATTATTATAATTATATATATATATAAATATATATATTTATATATATATATATACGGATAATGCAGTTGTGAAATAGATAAAATGTGTATAGTTTACAACTTTATTAAATCATAAAGTGTTACAACAAGGAATCCAAATACAAAATTGCTCCTTAACGTATGAAGGACTTAACAAAAACAATTGAATATTAATTAATTATTCGAATATTTGAAAATGCAAAAGTGAAGAAAAAAGTTGTAAAACGTTATAGGGAAAAACATTATTAGAAAATGTGTCTAAATCTAAGTCATGAAACAGAAAAAAACACTATTCGAATTATGGGCGGAATTTTTGATCAAATGTAAATGATCCAAACTGTTTAAACAAAGAAGCCAAAAAATGTTCTGTGCTATTTCGAAACCTTGAATGCTCTGTAGATATGTTGGGTCTTACACAGACTATTTAAAATACAACACATATAAGAACAAGATCATCCTCTAAGATACACACATACATAGAAGCAACATCCACACTCTTAAACATCGAATATTGAATGACCATAGCTCCTTTAATTGGGAAGCTGATTATGATGAAATAGGTACCTCTTTAAACCCCCTTAATTAAAAACTTAAGTAAAAACACCTATTTCTTGATTAACTCGTCTATTATGAAAAAAAAACGAATTCATACCTTCCTAACTCCAAGAGATGCCAATTATGCATATTTGAAACGGTTATGATGATAACGTCTAGTAAACATAACAATATAATAAACGTAAAGAGCGAATTACTGGCAGATTGTATACACAAAAATTTTAATACGCAATGATGCAAACTAACTAGCTTCTTTATTTAGATGTTTAAACAGTTTGGATATTTTTTTAATTTGATAAAACATCCTGCCTATAGTAAGAATCGTCTTTGATCTGTTTCAGGAGTTATATTTAGACATGTTTTCCTATAATGTTTTGTCCCTATATTGTTTTTCAACAAACTTATATTTTCATTTTCAAGATAGTCACCTCTAATAATTAATTAATATTCAATTTTATTGGTCAGACCTTTTGACAATAAGCCCTGATCTTTGAGAAGTCTGGGTTTAAAGGTCATTTTGTTAATTTATTCTTGGTGAGTTAATAAACTTGTAAACTATGCAAATGTTATTTATTTCCTCACTTCATTATCCGTATATAAATGCTCTATCTACCACAGAATCTCGATAGGATCTAATATAATTTTTATTTTAAAATTATCCATTTATATATAATGTATATCAAAGTAATTGATAAATATATATGTATATATATAAAGGAAAACAAGGAGTATTTATGTATTCATTAACATTTCGTCTTATATATATATATATATATATATATATATATATATATATATATATATATATATATACATATATATATATATATGTTCAATATAATATGCTAAACTAATCAAATTTTTAAAATATATATTCTAGGCAACAGGGTTAGTAACATACGTAGATTATGTTTTAGAAACTTCAACATTTAGGGGTACATGTATATAAAGGTAGGTATGTGTATATGTTCATAAACTACAAAACTAATGACATTTCATGTTTTAAAACACAGCTGAAGGGCGAAAGAATAGGTAATATGGAATATGTAAGGTTTAATTTAGTTCTATACAAAAAGGGTCGAAAAGGCTGTAAAGCACTTTGTGAAAATTCGGATACCTCTCATTTGTGGGCAAATTTAACACTTAATAATAAAATTTCAACAATTAATAAATATTCTCCAAATTTCAGTTACTATGGAGTAGTTTAAAGGGCACAACCTCCGATCGAAAAAATAAATTATTTTTCCGATTTACATAAAATAAAACAATATTCCTTGAATTTGTATTTATTATTAAGATCCCTGAGGGTTAAATTTTAAATCCTAGATATTTTTAGAATCTAAATCATGTAATAGATTTCGATCAAAATTGAAATGAGGATTATAGCTATGAGGTTTAGTATCATGATATATTGATTTTAATTTTCGTAAACGGATATTAAAGTAATAATCGGTGTGAAGGATGACTTATCTGCTTGTTGCGCAATTGTTAAAGAATATTATTATGATTATTTTATTTCATTCTTATCCACATACACATTTGTTAAATCCTCTTTCGGGAATCATCAGTTTAAAGGATGACTGTTCTGTCGGTCGCATAATACGAACACCTGACCAAAGTCACCTTTAAATTTCTAGTCTGGACGTCTACCACACGGCCAAAACAACATCACAACATATATATATATATACAGGGTGCGTCAGGTATATGAGAACATATTTTCCATTTTATTAAATGATTAAAAAAATCAAACAAAAATATTCTTAATCAAAAACAATTATATAAACATGTAAGCTAAGGTATTGTTTAATAATTTCATTCAATGAAATTCCCCTCTACTTCAATGACAGCTTCGATTCGAGACCTAAACCGACTGCAAGCGCGCTTGAGATGGTCCTCATCTATGTTGTCCATCACTCTGACAATGGATGCTTTTAGAGAATCTTTAGTGTTGTGGGGGTGTTTATTAACATCTCTCTCCACGACGCCCCACACATAATAATCCAATGGATTCAGGTCTGGAGAGTTTGGAGGCCACAAGTTTGGAGTGATGTGATCATAAAAATGATCCGCCAACCATTCCTGAGTGTTTTGAGCCTTATGTGCTGGTGCAGAGTCTTGTTGAAAGATGTAGGGCCTTCCATTTGTTACTCTATCGATCCAGGGCTTAACAACAGTATCCAAGACTTCAATGTAAGCAGCAGAAGTGACTCTTAGTCCTTGCCGAAAGAAGTGTGGTGGCATCACATGTCCTTCGTTGCTAACAACCCCCAAAACCATAACAGTTGCAGGAAATTTTGTATGCATGACTGTTGGAACTTCGGAAGGGTCATTACACAGCCATCTGTCATTCCTTCTGTTTACCTTTTGATCTTGATCAAAGTTTTTCTCATCTGAGAAAAACCAAAGCATGCCTTGCTCAACAGGATGTTTCAGTTTGTTTAACAGCCTCTTGGACCTTATCAAACGATTCTCTTTGGTGGTCTCGGACATAAACTGGCCTCTCCTCATCACATAAGACTTGTAACAAAGATTTTCATGAACATTCCTTCGTATTGTGGCTTCTGAAACATTCAGGTCTTTTGCGATGGACCTCATTGACTTTTGGGGGCTCTCATCAATAATATTCTGAACTTGATGAATAAATTCAGGTGTTCTAATCGTGTCTGACCGTTGGTCGTGCTTTTTACGTTTAGCAACCTGCTTACAATCACCATCATTTTCTTCTAACTCCCTACGAACTTTATAAACAAAAGAACGGGCGACTTTAAGAAATTGTGCGATTTGTAAATCGCTATGATCTGCCTTTATTGCGACAATTACAGCCTGTCTTCATTTGTTCCGTTACATTATTATCTGCCATTTTTCATTATCTGCAAAAAAAGAATAAAAATAATTAATATAACGTAACAATAACGACATTACGCGATGTTCTCATATACCTGATGCACCCTGTATATATATATATATATATATATATATATATATATATATATATATATATATATATATATATATATATATATATATATATATATATTGTTAATTAATAATCATGATAAAAATAATAATTAATGTGTATTATCGTTACACTTTATAGAATTTGATGGCATATACATTCTTTCGGTGTGTTTTAATATATTCATGAAAAGTGTCGTACATTTAAATAACATGTTTTATTCAATTATGTAACACCGTTTAGGAATATATTAAAACACTTCTGACAAAATAAATAAAACATGAAATCAACGTAAAGTGTTAAATCGCAAACATATAATTGTCTGGTAATTTATTCAATAATTTATAATAATCCATCTGTCAATGCCAATAAGCGCCCTGGAACAGTGTGTGAAAAGGTCTAACACGACTAGGGTAGTGCAGCTTGGGCCCGATCGTCATTGTGTAACTGTGATAAAATACAAGCCTTTGGATTTTGGTTGTTGCAATAGTTGGACTTTTCTGGATTCCAAGACCATTGAAACCAATTACTAAAGGAGATCAGCACTTGTGGCAAGAGAAGGTAAACGCTAAAACATTGACATTATCCGAAACGAGCCTTGCGGGAGAGTAACGCTGTATAGAAGATTCCGGTAGTAGGTATATATTGGAAATGAAGAGCAGAAAGTTGAAAGAGATAAGCAGATGTGATATTTACTGTGAAAACTTATGTTGTCTTCGAGCTTGACAAACTGCTCTATCAGATTAGTTACAGCCCGATATCAATGAGAATTCCGTCGATAAATAACAGTTGTGTGACTATTGTGAGAGTGTATGCCACGTAACCTGTACTATTATTATTTATTATTGTTATAAAGCCGTTTCTGAAAATATGTAGAACGTCTTATATTATCACGCAATTCGGTTTCAGAATTTATATCGGAACTATCGATTACGCGAATTTGATTTTATGTTATTATTCCTATAATAATACACGGTATCACTTCCACGCCTATTTAAAAAGAATTAGATCGCCCGGTCGCCAGTAATCAATAAACATTTAACGACTTTTATTTATATTCACCATTTCATTTGTTGAAAAATCGAATGAATTGTCATGAATGAAATACAATTTTTAAACCCTACTAGAATTGCTTTATATTTTAATGTAATTTTAATATATCTAATGTCTGTAATTTTGAATAAATAGATTTAAAAAGTGACATTCGTTTTATTTGGTTAAAAAATATATTTGGATGACAATTATTTTAACGGTGAAGAAAAATACACTATTTTTTTTTGTAATATTACAATTGGTACAATAAATACATGAATTAAAAAACTAATGGTTCGTTTTGTTGGTGCTTCTTCGCTTAAAGAGCCATATGAAAATATCAAGAAGCACCAAAAACAGTAATGTATACTTACTCGGCATGGTTAAATAAGTATCCTCATGAAAAAGTATAAAAAATTATCAACTATCAACTTTACTTACAAACAAAATTCATTTTTCAAAAACAGTCAATCGACGTGTGCAAGTTAACATCCATTTTAAGATGAATTATTAAGTGAAAGTAATTATGACAAACGCGATTACCATTCGTGATGTTGTCTTCCGTTATATTCTAAGATGGTAACGTTTAAAGATACTTTATTAACTATGCTGAGTAAGTATATCATATTGATTTTATATAATAATGATGTTTTCATATTGCCCCTTAAGCGAATAAGCACCGTTTTATATATTTAAAAATATTTAGCTGACAATTATTGTGACGGTAAGAAAAAAAGAAGACGATAGGTTCGCCACCGTGGAATTTTATCGAAATATAACTTATTTTTATTACTTCACTCAATTTAATATTTCCTTTTTTTGTTGTAATTTTTTAGTTTCCTTTTATTTAACTTTTGAGGAGACGGTAGATAAGTGGATGACGTCACACACTGACGAGCTGGGTGTGCTTAGTTGATTTCATGATACCGCTTTCACTTAGGAATGTTGGCAACCTTTACG
Organism: Sepiola atlantica; assembly: GCA_963556195.1. Taxonomy (NCBI): domain Eukaryota; kingdom Metazoa; phylum Mollusca; class Cephalopoda; order Sepiida; family Sepiolidae; genus Sepiola; species Sepiola atlantica. The sequence goes on from OY744526.1 coordinate 94,041,579, forward strand.
TGGCCCCTTCTGCAAGAATGCCGACAACAGAATCCACCGGTCAACAAAGTTGTACCATTCTGATTTATACGAATTTAACTTTTACTTAATTAAACTTCGAACTTCCATTCTTTTTCTCATATTTTTTCATTCTACTTTTTCTGGTTTTATTATTTTTGCTTTTGTTCCTTTTTTATTTGATCCTTTTTTTGTTTTCCTTTTATTTATTTTTATTAATCTTTTTGTTTTTATTGTTTTTATATTTAGTTATGAATCTTCTTTTCTATGATTGTTCTTCTTTTTCTTTATATTTACTTACTGGCAGGCACATCTCCATTGCGCCCAGGAATGAACATGAACCATTGTGTACTTTTGTCGCGTTAGGTTGACCTTTTTTTCTCAGCAGATTAGCCGGACTACGGATCATCACGTTGGCGGCTAAAACCGTGTCGTGTAGATGACACGTAGCAGTATTTCGTTTTCTCTCCTTTTCTTTCTTGTTGTTAGCGTCTTCTTCTTTTTAATAAGAGCAGATGCAAAAGTTAGTAATGATAATTTTCGCTTTAACAATGAAATCAGAGTTTTGGTTTCCAATATACACCCACCTCTCATAAAAAGGCAGCTATCCCAAACCAGATCTCTCTCTTTCTCTTTCTCTCTCTCTTTCTCTCTCTCTAGCTATTTATCTATTTATCTGTCCATCTCTCTTCAGAAAAAAAAAGATTTTCTCAGCTTATCCGCTACGTATATCTGGCGACTTCCTGTCTATGACGCAATATGTTGGCATGTAATCCTAATTCTCATTTTCCCACTATCTCCTAATGTGGACAATTTCGTTTCAATTCACCCACATATTGCTACATTGTTGATATTAGCCATGCACCACTTATTACTATTTTATTCTTATTTATTTAAATGTTTATATATCTTTTTATTTTTAAAGTAATCAATAAAATAAATGGATAATCGGGCTTGAATGCATACCCATGACTTTATTGTATGCACCCCTAATATAAAATCAGTACAACCATTGAATTCATCGGAAACTTTACTCGATAAAAATTATGTTTGATTCTGTTATAGGGCTTCTTTTTCAATTGTGTCCCCGGACAGACAGACACAGCACATATATTATAGACTAATTCTTATTTTTCTGTATTTTGAGTGAGCAATTTTCATTGTTATTTATAATTGTTATACTGTTTTCCTCGTCTAATTTTTCTTATCACAGCTTTTTGGCCGCTTTACCCCCCGAACTTCGTCAGACACTTTATTCTTACAAGTTCTTGCAAGTTATCTTGATGTTCCGAGTGTAGCACTACAGTATTGCAATTCTTGTCTGCAGCAGATTATCTGGGTGGTGGCTCATCACAAAAGCAGCTTTAGTGTTGTTGTATTGATGACATGTAGCAGTAGTTTGGTCTCTCTCCTCTCTTTGTCCGTTGCTATTGATAGTTGGCGTACAACTGTCGTGATAAATGTTAGTTTACATCTTCGTTTTAATAGCAGCGCTTGTAAAAATTAGTAATAATTACAGAACACTATTTGCTTTTTATACTCTTCTTTACCTTTATCTTCCATGGGTCTTCATTCGAGCCATTCCCTATAGGGGAAGGTGTCAGCTGTTACAAACACAGCCGATCGCCTTTTCAGTTCAGAACGAAAGAATTTTTTCCATATTACCCGCTACGTGTAACTGTACACTTCCTGTGTTGGCCGCAAATCTTGAACATGTAAACCGAATACTTATCTTTAACTTCTAATGGAATGTTACGCTCTTATACTTTATATTATGCGGACAATTCAATGTTTTACATCAATTTTACGCACCGTCGTCCAATATTATTAAATGAAGACTATACGGAGGTAATGCAGCAAAGTGATTTAACAAATTAGGTAATAATGGACTGAGAAATAGAATACAGTCTATGTATATCCAGGACGAAAATAAAGTGTCGGGTTCAAAATTCAATTGCAGTTCATGAGTTTGACACAATGCAGGACGTCAAAACGGTAAAAACGCTATGATAAAAACAATAAAAATGGGGATACTCGCCCGAAAATTAAAAATAACAAGATTCATTATTTTCGATTGATTGTATTTTAAGATAAAGAATATCTAATTTTTTTTATTTTCCATTTAAACTCTCTTTTCTCTCTTTCGAGCGCGTGCTTTCTCTGTCCGTCTCCCATTCTCTCTCCCTTCCTATCTCAACATCTCCATATCTCTCCCGCTCTCTCCTCTTCTTTCTCCCTCTCTTTCACTTTGTCTTCAATTTTTAATTTACCCAATTTATTTTTCTTTTCATTACTTGCACGTGTTTTTCTCTATATCTACTTATTTCCGTCTTCCGAACTTGTTCGATTGGAATTTGTAATCTTTCCGTGTTTTTACTGTTCTTTTATTCTGCGATTCGGCGGTCTTGTGTCGCATTTTTTGTATTCTCACAGCACTGTTTCCTTTGCACCTTTTCTTCTAACGTTTCCCTTCAAAATCACCGAAGCGTGAATTAATTAAACCAAGTTAAGTTCACTGAAGCATTTACAAACCACGTGATTTTCTTTTTAAAACAGAAATAGAAAATAAACACAAACAAAAAAGAATTCTTACAAATCCCCCAAGAAGGGATTTGTATTATATATTATAATATGAAACAGACATGAGATTATATGAATTTTATTGTTTGCCTATTTTTAACTATGCATACATGTTGCAATAACGCGTTATTTATATTCATTAATATATATATACTTATCTTCGGATTGCTTCGTATATTTTATTGTGTTTATGATTGTGTACAAATAAGATTAAAATATTTTCTAAAATATCCTTCCTGCAAGTAAGGATGTGTTTGTCCCGAAGTATTGATTTTCAGAGTTTAAATTGTGAGGAATTTGTTAAAATATATATATATATATATATATATATATATATATATATATATATATATTTATAGTCATCAAACTGTTTCGCTGTATTACAGCTCTTGAGTTAGTCTAGAAGAAAAAGTGTTTAAGACCGGGATCAAAACTGTACTGTCTAGTCCTATCAATTAAAATTACTATAACCTGCTGTGAATCAGAGGAGTCTATGTGTTATATAAACACTGCCGAAATACTTATTTATTTACGTGAAAAGCTTTGCATTCACACTGATGGGTGTTGACGATTTCATTTGTTGACAATCTTAACACATTTCAATGGATTCCTTTTATATGTACGTAAAAATAAATGTATATATATATATATATATATATATATATATCATTTAAAGATTGTCACATTTTTTGAAAATTTGTTTAGCATTTGAATTATATTTTAGAAATTTTCAAACGACATAGCGAATTTTTGTTTTAATAAATTATATTTCTTGCTTCTAAAAAAGGGCGCTTTGCGCTGAAAGCGCAGGTTTTTAAATTAATTAATTCATTAAAAACGATCAGTTTTAAACTTTCTAAAATTTGGAACGTTTGGATTTGATTCGAATCTAAACTAAAGAATCAAGTTCCAGCTGCGTTATTTATTGAACACTGAACAACGTTTCACTATGTTGTCCGCTTGAAATGACATAAAAAAGGTTGATTTCTCTTCTTACGCATAGCTGTTGGAAATGGCCTCATCGATTGCGGCGTTTGGATTTGAGATAATGGTAACTCGTGTCCCAGAGTTCGAAATGTACGACCAGCTTTAACAGTTATGTCCATACTGAAGATTCTGCAAAGATTAAATGCATACGTATGTTGATAATAAATCTTTATTTTTTACATAATTATATATATATATTTATATATATATATATATATATATATATATATATATATATATATATATGTATATATTACTGTTTAATTATGTAATTAAATTTCAACCAAGCTAAAGAACTATGTGAACAAAATACCTAGATCTGTGTATGTGTGTTGTTTTTTCTAAGATGAAAAATTTGTAAGATGAAACTGAAAAATTATATTGACACAATTGTTAAGTGTTAGAATAATAAATAATCTCTCTCTCTCTCCATCTCTATATCTATATATATATATATATATATATATATATATATATATATATATATATATATATATATATATATATATATATATATTCCGTTGAACGGTCTACTTTTGTATTTCTGACCACATTTATTTTCCCCTTATTAAACTACATTGAACAGCACTAGACTGGAAAGTGAGCAAAAATAGTTCTCTCGAGGCAGCACCTTGGTCGAGTACAAAAATAGTCGAGAACACATCCGTGAGCATTGCCTGAGAATAAACAAACACAACTCCCGAAAGAGTAAGTAATGTCTGGGAGGTTTGCATCAAATCCTATACACATCAATCAAAACCGCCCACCCTCTGAATTTTCCTGTTTGACTGTAAACACTCTTAGTGACATTCGTATATCTGTATGGGATATTGCCAAACTTATCCTAACTGGTAACTGATCCTGACAACGTTCAAATCATAGAGCTTAAGAAGCTTCAAACTAAACTAATTTATATTCTTACAAAGCTGTTTGATCTTTAAGAAAACTTCTTCTGTTTGACCAGTATTTAAAAATACTGGAGATCAGCCTTTTGCATCTAAGTACAAATCAATGAATAGCCATGTGTCATGTGTAAGTTGTTTTAATCAGTAGTAATTCAAGGAGTTTCCAACCAGCTCAGCAAAACAATTTACTCTATGACAAGCAATATAGATTTTGTTCCGCAAGATAAACAACTGACATGCTGACTGTAATAATATCACACGGGATCAGCAAATCTATTAACGGGGGCTTTATTTTTAGAGAAATAGCTTTGATAATGTTTGGCACAACGATCTGCTTAACACGCTTGCTAGTATGGAATATCTAGAAATGTCTTCTCGGCTATCAAATCCTTTATTTCTGATAGGTTTATAAAAGTATTCGTTGGTGGACAGAGGTCTGAAGTACGTGCCTTAGGGATCCATTATAGAGCCAGCCCTCGTCTTTATGTTCATCAATGATCTTCCAAATCACATTCTATGATCATTCATTGACATTTATGCAGATGACACAATCATCGATGGCAGCACTTTTAAGACCATTAATGATCAAGATCTTTCTGATTCTCTCTTTTCTAACACAGAGCACGTTGTGCAATGGAGAAAAAATGGCTGGTTATTTTAAAACATCTAAAACCAAGCTTCTCTCCTTTTACCACCAACGCTCGAATCCTCGAGTTACCCCAGTTTATATAGATAGCGTTCCCCTTGAAGAGGGTTTTCTGTTTTGATAAGCTTCTAGATCTGAAGTGGAAGACTTACATCAGATCTGTTGTAAAGGTCGTTTAGAATATTATTTGATCATTCTACCCCTCCAGAAAGTAATTCACTTATGACGCTATCCTCTACCTGTATAGGGGTCAGATACATTCTAAGGTGGGGTAGTGTTGCCACATCCTGTAAGGTGCCATTCTCCTAGTTAAACTAAGTACAGAATCGACTTCCTTTCCCTACAGCCTCTTTCTCACAGAAGATACTTTGCTAGTGTTTCTCTACTCTATTGTTATTTTCATAGAAGGTTCTCGACTGAGCTCTATCTCTGGTTACCCTGTAAAACATTCACAGCAAAAACTCGTCTAGCTAAAACCACTGTAAAATAATTGCTATTTCTTCCTATGTGTACCTAGAGCGAAACGGAACTTCCATGAGTAGAGTTTCTTCCCAATAAGTTTCCGTCTGTAAAACGCAATACCACGGGGCTGCTCCCCAACCGGATACAGCATGCTTTCTTCCAATTACAATGTTAACAATATTTTTCTTAGCCGTCTTGCGAGGTAAGCAAATTCTAGAATCCTCAAAATATTAGTCACACAATTCACCTGACACAAATCATTAACCCTTGTCCTCGAGTGGCCTTCGGACCTTGATGAGAGGTGATGTGTTAGTTAAACAATGACCTTCTAGACCTAACATAACCACACCCCATTCTGATAAAAAGGCTCTACCAAAGAGGCAAAATAGTCTTTAAGTTGCCAAGGTTTCAGTCGTCGTTGCGTTTATAACACGATTTTTTTGGCGATACCTAATTCACATAATTCTGCAGAAGAAAAAAGAGATTCTTCCAATGAACGATACAATCTAAAAATGGATGAAGATATATTACTCTGGAAATCCATCTCCATTGAGAATCAATAGCATCACTTTTAAAAGGTTATAAACCTGAGCGAAGTCAATTACGTTGAGAATCTAACAACACTTCATCCAACCGCAATTTACCTCGAGATACCATGATTTCCCCAGTCAGTACATTTACATTATAACTGATTCATTAGCCAAACGTATTGGGGATTACAGAGTTATCAGTCTTTCTACCTGTGTTTTATAGACTCTATGGTAAGGCTTTCTGTTCCTAAATATCTTAAATTTATATTCTATTCTATTTTGATATTGTCATGTTATCGCTATAACAAAGCATAAATCCACGTTCCACGTAATCTTTTACGCGGTGGGCTAATTGTTATTAAGTAACGTTAAAATAATTAAAAGAGACGAATTGTAATTAGTAAACCTTTTATTGATAGAATACATTCATAACAAAAATATATATTAAAAGAATTTATCAAAATATAATAACGAACAATTATATATTAGGATGATATCTGGAAAAATTAAAACACTTTTTTTCACTTTAATTGAAAAATAAGAAACATTGATATTTTATTTTATTATTTTGTACCGGCAGCGGTCGCCATTTTGTATGTGTTGAGTTATAGTGTATAACACACGGTGGTCAATTGAAAAAGTGGGTAATAAGAAACAGTGGAATTCACACACACATACATACACACACAAACACACATATATATATATATATATATATATATATATATATATATATATATATATATATATATTTGTTCAACACACAATTGAGAAATTATATCTATCGTCAGGTTATTCAAATAGAAAGATGCATGAGTAAGAGACAACTAAATAAATCTTACTTTGTTGACCATGTTCTGTGAGTCTATACTTTATTGCTGCTACAAAAAAGCCAAAGATGATAAGTAGATCAGGAAGCTTCGTCCGAGTGCAACCAGAATAGAGGACGTCTGATTGGATGTAAAAAAAACATGCTAAGATACTAAGTCAGTCCAATATAGTCAGAACCCGGTTTTAACATTCAATCAGTATTTTGGAATTTAATTTTTAGTTTTGGGTAATAGAGAGTGCATTTTTCGCTGGCTAGTATAAGTCAAGAAAGATAACTTGCAATATTCTGAACTAAAACTCTACATGTGATTAAAAACGAATTAAAAGTACTCGGGAGTAAATGATGATCGATTGTTCGTTAAAACACGAACATTATCAGAATAATCGATACGTTCAATTAAGTAACAATGGACAAACATATATAATATTGTTTATTCAAAATTATTTGAATGAGAAAATGCTGCTCTAATAATAATTAATGAACTTATTCAAACGCGTTTTTTGGAGGCGATAGGCACCTAATAGTTCTTAATGTCACAAGGACTAAACTTGTGTGTGTTGTTGGTGTAAAACGACCATTCAACCATTCAACGGTTATCCCAGGTCAGACAGTGTTTACAATGTTTCTTTTTTATGAAGGTGGTTTAGAGTGTGGAGTTTAAATATTCATAATGTGCGAGTAATTTTGTTTGACTTTTAGATTTATTTGAGGGAAGATAATGAGTCTGTATATATTACAAAAGGTGTTTTTTTCTTACAAGTCCTTTAAGAGATCAGTTACCATGTTTCGTGATTGCATTTCAACAGTAAAGATAGAAGCGTAGTTTTGTAGCCATTACAGTGTTTCCTGTATAAACGCTGGTGTCTGCTGATCCAAAGTTATTCTTATCTTTAGACTTATATGCATAGATTACTCTATATATTGTCTTATATATTTCTCTCTAAGTTTTCTAAAGTTGTATTGGTATTTTCTTTTAGTGGTTAGTTTTCTTGTTGTTTTCCTCAATGTGAGATCTGCTTTTAGTTAGATTAACATCCATTGTGATATATTTGAGTATGTCCACCGTAATATGTTATCAGAGTTATTATTTATTTGGGAGCTGGCTTCTTTCATGTGTATCCCTAGGGGGTGTATGGCTGGGGGGTTATGGTGTAAATTCTTGTGTATTGGTATGTGACCATTTTTTATATGTTGGGTTATTGGGGTTTGTCGGAACGTATATTTGTAAACTGCAACCACCTGTTTACACCTGAAAGATGCGAATATAAATAGTATCCTAGTTGTCTCCCTTACATCATACGTTCAGAAAACTAAGAGGGTTATCTCCCTTGTATATTTAACATCCTATATAATAATTGATGACGTGTCGATTGGCCTCTTACAAAGGAAAGATCGGAGCGTGCGCATTAAATACTGGTCGTCTCTCAGTCTTTCTGTATTATTAGTTCCCACATGGTTTCTATTTCAGCCGTGAGCCGGAGAATAATGGAAACACAATAGCGTAATTTTTAATATATATTGAAGTGATAGCTTTTCCCATGTCGTAGGCATTTTTAAAGTCGGAAAAAACTGTACAAAGCCATCTCTGATAAAGGTATCAAGTCGTAAAAGTTGATCGGTTGTACATCGGTTTAGCCGAAAACCACTTTGGTATTTGAATATATACTGATGTTTTTTTCTGTATACCACTTCAGTCTTTCGGTTGTCATTCCTTCCATTGTCCTGTATAGTAACAGCTAGTTAGTGAAATAGGTCCGTAGTTTTTTGTATACCATGCATCATGATTTAGTTATTGCTATATATCCCCAGCAGGTTTGCGGAAAGCTGCTCGTATAGCATATTAAATTAAAGATTTCTAGTAGTACTTTGGTATTCGTTTCAGAAATTAATAGAGTGCATCGACTGATCCGGATTTTGTAAAAGAGTCTTTCAATTCAGTAATAGTGAATGGGACATTCTAATGTTCTCTATTTTTTCGTCTGAATTTTAGTTTTAATGACCAATGTTATCATACATTTCAAAAATGTATGTGCATTGCTGAAATGCAAAAACTATTTCTTGCTCTCGTTGCGTTCGCCATGAACCGGTAGAAGCCTTAACCCTTCAATGTTTTTTTATATATACAGGGTGACCCCCAAAAACGGGCCCCATATCTAATTAGGCCCCGTTTCTTAGTGTTTCGTCCGAATGAAATGAATTGTGGGGCATAACAAGTTTATTATATTCACAACATCATATCAAAACTTTAGGGTATTTGGCCTTTTTTTCTCCGTTCTACAGCATGTGTTCTAGATGAATTCCTTTTAGCTCCATGCATTTCTTGAGGCGCAGAACGAAGTTGTCCATGACGTTCTTACAGACTAAATTGGGAATGGCTCATCTCCTCCCTGATGGCTTCCTTGAGTTCCGTGATGGTTCTGGGTTTCCTTGCGTACATTCTGTCCTTAAGATAGCCCCAAAGGAAATAATCTGGGGGTATAGGTCCGGGCTATGGGGTGGCCACTCAAAATTAGTCTTGAGACTGATCACTCGACCTCCAAAGTTCTCTTTCAGCCAATCTCAGGACAGGTTTGAGGTGTGAGAACTTGCTCCGTCTTGCTGGAACCAGAACTTGCTCATGAGCGACGGGTAGAGGGTCTGGAGCTCACTCTTGAAGGTTTTGAGGACCTCCACATACCGTTCTTTGGTGACTGTCACTGCTGCGCCAGATTCTTCGATGAAGATTGGTCCGATGATGCCTCTGACCGAGATTGCAGCCCACACCGTGCAATTAGAGAAAGTGCAGGGGCTTGGTGGCTACTTCATTGGGTCTGGAGGAGCCCCAGAAGACATTTGTCTTGGAGTTCGCATTTCCGTCAAGATCGAAGTGGGCTTCATCTGAGGTCCAAAGGAGGTTAAGGAAACCTGGTGTCTCCTCGATCTTATCGAGCATCTTGACTGCCATAGCGCTCCTCTGCTTCTTGTCTGAGGCTGTAAGGGTCTGCAGCGTCTGTATTCTGTATGGGTAAGCCCTGATATTGTTCACCAGCACTCTTCTGCAAGTCTTACGGGAGATACCGAGGGACTGACTTCGCTTACGCACAGAGCGTTTCGGACTCTCCTGGAGAGACTCTCTCACACTTTCGACCAGCTTGGCTGTCCGCTTCTTGGGACGTGCCGAGTGGCTTGGACGGTTGTCACTGGCAGCGTTGAAGTTCTCCACGGTCCCATACTTCTCGAAGTTGTCTACCCAGTTCTGAATTCTGCTTTTGGGTGGAGCCTTTTCACATCCGAACTGATGCATGAAACTGTCCTGGGTTTTCTTAAACGAGCCTGTCTTGTAGTAAAATTTAACACAGTGTATTTTTTGTCCCAGCTCGCACTGAGGTCTTGGTGTACTCACGGTCGTTGATTCTGCCATGTCCTGTAAAATAAGGGCAATCGGTGGATAAATAAAGGAGATACACACGGGGTCCGTTTTTTTTTAGTCACCGATTACCTATTTATCGGGTGTACTGATGCAACATCATACTAATATCTACTCACACTTGCCAACAGCCACGTTGCAGATGTGAAACAAATTGTAGTTTGATACATTTTCGTTGTATATTATATTAAATATTCATTTTGTTGGAATGCGTCATATTTGAAACAAAACGCATTGAAGGGTTAATTCATTCGTAATGGTATACTTTGCATCACCCACACTGAGGATTGAACCTTGAACCTCCGGAAGATTGTCACTTAGAACTGATTATTACTAAGCACTTATATCCGTTACACCACAGGTTCTTGCCGTCACCGTGACTACCACCGTTCGAACTTCCACACAGATTCCCCGGTTCGAGATAAATATTCCCGAGTTTTACAAGACTCACTTGAATCATGTTGGGGTTACATCGGCCGAAACGTTTTCAGAATAACATCCAAAATGAGAACAATAATTCGAATAATACCAATAATACAAATTATCAATCCCCATCTCAAAAAGTATATATATCTATATAATAAAATTCCAGCTCGTTTCAATAACCACGTATGGAGTGGTAGGAAATTATTTTGATTTCAAGATTCCAGGAAGTTAAAAACCTTTAAGTTGGTCTCTATTTTTATTTTTAAATTACAGGATTAAAATAGTGTATTTATTTTTACGATGATGATTGCCGTGTTAAATGGGTTCAAACTATTCAATTGATGTTTCCTTTTTTATATTAACTTCAATTCCAACAAATAATTACGACTACTATGCAGAGGTCAACGTACCACAGATCTATATAGGTGACCTTACAAAAATAACAAAATATTCTAAGGTTGAAATGTTGAAGAAGCTTAATTCTTGTAATTTCTCAATCGCTGTTTATTTTATTAGTTGATCTTAATCAACATGTTGTACATAATTTGCTGCGTTTTAATTTTAATCGAGTGAACTAATTAATGAAATGCTTTCAGCTATCTTGTTAATTTGATATCACCCTTTGCCATAGGATACAATAGTTTTATCGACATTATCAGTAAGACTAAATATACACATATGTTCACACATTGAATCACTATACATTTACATTTACTTTTTGTGTTAGTTTCTTTCCTTCATAAGTTTTTATTCGCTCGTTTTCGTCCGCTAACTTTAAACGCTTATTTGTACTCTTCTGTACTTACCTGAATGCTTATAATAGGGTTGTGTTTTTACACTTTTATCGTGTGTAACTGACTATCGCATCTATTCTTCTCTGGCGAAAGTCCATGAAATAGATTTCTCATGAGAAGGTAAATTTATAAAAATGTTTCGGTTACTGAAGTAATTTAATCTGTGTGAGTGGTAAGACACGAATATGAAAAATTAATTGGAATAAAACGCTTCTATATAGATCAACAAATATAATCATTTATTAGTTGATTACAACTGAAAAATAATTACTTCGTACTGATGAGGAATTGAATTGAGTTAACTGAGCCATACGTCTATTGAATATTGTTATCCTTAATTTATGCTCGCCAAGTGCAAGGGGCCTACCTTCAAAAATGCACATTACCTTAAGCAAGACAACTTTTTAATTAGGACGTAATTAATTGTAGTCACTGGAAGACACGTCCTTTGAATGTTGTTTCCCAATCTCGGTTTGCCGAATGCAAAGAAACATAACACTTTTAGGCAAGGTAGATGTTGCATTGGCCATTGTTCTTTCTTCCTGAAAATCAAAAGTGTATGTATGTTACGTTGTCACTCGTTCTTTCTTCCTGAACAACAAAAGTGAATGTATGTTACGTTGTCACTCGTTCTTTCTTCCTGAAAATCAAAAGTGAATGTATGTTACGTTGTCACACGTTCTTTCTTCCTGAAAATCAAAAGTGAATGTATGTTACGTTGTCACTCGTTCTTTCTTCCTGAAAATAAAAAGTGAATGTATGTTACGTTGTCACTCGTTCTTTCTTCCTGAAAATCAAAAGTGAATGTATGTTACGTTGTCACTCGTTCTTTCTTCTTCGTAGGCATGTTGTCTCTTGTTACCTCAGATTCGTGTCTTATATTTTTTCGCATCTTCTTACTGACAGTTTCATCTCGCTGTCTTTTTTCTATCGCGTTCAGTGTTGTCCGTGGCGAGAACACGTTGTTCGTTCGTTATTTTGCGTATAACTTTGTTGAGTTATAATAAGAAAAATTAAGATAAAACCGCTTATGGAAATGCAGGTTTATTGAGATAAAATATTAAGTTATCACATGCACAATTTACACTTCTTTATTTAAGAGAGAAAGACAGTTATATTAAATTAAGTATTTATAGATAAATAGACCGACAGCTGGCAAATAGATAGATGGACAGATAGATCAGAGCATATCGCGGGCGGGATTCAGTACAGTTATTCAGTCATAGTTTTTTTGGCAACCGTCTGCGTAAACATATAATACAGTCTGATTGAAAATCCAACCGTCTCTTCTCACCCTCGTCCCACGCGACGTTACATCAATCTCTGCATATAGCTCCGTCTCATGCTCTTCGCTCACCCCACCATTCAGATCTCATCCTTGGGTCTGATTACTCCAGAATACATTGTTCATCGTTTTATGCACGGTCAAGGTCATTGTGACTGTACTCATTCACATGTACTAAAATCTATACTAGCAATCTACACACTCATTATTCAACAGAGACAAATTTTGAGTGCAAAGTTATTTCATTATAAAAATATTCAATTTCTTTTTTAAATATTTAATCACTATTTTCTAAATGGAAAGTTCCATCTAACAGTTATGTAATGTCATCTAAAACGCTTCAATGATAGCTAAAATGATGACTGCAAAACAATATAGAAATACTTTAAACGTTCTCTGTTTCGTAAAATCGGTGTTTATAATTTAAAGATAATAACTTAAAGCTAAGGCGTACAAAAGTTATTACTTAAATAATCTTAAATAATTCTCTGTTACATAATAATAACTACCAACGAGAAGTGAAAGCAAAAATGGTGCAATCTCTTCGAAAAGATCTTACATAGTCACTATGTTTTCGCTTCATATAATAATAAGTACATGTAAAGATCAATTTAAGGGATCTCTAAAAAGTATAACTGAGTTATTGCGTAAAAAGCAGCTAAATGCTTTTACACGAAAAGAATAGCTGATTTTATTCCCTGTAATAAGATATAAACGTTTCTGTATAGGTTATTTGTTATGAGTGTATTTGAATATTAATGAGCTCTACTAACGTCTTGAGCACTGTTGAAGTAAATAGTGATAATATATATAATATATATATATATGGTATTGTGTATTATCTATGTACGTATACGTTTCGTCCTTAATAATCGGGGTTCATCAGTATAGAGATATCACTATTCACTACCGGTCATGCGATTCGATACCCCCGAATCACGAGTATTTTGCAACTCAAATCCGACGCCTTAACCACTCGGCCAATATAGAACGCTGATAATTTTAACACTTTATACGGGGGCTTGACGTCATAGAGCGTTCGACTTTAATGAAAGGAACGATGCGTTTAAAGCTAGCGACGGCATGCTGTGTTAATAATACATTTACAGTGCTCTACAAGACGGGGTTTTCTAGGAGCTAGAATATATATATATATATATATATATATATATATATATATATATATATATATATATATATATATGTTACATGTTAAATGGAATAATTCCATGTAATTTCGTGTTATTATATTTTATGTTATATATATATATATATATATATATATATATATATATATATATAGACAGATAGATATATTTGTAACATATTTTGTCATTCTATAATATTATAGTATATATGTATATAAATTAAACCTAAATATATATATATATATATATATATATATATATATATATATATATATATATATATATATATAATTATTTAATAATAAATATTTAATTATTATCCACATACTGTATGTTTACATCCTAACGGAATTTTCAGTGTGAAGATAACTGTTCAACCCGTTCTCATTAGCTGAATCCTAGAACACGGGTCACGTTTAACTAAAAAATTCGAGCGCTCTAACAGCCAATTAAAACCGTTATGTTACAAGTAGAGACACAAATCCTATTTATGTTAAGTCAGACAGACAACATAGTGAGTCGTCTTAACAGTGTTTAAAAAACACGTAGATAGGAATTTGCATTTTGCAAATTCTTATCTAGATTAGACGGCTTATATTATTTCTCTATTTAAGTATTATCAACATATCTATACAGTGTTCAAACCGGTTTGGATTTCCAACCCCTAGAATACGAGTCACCTTTAATTTTAATCCGAGCGTTCTAACCGATAAGGCCAATTTATATATAATGCGAAAGTTTTCTTTTCCATCTATCCTAACTATATTTAAATCTAAACTGACGAGGCTTATTTCATTCTAATGATACAAGAGTATTTTAAATACCGTATATATAGGAATCTAAATCTATCTCAAACAAATCTTGATATTGCTCATTTGCATATTTATTTATTTTTAAGTGTCTAATAAATTAATATTCTCTAATATACATTTTTAAGTTGTATTGCCAAATGTTCTTCTATACACGCAATCCTTTTTATCTATAGTTTAATTATTTTAATTATTAATAACATTATTTAAAGAGGTTTTATTAAAAAACGGATAGAGTTTTAAAACCTTTTAGAATTTCATTTTCAAAGGAGATAAATTAGGTGAAAGTTCCGTCGAATGTTGCTGAGATTTGCAGGACGGATACTATACTTTGATCTTAGACAGAATGGTAAGGGACCATAAAAATATTTCTGTGACAAGGCATTTTTTAAATGAATGGAATGAAAAAAAAATCTATGTAATCCAAATATCTTTTAATGAAGTGGGTAGTGTAGCATCGGCTTTGTTGTCATAAGACCGTTCGCTCAGGAATCGCTTCCTCTGTAAGAGCTCAACATTTGTTCCACAAAAATTATAAATATAGATAGTCTGAAATTTAAAAAAAAAATTCACCTAAATTCAAATCAATAAAATTGAATTTTATGTTTAAATTGTAAGCATTTTTATTTAAAGTATTCTTTCACTTCTTAATATATCCTGTTATAAACACATACCCACAAAAATAACTAATTAAAAAAACAGCCATGCTAGCTTTTCTAATTTTTTAATTCTTATTACAGTCACGTAAATTATTTAGAATGAAATAAGTTTCGGTATTAAACAACTTATAATTTTTAAACTTAAACCGTGTTTAAAAAAAAAACATGTTTTTAGTGTGTTTTGTTATGTCAAATTTCACCGTAAACCTGAACAGGCGAAATAAAAATGATGTCGGGAAAATATAGTCGGTATCCAAACAAGTCGAGATAGAGGCTAGCTAAGGAAGCACAATAATTCAAGTTTATAAACATGTTTTTTTTTTACTAGAAAATTATGAAATCAACTTATCGTTCTTCTTTAGTTAGTATATTTCTATTTGTAAATAAAGATGGCGACTATATTTTTCATCCCAATTTTCATGTCGGCGTTTCACGATGACAACAAAATTTGCTATTGTTTATGAATAATATGCAAAAGATTTTTCCACCTAACCTAATTATATTAAGATGAAAACGGTTTATGCTTATTTAATTATGTGTAGTATATTTTCATTCGCCTTGATACATGGAAGTGATTAAATACGACTAAAACCTAAAAAAATTGTAATGAAAACTAGTGACAAGTTTAGGAGAAAAAAAAATGGGGAGGAGAGTCATAAGTTGATCACATTAAGTCCTAAAAGACACTTCTTTTGTTTACAAAGGGTGGGTTTGATTGACTTGATATATATGGCTTCCAGGACTTTAAGGTGGAATAGAGAATGCGATCTACTTATGACAGAAAACCAGTCACTAGTGTACGTCGACGCACATTCGGCGCTATTTATGAGATGGTCGGCAATAGCAGACCCGGATGTATTAACTAAATTATTTAAATTATTTAGTCGGCCCTGGCGTATGGCAGGGGGGATGTGTTGTTTGATTCTGGATTCAAACCTTTGCACTGTCTTCCCACGTATACGGCATCGCACCGACATTTAAATAGATAAATAATATTACTGATATGTTGGGGTGGGAGAACATCCTTATGAATAGATTTGAGCAAAGGTCGAGCAGAAAAAATAATTCTAGGATTAGATGCCTGGTAACACCGACGCACAGCTACAGAAATTTGATTTTTTTTTTCTCCTAAACTTGTCACTAGTTTTCATTACAATTTTTTTAGGTTTTAGTCGTATTTAATCACTTCCACGTTTTACTCTGATGAGTGTGGACGAAAACCGGTTCAGTACATTAATTAATTTCTTTTTAATCGTTTATACTCGTTTTTATATTTGTTTAATCTCATTCTACCCTCCCAAAAATGTCCCAAACGTCCGTATTCCTCGCCGTTATTAAATTTTGTACCACGAAAAATTTATTTAAATATATATATATATATATATATATAATGTGCTTTCATATACTTTATAATAGGATATTCATATTTCAAGCAGTTTATTATGTATAACAATATTTCTGTCTACATATAGTTCGATCTCTGAAAAAAGAATCAATAAAGGCAATCTTTATGAAGTGTTGATTTTTCCAAAATATTTCTCTCCAAACAATTAACTTTTTCTTTCTATGATTTTTCTTCTCCTCTCCTCCCTGAATATTTTTGATGTTTCAACTTTCTTTTTGTTAGGTATGTTTGTGTTTTCCTTTTTCATAATTTTTATCTAGATTTACTGATTTTTACTTTATATTCAGCATCTGTTTCATTTTACAGCCACAAAAGATCGCATTTGACACGATTTACGAACAGCTGAGCCCGTTGAGTGTCAGTGACGTGTGTAATCTTTGTTAAAAAGCGCCAAAATGTCGGGCACGTACAACATAATGTTTAAATATATATTTCTTACAAAATGACACTTCCGAGCATTTCGCTGGAAATCACGTTGTTTTTAGATATCTGCGCATCATAAACACAACATGTGACTCGTTATTTATGAAGGATTTTATAGAGAACATTTCAAAGCGAACGGGGATAATGCTTTTAATGGAAAATCTAAATCCACATGCGATCTAGTGTGAAAGACTATCAAATGGCAGAACGTTTTTTTGTATTCAAAAAGTAAATCATACGTGCCCCTCCCTCTGCGGTTATTACTTCTCGAATAATGATAACAAACACAATATTATATTACTTGAGAACAAAACCAATAAATGGATTTTTAGATACATGTGAAAGAATTTCGTTTTTACGATTTCAGAGCCATTGTCACACATCTGGAGTCCAAATCTAACTTGTGATGCGTGTAAGATTAATCGAATCAGATAAGACATCATTAATAACAGATTAAGGTTTATTTTTGAACAAAAGATAAAGAAGCGTTTTTTTTTATTAATAATTGTGAAATTTCAGAGCCGTTTTATCGCCCTGTTCGGTAAACTATTTAGTATTTTGCGGGGTAATAAAATTAATCAAAGGCACAGAACAGTTTTTCTCCACTTTTATGTCCTTTTACGGAGATCATAATCATATATATATATATATATATATATATATATATATATATATATACTTGTATAGTGTGTTGGATCCGTGTAGGATATATACATTTCTTGAGCAACTGAGCTCAATGTAATACAGAAGAAGAATAAAAGTTAAAAAGAAAAAAAACTCAAACCAACATTCTAAGAATTTCTAATTATAAATTATGTCATCTCGCCAAGACGAGATTCATCAGATGTGGCTCAATAGATTGTGGTTTGTTTACTGAAAAATGAGGGAGCTCACCCTGTTTTAGTACTGCTTAAGGGGAGGTGGAATGTGGACGGAGGTGTTTATCATTCCCTTCGAGTCCGATGTGGAAATAAGGTCCACTGTCGGGAATGGTAAACACCTCCGTCGAAATTCCTCCTCCCGCCTATGCAGTACCAAAATGGGATTATCTCTCTCGTTCTTCAGTACATAAACCACCAGCCATTGATCCACATCTGATGAATTTCGTCTTGGCAGGACGAAATCAATTATAATATTAAATGGTTTTAGTTTTTTCTGTTTAAGTTTTTGATGAAAAAATCCATTCAATTATTTCGATTCTAGAAACATGTTTAAAAAGTTTAAGGTGTCTTAAGAATAACCATCAATCAAAATTCATGCAAATCGGAAATATTTGATTTTGCAATTAGGATGTTGTATCTATATAATGTCGTTAATATTCTTTAAAATACTTGAGATGAAAATATTTATTAATTGATTTCGTAATAGTTAAAATATTAAAATCGAATGTATTCTAAAATGTAAAAAAGTTCTCTATTTTAACTTTTTATTAAAGTAAATTAAACTATGTGTAAACCAAACTGTTAGTCTTTACGCATCCAAAATTAATCATGGTCAATTTATTTTAGTTCGGGAATACACACACACACACATATATATATATATATATATATATATATATATATATATATATATATATATATATATATATATATATATATATATGGCTGAAATGGATTGCAGGCATCGAAACCCTCTCTCACTCACACGAATTCACACATATTTGGAGAGTTTGAATTACTTACTAGACACCATACTAGTGTGTCTTCGGTCTCTCTGTACAAGGGTTTGTCAGGACAACCATACATGGGGATACTTCGCCCTACAAGTAAACCCTGACCAAATATTCAAAATAACATAGTATTTGAAACGTAAGTAAGATCCCATCGACCCGGCTATACACTGGCTAATACGAGGAATTGTGCACCTTCTCCAAGTAAAAAGCAACAAAACTTAGTTGGATACTCCACCAGACTAGATGAGTCTTTGTCTTGGAATCTAGTAAGACCAAGACACCACAAGAAAGATATACTATAACATAGTTAACGGATAAATTAGAGAGAATGATATGAATGTTTTTTAACTTCTTTACTTACTGAAAATTTGACAGGTAATGAAATATTCAAATATCTATGTTTCTCATAGAGACCAAGTGTTATCCCCAGCAAGTGGTTCATGATTTTTAAGAATTTCGACTGAAGTAAAATGAAACAAATGTGAATATATATATATATATATATATATATATATATGATTATTTTTATTTACACAAACATGTACAAAATCTGCGACACTGGCATGTCGATGTTATCGATCAACAGTTATTATGAACTGAGATCTCATCATGCAGAGTTAGAATCCGAGCTTAACATTAGATCATATTTGGAAAGAATGAAAAAATAATAAAAAGGGTAGGATAAAAAGATATATAGATCGGTAAATAGAAAGATAGATAGAAAAAATGAAATCATCTGTTGATTCAAACAGAAGTATTGTAAAGGGAAAGTAAATGCGACAGAATGTGTCAAAAAATCGTCGAAAGTTTTTTTCCACTCAGGGCAAACCACATATTCTCAAATCAAGTTGTAATCCGTAGCAGCAAATATGTGTGTGAGCGTGCAGACGTGTGTGTTAGGGGAAGGTAAGGTTTGTTAACACATTGTGTCACTAATTCTGTATTTACACTATTTTATTTCCTTTAAACTTATCAAATTATCATTAATTAATTAATAAATCAAACAAATTCATTAGCAATTTAATTCAGTTTACATAATTAGTAGTAATAAAAATGATAATAATAATAATAATAATTAAAATAATATGAAATAATAATAATGATAATAATAATAATAATAACAATACTACTACTACTACTACTACTACTACTACTAATAATAATAATACCAATAATAACAATAACAATAATAGCAATCGATAATAATACTAATTAATAAAAAGTAATAGTCAGGTAAAAAATAAAATAATCAGGAAATGTTAGAAGGTAATAATAATAATAATAATAATAATAATAATAATAATAATAATAATAATAATAATAATAATAATAATTAATAATAATAATAAAACTAATAATTATATAGAAGAAGGTAGCAATAATATTAATCATAGTGGTTGTAAATATGGTAATAGGAATACTTTTATTAATAATAGTAGAATTAGTAGTTGCAATAATATTAATCATATTAAAAATGGTAATAACCATAATAGCTATATTAATAATAATGATCAAAATGGTAACCATAATAATCATAACAATAGTTATAATTATAATAAAAATAATAATAAATAATAATAAAATAAAAATAATACAAATAGTTGTAGTACTATTAATAATAATAATAATAATAATAATAATAATAATAATAATAATAATAATAATAATAATAATAATAAGAAGAAGAAGAAGAAGAAGAAGAAGAAGAAGAAGAATATAAATAATGGCAATATCACTCATAGTAAAACAACCATTGCTACTAAAATTAATAATAACAATAGTAGTAAAAGCTAAGTGACGGTAACTATGTTAATAGTAATAGTATTGACAATAATAATAAAAGTGGTAATATAGTCATTGTTACTGCTACAATCAATAATTATTATGATAATGATAGTAAAAAGAAGATTAATATTAATAATAATAATAATAATAATAATAATGATAATAATATCGATAATAATGCCGAAATAGCAAATAATAATATTTAAAAATATTAATAATGATAATAAAAATCAATAATAATAATCTATAACAGTAAGCAATAGTTGGATAAAAATAATCAGGGGATATTAGAAGATAACAATATAAAGAAGGTGGCAATTAATATTAATCATAGTAGTGGTAAATATGATAATAAAAATAACTTATTTGATAATAGAGAAATTATCTGTTGTAATAATACTAATGATATTAATAACAGTAAAAATAATAGTGATAGTCATAATAGTGATAACAATGGTAACTACAATTATCTTAATAATTGTAATAATAATGATAATAATAATAAGAAGAATAATAGTAGTATTAATAATAGTAATAAAAATAATAATAATATTAATGTATTAAACTAATAATAATTGTAGAGGTGGTTATTCTAATAATAGATATAATGGTGGCTATAAGTATGAATTGCAGTAAGAACTGCAAAAGATAATAACAACAACAATAATAATTAATTAAAATAATGACAATAATGATGGTAATAATAATTATATATATAAATACAAATACACATATATATATATATATATGGAGACGCTCACACATACACACAAAACAAATATTGACATGTATATATATATATATATATATATATATATATATATATATATATATATATATTCCTATGTCATTGTTAATAATGGTTTCGATGGTAATACTTGGTAATGGTCTCTAATTATGATTCTCATAGAATAGAAGATTGAACACAATAATTATATCAGGGGTAGTACAAAATGTGGTATAAATTGCTAGTTCTGTTGTCAAATTACTGTTAGTAGATGGGTAAAGTTTTTTGGGTTTTTTTTAATTCATGAAGTAGTATTAGCTTGAGGGGTTATAAGTGGATTACTGAGAAGGTGTAATCTATTATGCCTACAGTTAATTGAGGTTTCTTGTTTTTTATTTAGAAGTTTGCCTCTATCACTAAATTTAGTTATTTCAAGTTTTTCAGTAAGGCAAGATAAAATGGTGAGTTCAGGGAACTGCAGGTGCTGGTTCTTCTAATGGTGTTCCAAATCACTGTTGGTGATTGATTATTGTGGGTTAATTCCAAATAATATATAGAAAGTGAGGTTCTATTTGGTAGGTAGAGTTATTGAATGAGCATTTATGGCCGGTATATCTTTCTTTGGAGGTATTACCGGCCATATATATATAGTATTTTTTCAGGGTTGGGTTTTCTTTAGTTGAAATTGTTGCTTGGTATACTGATTGAGTTATTTGGCAATTTTGTTGTAAGGGGCATTCTGTTTTGTTTGTGCAGTTACAAGCCTTGGTTTTTGTTGTTTTCTTTCAGTAGTTTTTTTTCTCATTTAGAATTGTTTTGTTATGTTTTTTTTTAATTATTTTTTCTAAATTTTCTTCGCAGCTATAGCTTAATTTGAGGGTGTTTTTATTAAAAATGTGATGCAGTATGTTATTAGGAGGAAAGTGTTGGTTAATTAAGTCTAAGAATCTTTTATCGAGTTTGGTTTTAACCATGTAATTAAACGGGGGGGAGGGGTGAACCAAACAATTTTTCACCTCTATTTTTGTGTTTGTTGTTGGGAGGTTTAGGTTTGGTGAATTTAATTTGGGTGTTTTCATATCCACTTTGTTTTAGCGCTTTATTGTAAAAAGCCTCATGGTTGTTAAAAATGGCTGCATTAGAGGAGTTATTGCTGATTCTTTTTTCAATTGATCTGGGAATATGTTGGATTATGGTTTTTGGGTGGTTAGAGAGTGGGTGGACATAGATTGGATTGGCATTATCTTTAGTATAAGGTTCATACGTTTCTTTATTTAAGTTAAATGTTACGTCTAAGAAGTTAACTAGTTTAATAGTTGATGTTATTTCCACTTTAAGATGTAATCTTTTCATTTCTCTAAGGATATTTTTTGTTCTTTCACATTTTTGTCCATTTGAGGTTTTAACTACAAACAATCCGTCATCCCTATATAAGCCTATGTGTTCTATGCTAATGTCTTTTGTAAGGTTGTGTAAAAACTAGAGACCAACAAGATCAGTTACTTCCGCTGAGTCCAGAGGAGCCATAGAGACATCAAAAGATCCACATTGATTGCTTTTTGTCCATTGTTCTTGTTTACAAATGAGTACTGTATTTCTACATGTTCTAATGATGTTGATTTTATCTGCGAAAATATCCGATAGAAGAGTGGCAAAATCAATAACATTTTCAAAAAGTTCGTTAGATATGGATGGGTAATAATTCATAATGTCAAACTGGATGAACAAGCAGTTGGTTTTATTTACTATGTTACAAAACCAATTCATGGTATCTGTTGGTATATATATATATATATATATATATATATATATATATATATATATATATATATATATATATATATATATATATAGGGGTAGAACCGCCGACTCTCAGCTCGACGGTTGAGTTTCGATCCTGGGTTGATACCCTAACTAATCTAACTGCAATGAAGAGCTGTAATACAGCGAAATAGTACGTGTGTGGATGATATATAAGCTCACTTTCTTGGGTAGCGCTTTTTCGTAAAGAAATCGCCAACTGCCTATAGCTTTAAGGCATAGTTTATTGAGGAAAACCAATTTGACTTCCGGGCACTTGACAATGTTTACATTGAGAGTTCACTTACATTCAGCCAGTGTCAGTTGATAGCGCAGGGGTAGTAGCGCCAACTGTCAGCTCGACGGTTTAGTTTCAATCCCGGCTTGAGGCAATAGCTTGTCTGGCCGCACTGAAAAGCTGTGATACAACGAAACAGCATGTATATACAAGTATATTCACATCCCTAACTTCATGTATATTTTGATACATTTGTTGGATAATGGCCCTCTCGGAACGGACGCATCTTGAGGTGGACGTATCTGTTTGAAATCGTTGGTTTTAGTTGCGCGATTTAGTGCGGGTGGACCCGTGCAGTCGGGTGCAGAATAGGGCTGTTTTCACGGTTGGAGCTTACAGGTGCTGTCAGGCGAACGTTGACGAACACCGGGTCAAGAGGTATGAAAACATAAGTGAAGGAAATGTTTGCGCATGTGTGTCGCACGTGTGGATCCGTGGCGTCGCTCCTTCTGTGTAAGAAACTGAAAGTTTTGCTAGTCTGGGTTTTGGAAGCAAACCTATGAAATGTGATTTCCGCAACAAGAATAGGGGAATCGATTCTCTTAGAAAATACAGGCGAAATATCTCTTTTCCCCCCTCCACGAATGGTTAAGTACTTAATTGATAAGTAATAACGAAAGCAATAATTTACTCTCTCACTCGACGTTGATGAATATCTCCAAGCCGATAGATAACTAACGCCTGTAATAAAAAGAATTGAAAGTTTAAAAGATTGTTTGTCGATTGACTCGGGCATGGAGCTTTTGTGTTGCAGCGGCGTGGTTCATGGCAGAAAGGAAGAAGAAATAATTCAACCACTAGACGACGCACCCCTCCACACGACGAGGAAGAAGAGAAGGTACGAGAATTTAAAGGTATGCAACATATATGATGTTTGGTGTTAAAGAAATGACGAGTGTTTAAACGAGAACTGCCACGGCCCGTTCCGGGACGAGTATACAAAGCGAGAGCTGCCGCGATCAAAGCAGGGGCTATGCAACACATTAAGCATACGCAGAAAATGGTCTAGTTCGAAAGAATTTTAAGTTAGCTCCAATATTTACTCCCCTCTTCGCAAGGGCAGAGATGACACAAAGTTGGTAGTTAATGTGGTTAAAATCCAGCTTCCTAAAAAGGGGCACTTTTGATTGGGACAAAAATAAATATCTCCTCTGTCTAAAAAGATTTCTCCTTTACTGACCGAGGGCAAAAAATGTATTTTACTTTAGAATTGTGACTCTTTATATGAAACTATACAAAACAATTCTATTTTCATCACAATATGTATTCGTGACCCGTTGGGTCACAGCCATTACCACTATTAATTCTACGCCGAGTTCATTTGGAAATCTGTAAACATATCTGTTAAAAGATTTTTTTGCATAGATAAAAATAAATATTTTTATTTCTATATTATCATTATTATGCTTATAATGCTTATTATTATTATTATTATTATTATTATTATTATTATTATTATTATTATTATTATTATTATTATTATTATTGCTGTTGTTGTTTTAATAGATTAGGTAGCTGGCTGTTATTTAAAAACATCGCAATTATGTTTTTGTATTTTCACTTTTCTGTAAGATTCAAACTAAACTATTAAAATTTATTCAAAACAGCTTTTAAGAAAAGTGATTCCATTGACAGTATTTTCTATGTTTTTATTGAATTGAATTGAACATGAAAAATAGTACATATGTCTGAAATAGTGTACAGTAATACAATAGTATTAAATAGTGTACACTAATACAATAGTATGAAATAGTGTCTAATACAATAGCATGTAATAAAGTGGAATAATACAATCATCTCAAATAGTGTACAATAATACAATAGTATGAAATAGTGTACAATAATATGATAGTATTAAATAGTGTACAATAATAAAATATTCTAAAATAGTGTACAATAATACAATTATCTGAAATAGTGTACAATAATACAATAGTCTCAAATAGTGTACAATAATACAATAGTATGAAATAGTGTACAATAATACAATAGTACGAAATAGTGTACAATAATACAATAGTATGAAATAGTGTACAATAATACAATAGTATGAAATAGTGTACAATAATACAATAGTCTGAAAGAGTTACAATAATATGAAATAGTGTGCTATAATACAATAATTAAATAGTGTACAATAATACAATAGTATGCGATAGTATAGTTACGGTTCAAAAAGACAGATACGAAATCTCCATTGTCAATAAATTTAAATCTTTCTGACTATTTTTCTTTATTTGCCATTTTCGCAAAATCTGAAAAAGAGCAGAATATAAATCAGTCGAATCGTTTATTAAAAATTATATCAATCGAGATAAAATAAAACAGTCCAGAACATTTTTGTTTAACTTGAGCTCACCCCAGACAAGGCATATTGCTACTGGGACGTAAGGGTCTACTGTGGATTAGGGGTTAGACATCACAGGGGGGGGGCAGCCTAATTGAGAGAATATGCAGCGAGACGTTTGTTCATTCTACATTAAAATCTCGGTATGTCGGTACAGTCATGAAAACAGAGTAAGCACGGAGCTCTAAAGGCCGGCAGCTCGAGCAAAGAAGTCACCACAATAAAAACATCTCTAGCACCCAGTGTCTCCACAGTCAATGGATGGAATTTAACTGATTGTCGAGTTAGTCGGATGAATTCACGTCGAAGAGACACCAGAGCAGCAAGTTCATCGAAGTGCATTCCACTTAAGTACTTGTAAAAATACATTACTGACCTTTGAATTATCGTCAAATATTTTTTTTATTATCAAATATACTAAAGTTACATCCGAAAAACACCATGGGCAACTTGTGATAATTGAAGTGGTTGGAAATCATCGCTATAAGGGGACGTTATATTCGTTATTTTGTAACATTTCATCATAGAGTCAGTGCCAGTCTCGAAGTTGTTATTATCGTTGTGCGTGATTTCAAACTATGCCACGCGTGACCAGCCGAAAAAAACTTTGCAATTGTTCTGTAATCAAAATTAATCAACACCTCAAGAGATATATTTTTCTTTGCTCGCTACTTCCTTTGTAAAAACTTGTGTCAGATATTTTCAGAACATTTTTGTACAGTACTGTCTTGTATCGTTTTAATGGAACATTTTTATTTTATTTTTTTTACTCTCGCATTCCTTGAAAGAAAATATTGAACATACCCAATTTGACTCGAGCCATTACTAAATTAGAATCGATCTTAAAAAACAAAAATAAAACTTATTTCCCCCTAAGTTAGAGAAATTCGAAATTAGTGGAAAATCACCGAAACAAAAACAGAAGCTTCGAAGCCAAAAACTTGTGAGAGCTTCAATAAGCCGAAAAACATTTCTATTTATAAATTTAACATAGAAACGGAAGTTTCTGTCGTGCAACTCAAAATACATGTGTCAATAATTGAATCAAGTGTTGGGACCAATTTCTTACTCACACACTCTCTTTCTCTATCTATTTCTCTTTCTCTCATTCTCTCTCTATTTATGTTTCTCTCTTTTGCCCCTCTTTCTGTCATTCTTTAGTTTAGTTTTTTAAAAGACGCACAGACACATTTTCTTTTACTCACTTAACCATCTCTATCTAGATCTACTCACCAACATAACATTGCCTATCATCTGAGGTGCGCGTCTACACAGAGTAATGTATAGTGACTCCCTTTGTGCCCACTTCTAGATACATATAGATCGTAATCTCCCTTAATTACGTAACTGTTTCCGTTGGCCAAGTTGGTATGGCGACTGCTTGTAGATTCTACGCTAGCGTCTGAAGGTATAAAAAATTAAATATTTATTTATAAATATTATATATATATATATATATATATATATATATATATATATATATTTCATTTTACCATATATATATATATATATATATATATATATATATTATATATATATATATATATATATATGTCCCCTCCCACAATTGTTAGTAATAAAGAAACTGACGGACGAATTCATTTCAAGGGGGATTAAGAAAGAAATTAGCAATGTATTTCCATAATGAGGTGTTTTTTTTTGTTTTTACTTTTTTATTTCTATACCGATATATGCGTTTTTATTTTTTTTCAAAGCTTTTAAATTTTAGAAGTTTTTTTCTCTTTCTTATTTCTCTTTTTTTAACGTCACCGTAGGTGAGTTTAGGTCAAGGAGATCCATAATACAGGCCTGGCAAACGTGCGACTGTAGTCCACGACTGGGAGCGAACATGGGAAAACCAAACTTACCACTAAATAATAATTACTGAGAAAAATTTTGGTAATAAATATCTTAGTAATAAGAAACGACACACATTATTAGGAAGCAGCTTACACTAATTGATTTATTTTCTATCAAATCAGATGTAAAAGTACAAAAATATAAAAACTAAATTCACAATAATCAATTCATTCACCATGACACAGTTTTGATATTTCAAAAGTCATGAGTCAATTTGTTTATAATGACTAATTTATTACAGAAAATATAATGACATAATACAATCAGAAAGCAAATTCGAAATTTTAGAAAACAAATGCTTTATGATTAAAAAGAAACAATTTTGATAATTTTACAACATTTTTTTGTTTGTTAGATATGCAATTTGTTTTTACAGAAGATGAAGTAAATACTTTTTTTATGATACGATAATACATATTATACACAGTCTTACTAATAAAATCAACTTACATTAACAAGAACATAACACCAATAAAATATATGTAAAAAGGGGGGAAATGTAAAACATATATGATGACTGCTTGGAGAATTATGCATTACCAATACTGATTATGTTATCATGAGAATTGTATAAACATTTTTATTTTATAAATGATATTTTTAGATAATTTCAAAACTTTTAGTGCTAGTTCTTTAATTAGCTTAGGTGAATCAAACAAATAATTTTTGAAAAATATATTGGGCAATATAAACCCAAGCTCTCTTTTCATATTGAAATGATACATATCAGAAACTGACATAAAGATTTTTGTCAAATAATGTCTGCAAGTGTTCAATTTAACAACACTAAAAATTATAGGATTTAAAAACACTAACCACTGGACTGTGGTATCCAGTGGAATGTTTTAAATTACCATGATCTATTTCTTTTAAGGAATCTCCATATTCTTGAAAGTAAAAACTCGTATTATAAAATATTACTTCATCAGGTGGACATATACCAAAGAGACATTTTAATATCTTTAGAGATCTTAATTTAAAGATCTGGTAAGTTATCAAATATTTTGCATGCAAATATTCACATTTTGACCAGTTATGTCCTGAATCAAAGTTGTATTCTTTGACATCAACATCTAATTTAAATAGCAGTTTAGTTTTTTTCAATATGAAATTTTTCAATAATATTTTGAACAGTTATAAAATATGCACCACCAGAACTTTGTCTTAATTTTCCAAATTTATTTTCTAAATAGTGGTAAATTCTAAATGTGGTAAATTCACCAAGCATAGCAAAATTAAGCCCACTGCTTAATAAATATTTACAAACATCAGTTAAACCATTGCATGTATGTTCAATGGCTAAACTAGTATCCCTTGTTAATGATTTAATTCTTTTTCCTTGCTTGCTTCCCATTTTCTGTGCAATTTTTCCAAAATTACAAAGAAATATAAGGTGTTCATCATTTAAATCTGTTATAACTTTTTTCAGTTTATCATTTTCTTAATGCCACTATAAATTTCTGTAACACTGACAATTTTCCAAAATGTCAAAACCTTTTCAATGAAATGAACAGTTTGTGCAGTATCCTCCTCATTTAATAATGGATACAATTTAATTGCTGCTACAGTTTGATCATAAAAAAACTTTTAAACAATGAGAAACTTTTTATCGCTCAACAGGTTTTGGGTAAACTGCCAAGTTAGTTTTGATAATTTAACAAACTGAGTTTTTTATGTTCGTAGAGACATCCTACAACTTCCCATTTCGCTAACATCTTCTTACCTTCAGAATTAAATTCGGAAGAAGCTTCAGTAATCCAATTATTCCGAATATTTTTTTAAAGGTTGACATTATCAAAAAGTAAATACAAGCCATTTTTAGCCACGGCTTATCATAAATAGTGTCAACTTTTTTTAAAAATAGATTGATTAATCCTGTTGCTGTCACATACAATTGCAATTACTTGACCATTTAATTGTTTAATTAGATCAACAATATTTGAAACTTTTTCATATAAAAATATTGCCTCTAACTTAGCAACTGGGATCATTTTAAGTAAAAATATTAGTCCACCATGTAAATATTTTACCATAATCCCCAATACTGTTTTTGTTAATCCTGTAGAGTTTTCAGTAAAACCAAATACATTTCCTCCATGATATTGTAAAGAAGCTTTTACATACACTTCATCAACAAAAAGAATGCACTTTTTTTCTGATTTTCCGAAATTTTACAAAATATGTCACCCAGAAAATTAAAATCATCTAATTTTGAAACTTTTGATGTCAAAGCTCACAATGTTTTCACACTGGGTAATTTAAAATCATCTAATTTTGAAACTTTTGATGTCAAAGCTCACAATGTTTTCACACTGGGTAATTTAAAATCATCTAATTTTGAAACTTTTGATGTCAAAGCTCACAATGTTTTCACACTGGGTAAATTAAAATCATCTAATTTTGAAACTTTTGATGTCAAAGCTCACAATGTTTTCACACTGGGTAAATTAAAATCATCTAATTTCGAAACTTTTGATGTCAAAGCTCACAATGTTTTCACACTGGGTAAATTAAAATCATCTAATTTTGAAACTTTTGATGTCAAAGCTCACAATGTTTTCACACTGGGTAAATTAAAATCATCTAATTTTGAAACTTTTGATGTCAAAGCTCACAATGTTTTCACACTGGGTAATTTAAAATCATCCTGAAGTTGATTATATAATGAATGAAACGTTACAAAATATTAAAATGCCCTGATAAAAATATTAGAGTCATAATGTATTGTGGCAATATTTGGTGGAGATATAATAGTAATTTGTTCTTTTGAAATATTTTTTTTATGAATTTCTACTTTGCATAGGAAACGAATCGCTTCATTAATCTGTGACCAATGCTTAAACATTAAGACTCGATTTTTTTTAAGATAACAAATAGTTATATGTATACCAGCATTGTAGCATTCAAATTTTAATTTTTCAAATTTTTTTAGTATAGATATTGGAATACTCCGGTAAAAAATTCAACAGACTGGATCAACAGCTGATTGTTAACTTTATAGAATGTAACTTCTGATACAAAATCCGGTTGATCAATATTGTCTAACAAATTCTGAAAACTGCTAATTTTCTTTTTCTATGAATTGTGCTAACTCATCATTTTGTACAATTCGCACAAAAGCTGAAGATTTATTTGTTCTAAATTTTGGTTGGAGACTTCTTAATAGACGTGATGGCAAATGATCAAATACTGATGGGGGATTCTTCGGTCGTACTTTTCCTCTAATAACCACTGTTTCATACCAAAAAGGAAAATGCCTTTCACAAACAACAGTGCTTGGTTTGTCAAAGTCTTGGGGATACTGAAATTAAAAATTATTAACAAAACTATTAGCTTGTAAACATTACATAGTAATTTTGAAAAATGTATGAACTTTAATTTATTATTATATCCGATATTATACTGTGTCAGTATTGACTAAATAGCGCCAAATAACTCGCCCCTAGTCAGAATAGAGTCGCGCATGCTTTGTAGGACTGTATTATGGATGACCTTAGTCCAGGTCCTTTAATTCGAATGGGAATTTGTATCTCACTCCCGCCGATTCATGGCGAGAGACGAGGAAGTTAATACAGCGTCTTGTCAGATCGGCATCCCGGATGGAACTAAATCGTATTTGTGCGCGAACTATTTTGTGCGGAATTTAGGAAAATCTGAGTATGCATAGAAGTGTACGAATTGGCGATGCATTCATACGCGAGTGTTAACATTCATGTTTTAGCCAACCGAATCACAACTTATTACTAGGCAACAGATTGCATGTAAATACAAAAGAAAATAGATCTCAATCATGTGACTGCTACACGTCTAATATGTTGAAGCGCAATACATACAATAACAAATCAATGTTTATTATTTATTCGTTGTTCTTTTCTTCATCTAGACTTAGAAGTTGTGGGACGACGTCATAAATCATTTCATTCATTTAGTATGAATCAGATAATTCGGTTGTTGGCATTGGTTTCCCTGATACCTTTTTAGTTAGAATTCTTTCTAGAAAGACCTCGGGTTCTTACAGGAGGGACCACGTAAAGGTTTCTCACATCTTACGGAAAATGCTCTGGTACATCCAACCGGTCTTCCGGGGCTCCTTTTGGCACGACACTATCATCCGTCTAATGTCTCGTATGAATATTGCAATATCGGGACCGAGGACACCTGATGTTTCGACTGAGAAAATCTGAACAATTAAACGGTCGGTTAAGGAGCTGTATTCGCCAGTTTTTCTGGTTTTAGCAGAATTGAGCTGCGCTGCAGTGATTGACAGCACATTCCGCAGTTCTCAATGCCAACATGTATACTTTTCAGCTTTTACACCTGGGACTGCAGACTTTTATAGGAACGATTCTCTATCGAAGCAAATTGTTTTTAACTAATGCATATTGATACGTATTCTTATCAAGTGGTATTTCCTTATTGTCTCATGAGACAATTGAATTTTGCTCCTCAGATTAGTCCGTTGCCGAATTGCAGCGCCTATTATGGATCGACAAACTCTGTTTCAGTTTCCAAAAATGTTAGTGGTGTATGGTTGTGAGAGCTCTGCTTCAGCCCTCTACCGTCTGTGCTCTTTCCACTGCTGGTCTCTCCTCTGCTCACTCCTCTTGGGGCATGCCTTTATAGCTCCTTTCCAACGGCTGCAGTCTTCAGCCATGTATTCTAATGAAGTGGCCTTCCCTAGTCAGCATAAAAGCCACACTAAACTGTACAATTCTAATATGAATCATTAAAACCATGAGTAATCTATATATATGAAGTAGACTTGCTATTTCCCCTGTACTTTTGGCGAGAGAAAAATAACCAGATGCTTCATAAGCTACTAAACACACTACTCTATTTATCTTATTCAATCGGGCGTGTTTTAAGAGAGTTATGACTATTTTAAAAATCTAACAAAAACTGCTACATTTAGACCACCATCAAATACTCTCATAAACACATACTCCATACAAATGGTAGCAAAAGCTTTTCCTGATAATCTTTCTCTACTCCTACTCTCTCACTTAACGCCGATAAATAAATTACATTGGATAATGTATAGATTCATCACTGTAAATATTTCATTGAATTCTTCTAATAATTTCATACATAATATACAAGACTCTTGAATCAATTAATAACCGTACGCTGATATTCCTTAAAAATTACAGAACATTGGATTACATATACTTATTTATTGTCCGTCGTTACTTATAACTATTAAACCTACACTTAAACTTATTCTAGAATGTTCGGTTTACATTAACGAACTGAACGAATTCTTTCGTACATTGATTCAAAATGGTGTCACGCACTTATCAATCTCCTCAATAAATTCACTTCAGTTGTGCATTTTCGATTGTTACACGTATACATTCTTATTATCATTCATAATTCTATGCTTTAAACAATTCGGCAATTTCACCCATAACACTTTTAAGAATTATAACTAAATTTAAAACCACTCACAGCATAAAACGAATGGCGATCCACGGTCAAAATACACCCAATTGCTCATAGAAATCTTACGGACACCCGTAATAGCTTCCTTTCACGACACTGGCCAGTAATAAAAACACCCACAAAAAAGGTAAATTGTTTCAATTTCGACCATCCGTACTTATCGAACATTATTCAAACACTCACAAAACCTGAACCCATATTATTATTTTTTTTCTTTTCTATAACTTAGTAAGGTTATAATTGCCGAAAAATTCGCTACTTACGGTAATTTTTCTTTTAAGTAATTCCTAATTATTTATTCTTTTTCTTCACTCTCTCTTTCTTTATATTTATTTACTTATTAAATTTAAATAAGGACCCCATTCTCAGAGTAGAGAAGAAATCCTTCTAGACTTCGTCATGTGTTACTTTTTTCGCAAGAAGATGGATTTGGGACCCAGCCACCCCAAAAACTATAACTCTTCATTTTTTTATTTACTTACTACAATTAATAAAAAGGTTAATTTTATTCGGTTAATTTTTACTTATTCTTTTTAAGTTTCAAAATATACTTAACTTTACAGTGTAGTATCTGTTACTTAATCTCTTCTCTTCTAGGTCTGTGACGTACTAAATTTATTTTTCTCCTCTGACATTGAAGAAGAAATACTTCTAGACTGCGGCAATTTTTATTTTTCCCCAGGAGATGAATTTTCAACACATTAAAACCAACATTGCTTTTTATTGTTGGTAAATTTAATCAACAACCAAAAACGGCACTCCGGATTGAGATAAAAATTGCATCAGTCTAGAAGGATTTTTCTTTCACTGAACTTGGAAACATTCACGCATTTTTTTGGATCACATTTACTTACTCGGGTCCTGCTATATTATATAATACGTTATTTTCCTCTTTGGTGCTTATACAGTTTACGGATCGGGCTTACTTGCCTCTACACGAGGACACAGTTAGACAAAACGTCGGTTTTTAATGTTGGGAAAATTCCATCTCCCCAAATAGGGGCACTCCGGATTCAGACTAAAATAAAAATTGCCGCAGTCTAGAAGGATTACACTCAATGACAAGATTGCAACAACACTCCATGGCAAGAGAGTTATTACTCCATGTATTGCATTAATTGTTTCAGCCGCTGTTTTACATTAACATTGTGGGATATGTGTTCGCGCTGGTCAATCATAAACACCAAATAATTCAACAGTTACAGATTTTGCAAGGAATGTCTGCAGTTATTCGACTTTCCCGGACAGCGCCGAGGCACGTGTCAACTTGTTTTATATAAAATTATACAGATTCTTACATCTAGCAAATTTTCAGATATACATGATTCGCCATCTAGTGTACTATTCTTGGTCTTTGGGCTAAGATCAAAGTGTAGTATCTGTTCCGATGGACCCCATAGACTGGTATTGTCTTGGCCTTCGGGGCTTGATTTACGCCGGTCTATGTGTTGTCCTGTGCAGTTCTAGGAGGTCGACCCTCCTCGGCTTCGCCTCTCCCCTTTGGGGAGGAGTAAGTTTATTGCTTACTGCCTGAGGCGCCCCTACCGGGGAATGCCAACGGGGCTGCCTAGGCAATTTTTAAACCCCACTTTCCCGACCCGACCTTGGGTCACATCTTACTTGTGGGAGTAAGATAAAACTGGCCTTGTGCCCTACTCCTGGAGAGGAGTAAATCAATACTCTATACGACCCGTGACTGGTCGTCTAATCAATCTATAAAGTTGCAAATAACTTTATTTATCTTTTTTATGACGACATCCATTTTCAAATAATTATATATATTTCTTTCCCGATAATAAGCATTTGTTTTTTAACGTTCTTTCCTCTCTCTCTCTCTCTCTCTTTCGCTCTCTCTCTCTCCTCTCACTCTTTATCTCTCTCTTTCTCTAGTCTTTCTCTCGCCTTTTTCTCTTCCCCTCTCTTTCCCTTCTCTCTCGCTTCTTTCTTCCCTTTCTCTCTCTCTCTAATTCCCTATCTCTGTCTCCCATCTTTTCATTACGTCACTCTATATATCTCTCATTCTATCTCTCTATTAAAAGTGATTATGTCAATGTTTTGTGACCTTATAAAGAATCTTCCACCCTGTCTGTTTTAATATACGGCATCATACATTGTGACGTCATCCAGTTAACACGATGCTTTTAAGAATATCATCCAGTATGAACGTTGACGAATAATTAGTCGTCATCTTTTTGATGCCATACGGTATGCACAGTGACAAACAACAAGATAAAAAGATCCACAATTTTATAAGTATACCAGACTCCCGGGGGTGTAGACGATTGCTCTAATAGACGATCCGTTACCCGAAAGTTATAAAAGATTTATTCATATTTCCTGTCGAGTTTGATTTATGACTTCATTATTTGTAAATTCATCCAATGTGCACGGTTATATCTACCTCTATTTTAATGGAGTATGTCACAAAATGTAGCGTATGCAAAAATTGGTACAACACCGACCAATTCTTTTTAAGTCTATAAGTGCTTTATTATTATTATTATTATTATTAGTAGTAGTAGTAGTAGTAGTAGTATATTTAGGTCTTCCTATTACACTAACATGGTGCTTAATTTCAAACGATGTGCAATTTTCACGAGTAGTTTTTAAACCTGTATGTGTTTATTGTTTCAATAGTAGTAGTACTAGTAGTATTACCATTTTCTATGACAAGGATATTTCATGCCGAACTTGGTGCTATTATGTCGACTAAGTTTCTACTCTATAAGTTTGCATTGATTTTAGTATGATCAGTAGCATTAGTAGTCGTAGTAACTGTTTTATTTCCAGTCATATGACACACGCGGCATGTTGAGTGTGTTTCATGCCAAATCTGGTATAAGTAGGTCGAGCAGTTTTTGCAGCGTATAAGTGACTAACGAAAAAGCAAACAGACAAAAAATGTTTAATTATAATAAAGATTCTGAAAAAAGAATTGTTCCGTTGAAGTGATGGGTTCTTGTGGTGTAATCAGTCGAGAATCTGTCGAATTGGATGATGAGCAAACCAAAAACATTGAAGACCTTTGCTCTAAACTATTGACCAACCATAATTCATATTTCAGATTTTCTCCATTATTTTCGCGTTTCTTTTTTTTATCAGTTTTTAACATCACTCGTGATTATTGATTCATGATTATTGCCAAATGATTCTCGGAATGGCAAGATGCGAATACAATATTTTAATTACGATTATCAACAAGCGCCGAAGTTGTCTATTATCTTATTTTTTAAAAGCTGGCTTGGGCTTAAATGCGTCCTCGCATTCTCTGAGTGGCGTAGTCTGTTAGACGTTTTGTCTGTCAGGTTTCAATTTGAAGTAGCTTTTTTTTTCATTGGTAACCGCACCAATTGAATTCTATTTCAAATGCCTCCAAGCATCTCTATGAGAGACTTTGTCCGTCAATCGGCGCGTCACAATGAGTTTGAAATAGCATTTACGTCGGTCTGTCACGCTTAACTATCCAAGTATCTCTATAAATTGCTGTGTCTGTCCTTTCGTTTGTGTGTCGTTCTCTATAGCTCATGTATGAAATGGTATTTTCGTCAGTCGGTCACGCATAAATTTAAAATAGCATCTTTCGATATATCCCCGTGTCTCTATGGGAGGCTCGTCTGTCTCTTGTCTTGTTTGTGTGACAAAAAAGACAAAAACAGAACTTTCGTCGCTAAACGCGCAGATCAAATTCACGCATCTTAAAAATATCGGCTTTTGTTCTTATTTTGCTTTTTTTTTACTTTTGTTATTGTTGTTGTTGGTGTTGTTGTTTTGCTTCCAATTTCGAAATTGAGCGTGAAATATTTTTTCCCGATGATTGAAATTAAAGGAAATTTTCCTATTAAGCTTCGACCGGCAATAGTCAATTTTCATTGTAAGAATTCGTGTTAATTGCCGTTAAGACATGAGTCGATCTTAATTGTTCGCCATATTTTATTTTATTGCTTTTATTTTTTTGTTTTCCTGTTTCATCTTCTTTATCTCACTTAGCACATTCGTCGGTTTTTCAAAACAGATAATTCTTCTTAGTTCTCTCATGTTTTGTTTTATTTGGGCGTTTCACCACGCCAGTTTCCCGGGTACATATTACTTATCCGCAATATGATTTTGAAATTAAGTGTAGAATCTATCTATTATACTAAACCTGAGTTAACAAACGTTTGTCTCCTTAAGTCTTTTTGCCTTTATATTTTGATCACGTAAAATGCATGGTTAAATATTTTTTAGTTTTGTGATTGAGCTTTGTTTTTAAAAAATCCATGGGTATTGTTCTAATTGGCTGTAATGTTTAATTAAGACACCAATCTCTTAGTAAGTGTGTCTATTACTTTGACTATCTCTCTCCTTCTTCCTCTCTCTCATTATATGTTGTTTCAACCCCCTCGTTCTCATTTTAGACGGCCTCTATCATTCACATATCCGTCTCTTCCTCTCTATGTACTGTCAAAAAAACGTAAAATGATCGACCATGGTCGAGGGCGACCCGAAGGCTCTCGTTGCAGGTGCATGTGAGGGCGTCATTCCTTTCCCAAAATGATTTTATTTACACTTGACCATACCTTATTTATAATGCTGACTGTGTTGCAAGTACCATTTTTAAGTTTCTGGTATAACTCAACCGAGAATTAAACCCTGGCCTCCTGGCCAATTAGCAAACACTCCTACCATCATGCCAAATGGACGTGTTGCACAGACAAAAGTAATTGAAATAGTCAATTATTATAACCAACAGAAAATAGTTGTAATGTTATTTAATCCGTAGGTGGAGAAGGAAATGGAAGAAGAAAGACGAAGAATATAGCGAGCAGAAAGAGACTAATTTGAAGTTTTGTCATTTTATTTTTATCTTTAATTTGCTTAGTAAACTTATATTTTCCTGATTCAAACGCCTATACACGACCCCAAATGGTGACACAACGGCTCTAGTTTTTTTTACTAAATGTTCAATGTAACTTAGGTATGTTTTACACGGTTAATATTCACCTATCGACTGATTCGGCGGTGAGAAATCAATTGGTAGCCTAGAGAGGTGTGAAGTCGTCTCTTAGTTTCCTATATTTCCAGATCTGCTCTGATCCGATGTGGTTGTATCTGTATGCGTGATACGATCGTGGCCCGGGTGTCAGTCAGTGTTGTATTCTAGATGACTCGGCGCTAAATATAGTCCGGTGCTACGAAAATCGCATGTGTTCGAGCTAAGTTCCCTTTAAATAGCTCTGTGCTCACGATGTGTCTAAAGATATGGCAAACGCCGTTGGTTTTAACTCGAATAAGTCGCTGGTCGCCTTTTCTTCTGCTTTTGTTCGAGAAATCGTTGTCTTAATCATAGAACTGTCCATTTCGTTGTGTTTTGTCCGACAGGCTGTGAGTACGTGAGCTGGAATAAATGTCTGCATAGAAAGATTTTTGTCTTCAAAAAAATATGCTTCATCATATTATTAGCTAACATTGTTCATTACATTAGGCTGCGAAGCCGTCTGCTCGGTGTGCGTGACAGCTCGCGACCTACTCTCACCATCTCAAAAAGCCTTTCATATAAAAACTACCGCCACTACTCCGTCATAATTCAAACTGACAACATATAACCAAATCGGGGGACAGCGACTAACCTTTGAACGTTTTCATTGCAAAAGCCGACAACTTACACGTGCTTCAGTATACGCCATCTCACCAAATGCATATGTGAACTTTTGGCATCACTCAATGGGTTGCTTCTCTATGTATTTAAAATAAGGCCGACTAACACTTACATGATAACATATTCTAATAACGAGTTTGAATCAGTAGAAAGAATAAGTAGGAAGGGGAAGACATACTATAAACCATTGTTTGGTTATTTATTTTAACACACACATTGTTATGGTTGTCTAAAGAAATAATTCTTTACCGAAGCAATAGTGTATAATATGTCTACCCCTTTCTACTCATTCAAACTAGCGTAGCCGCGCTAACAGAGATACCGGATTGTTCTTTATGACCCAAAATTCAATATCGGACGATGGAAATGAATAAGAACATAAAAAGGAAACACAATTTGCTTTGACAAGGAAAATTCTAGTTTTCAAAAGTTTAGTAAATGTTATTTATTTTAACACACGCATTGTTATGGTTTTCTAAAAAAAATACGTTTACGAAACAATGGTTTATAATATGTCTATCCCTTCACTACTGGTATATATATATATATATATATATATATATATATATATATATATATATATATATATATATATATATATAAATATATATATATATATATATATATATATATATAAATTTTATACGTACATAAATGTAATCCATGGACACGTGTTTCCGGATC
The DNA here is from genome assembly GCA_963556195.1 of Sepiola atlantica. NCBI lineage: Eukaryota > Metazoa > Mollusca > Cephalopoda > Sepiida > Sepiolidae > Sepiola > Sepiola atlantica. Next base: position 94,081,126 of record OY744526.1, read on the forward strand.
ACAGGCCTCATATATATATATATATATATATATATATATATATATATATATATATATATATATATATATATACATATTTATATATATATATGTATATATATATTTATATATACATATTTATATATGTATATATGTATATATATTTTATATATATATATATATGTATATATATATATATTTATATATGTATATATGCATATATATTTAAATATATATATATATGTATACATGCATATATCTTTATATATATATATATATATATATATATTTAAACAGCTAAATGTTACTCTCTTTACGAAAATCCGTATGATGGTTCTTACAAAATGTTTATTTCCTTTGTATTATAGTCTAAAAGTAGTTATTGGCCACACAAACTGACAGCCACGTGCGTCTATCATATTAATATACATTTCATATGAGCCATAGCAGTATGATTCATTGCACATAAATATCGAACTTCTTCAAAGTATATTCATTTATTTTCACAACATTTTGTCGGGATTCCTTCTGCATGAATCAGCATATTAATGGTGCGTGGCATAGAGACGATCAGCTTTTGACACTGTTAAGGGCTTATGGGAGCTCATGTTGCTTTGATGTGGGAGTCAAGCTTCTATTTATTGTTACTTCTGGTATCCCTCATTATTCTCTTGACATTATCCCATTAGTAAATAAGAATGTATTCCGAAATGGAGTCTGTAAAGCCGTGTGTTCTACAGGATTAAATTGGTTTAAAATTAAAATTACTTAGTCCGAGTAATGAAAAGGGAAACCCTTTACAATTTATGATTTAAAAAAACTCTTAAAATAATAAAAATGTGGAAGTTAGTTTCAAATACCTATTTACTTGTTTCAACAAGAGCACAGAGTTAGATACAAGATCGGTTTTTAATGTGGGAAAAATCCAGATCCCCTAAAAGATTGGGACAAAAACAAATTACCCCAGAAGACAGAAAAGATGAAGTATATTACCATGACAGATACTACACTTTAATCTTAGCCAAAAGGGTTGACTTAGTTTTTAGTAATTAAACATTTGAAGTTAGTTAAATCTATTTAAGATGTTCAACTGGTGATGCATAGTTTAATCCGCCAACCCAAAAACCTCATTCAATAATCAATAAATAAAGATCGAATGAAAGATGAATAGCTCACATTATTTTGTTTTTAATTATCATTATCAATTATTATTATTATCATTATGATTTTAAATATCGTAAATATTCTTATTCTTATTAAGTAATAAAACCATTTAGTAGTCATTTTATTTCTAATAAATCGAAAACATCCGGCTCCTTAAAATTACCTATTTTTCATTTAAAAGCATATTATTATACTAATTATTTTAATACTTATTTTTCCCGTTCGTTTTTATTGTAAAAAATACATGAATAAAATTAATATCGACGCCGTTTAAGTGTTTTCAGCCTGATTGTGCGTAATATATATATATATATATATATATATATATATATATATATATATATATATATATATATATGTTGCATAGCCCTACTTAGGGCCGCGGCTTTTCTCGTGGCAGTTCCCATTTAATCACTCGTTATTTTTAAAACATAAATCATATAGTTTGAATACCTTTAAATTTCTTCCTCGCCGCGTTGAGTGTGCGTGTCGTCTAGTGGTTGTCTTCTTTCTTCTCTCTTTCTGCCGTAAACTACGCCGTCTGTTGTCTGCAACAAAAGCCCCACGACCGACTCACTAAACAACAATCTTTTTAACTTTCAATTCTTTTTATTACAGACGTTAGTTCTATCGGCTTGGAGATATTCACTAACGTCGAGAGAGAGAGAGAGAGAGAGAGAGAGAGAGAGAGCAAATTACTGCTTTCGTAACTACTTAGCAATTAAGTCTTAACCATTCGTGGAGGGGGAAAAGAGATATTTCGCCTGTATTTTCTTAGGGAATCAATTCCCCTAATCTGTTGTAGACTACATGGTAAAAATCACGTCTGATAGGTTCGCCTCCAATACCCAGACTGCTAAAACTCGCTTCTCACGAAGAACGAGTGACGTCATGGATCCTTCTGCTTCCCACGCAAAGGCTCGTGACGTCACAGTCTCTTGCAGGTGCACATTGACCCCTGATCCGAGGTCTCGTCACGCGGTGACCCTGTCACGTCCATGAGCTCCGACTGTAAGAACAGGTCCTATTCTGCTCTCGACTGCACGGGTCCCCCCGCGCTAATTCGCGCAAGTCAAACTAACGATTTCCAACAGATACGTCCATTCCCATAGGGCCATTATCCAACATATATATATATATATATATATATATATATATATATATATATATATATATATATATATGCACTGATGAAGTCTTTTTCATAAGTACTTATGATTTTTTGTACATCATATAGATACTTTTTAAAGAGGTAGAAACAATTGTATACAAATAAAGTGTTTTCAAGGAAATTTGGAATGTTTTCGGAATAACTATCATCATATTATATTCAATTATCGGTTTTAGTGGCATCATGTACTATTGAGATACTTTCCAATCAATAAAAGACATAACTTATCAGAAATAATGAAATGAATGTCACGGGCCAAAACAGTTAAAAAAACGTCGACATCTTGGAATCGTCGGGATGTCGTTTTGTAAGATCCTTTTAATACATTAAAGTAAAATTAACCATTCAACAACATTCAAGTTAAGTTTTAATACATATTTAAATCGTTATTAATTTTAGATAATCGATTCACTTACTACATGTGTTTGTTACTACGAAATCGATGCACTAACCGCTTCATATATCGCTAAAATAATTATGTATTGGATAATCCTATCTTTTCTTACTATTATTTTTGATATATTAATATTTTAAAACCTCACTGATACAAAATCTAACACAGTTCTATTTTAATGCAATCGTTAAATAAAGAAATACATGGTGATTCATAAGTCCCTTAGCTATTTATTTTTTTAATTCTGAAGTTATAAAAATACGAAAATACAAAACAAAAAGTTTATTCAACAAATTCATTTATAGGAGTTAAAAATTACAGCAAATTTTCAAAATTTCCACTTTCGTTTGACATGCATAGCTCCATTCTTTTTTGCAAGGAATTTACGACTCTTTGTAGCATATTTGATTGATTATGAAATAAATATATATAGAAACAAATATTTAAACGAACTAATTTAAAATAACAAATGGCAGTAATTAGAGAGTAAGATAACAATGATCAAAAGTTCATAGTATGTTTGTGCTTCATATGGTAATCATTTTAAATAGCTAAGTGAAGTGACTTATGAATCACCCTGTATACATAAAACATGATTATTCATTACACAAATAATTATTTTTATTTCGCAACGTTTAACCGTTGATTTGCTAAGAATTTTCATATTTTGCAATCCTTAAAAATATAGCAACTTGCAGTCAACAAAAGAAACTATTCATACAAGGCGAAGATAAACCTCAGATAAAGAAATAGAAACACTTGAGAAACGGGTATATCATCGAAATATTGTGAGATTCTGCTATCACACATACGTCTCTAGTGAACGATATGAAAGTCTGAAAGTAAGTTTTATTATTTATGACTAAATCGCTCTGTCATTCAGTTTTTCTTCTTACACCCCATTATATTAACACATTAGTTAGCCTTCTACAAATTATATATATATATATATATATATATATATATATATATATATATATATATATATATATATATATTCCGAATTACGTTTTATTTTAATAAATTACTCTCCAATAACCCGTATCATGTTATTTCCAAAATAAAAATCAACTCGAATTTTCGATTAAGAAAAGAAGAATGAAAGTAACCATATATTTCTGTTTTTCTCTCTTATGCGAGAAAATGTATTTTACTTTTTTATTTGAAAAATGTGATACATATTATTACTTTCTTTTTATCGTTCTATAGCATTTATCCTAATTCAATATTTCTAATATTGCAGACACAAATATCTTTAGATACAGATACATGGTGATATTATTAGATTATTAAATATGTACACACGATGGTCGCATACAGGTTCTAGTGTATATAATCATGAATGTCAGTCGATATAGGTTTTGGGAGGAGGGTTCAAAGTTCCAACTTCTAATGCGTTTACCATTCTAAATATTATATCGGAATTAGCGTCTGGCCTTTTCCAAAAGAAAACATCAAAGAATTTCCGAACATGAAAGATGGCAGTAATTTGGAAATGTGCAGATGACAAAGAACAAAGAGATAAACGGAGATAGAGAATGTGCGCTATTTTAGGCAGTGGGTTTGCTTTTAAGTGTGTGGCTGGTGTCAAACTACACAGATATGCACACATGGTTAAGCTAGAACCTGAATTCTCGTGAGATTGTGCGAGACTTAGTAAATAGAGCGATGGTATTATCGGAATGGCATGGATTTATAGAAGTGAGCCAAGATAAATTATTTCAAACAGATAGAAACAAATGAATAAATTGGTTGTGAGAGAGTGGGAAACATAGAGGAAAAGACAAACGACAGAAATAACGAAAGAAAAGGACAGAAGATAAAATAATGAGAAAGGAAACTGTACCATGGTTAGCTCCATTTCTTTGCTTGGTGCCACGTTATATGAGACAAACTAGGGAAAAACTTGTTCTTCCGTTAGATAATTCCTCTCACATTCCGTGTAGCAACTTTCCCCGCTTTCTCATTGAAGACTCGAATAACATAATAGTAAGTTTTATCGCTCATGTTATTTTGATGTGACAAAGTTTTCCCACACATTTTCATGTACTGTTGGGGGTCTCCTAGTCCCCACTAGTGAGAGCAAGCCAGATTAAATCTTCACTGATCTGTTACAAACGTGTTCTTAACGTTTTTCTATTTGCAAGCTATTTAATTGATTTTTGTGTATCCATTTAATTGTCTGTTTTTCAACATACCTAACCTACTTAGAATTCGCTTTTGTTCATTTTTCAAATCTCACAATATCATGTTTGAATTTCATCAACATTTTCTACCCCAAGACATGACCTAGCACACTTTCCGTGTTTGACTGTTTTTTTAAAGTGTTGATTTTTCACGCTTAAGTTTAAAATATTATTTGTCATTGTTTATTAACGACTAATTTGGAAATAGCATGTTCGTTGTCTTTTTTCACGCTTTAGTTTGAATTAGCATTTTCTTCGGGTTTCAAACTAAAGTTTGAAATAGCATTCTTGGTATTTCTCGCATAATTTTAAAATAGTACTTTTTGTCATGCATAATTTTCAAATAGCATTTTTTTTGTTTTACGCATAATTTTGAAATAGAATTGTTCTTGTTTTACGCATAATTTTGAAATAGCATTGTTCTTGTTTTACACATAATTTTGAAATAGCATTGTTCTTGTTTTACGCATAATTTTGAAATAGCATTTTTTTTTGGTTTAACACAAAATTTTGAAATAGTATTGTTCTTGTTGTACGCATAATTTTGAAATAGCATTTTTTTTGTTTTACGCATAATTTTGCAATAGCATTGTTCTTGTTTTACACATAATTTTGAAATAGGATTGGGCTTGTTTTACACATAATTTTTACATAGCATTGTTCTTGTTTTATGCATAATTTTGAAATAGCATTGTTCTTATTTTACACGCTTACGTTTGAAATTTCCATTACTAAAAGCGCAGATTGAATATTAGTTCTTTAGGAATATCCATTCATCCACATTAATATATAGCTATATTCTTTCACTCGTTACGGCTTTTCTCTTTTCTTCCAACTGTTGTTATTATTTTCTAATATTAAATGTATTAATCGGATTGTTTAACACATATTATCTCATTACCTTTCATTCACTCAAATCAAATTATTCATAACTAACGAATTAAATCTGTGATTTCCCTTTTCAATTCGCTCACATAACACAACGTCTCTCCCTCCCTACATTCCCCTTCCTCCTCCATCGGTGTGTGTCTTCTTCAAGTTAAACGCCCATTCTCTCTCTCTCTCTCTCTCTCTCTCTCTCTCTCTGCGTGTGTTACTTTCAAATGGGCACGCAGTTATTTCATCGAGATACACGCGGATATATACATTAGTAGACGTGCAAGTTACGTATGTGTTTATGCAGTCTCTTCATTTCTAGGATGTGTTAATCTAATAAAAGTGAATTCATTCAATTAACGTGGCAAATAATTATTAAATGAAGTCGTCCTTTAGGCGGCATATTTATCTATTCAACTTCTTTACGTAAATACATTTAGTTAAAAGGCTCTTATTTGTCACAGTCATAGTTCTTTCGTATCTTTGAAGATATGTGAAAAGTCGCTATTAAACTGTTATATATATATGCTAGCAGTGGTACCAGACGTTGTCCAGGGCTCTCCTTCACCCCACCGTAGGCAAAAGTGTAATTAACTCTCTCTTGCCCGGGCAAAAGCTGTGTCTTCCTCGGTCACCTCTTTATCCACTAACCCTAACCCGACGGTCGAACCCCCTCTCGTTCGCCCCAGCTTGATCTTCCCGCCTTCCCTACCCCTTCTCCCGTTGTCCGGGGTAAAAGTAAGTAATAATTATGTCTTCCTGATCGTCCCTTCGATGTGTATTAGGCCACAGTCATAGAAAATAAATTATGAGAGTCGATGGAGATCGTACCATCAACCTTGAGGTCGTGGTACTTCGTCGTTATCCAAGGAGCCAAACAGACGGGGTATAAAATCTGATAAAAAATAAGTCACTTAAACGGTTTGAAGCCCGAATTAGCGTGCATGCGGACAACGTAAACATGAGGGTGAAAATCGATTAAATTTGGTACCCTTCCCGAGAATTTCCTTGTCGGTTCGGCACGAAGAAATCGATGATTTTTCCAATTTTTCGATATTATGGATCATGGATACCTGGCGTTGTCCAAATCTGTCTTATCCCCCCGAACGCAAAATTATAATTATCTCTTTCTTCACCGGGCAAAAGCTGTGTCTTGCCCGGTTGCCTCCTCATCTACTAACCCTTACCCGACAGTCGATCCCCTCCCTTTACAGGCAAAAAAGTTTGTCTTCCCCAATCGCCCCCTCTCTACCCCCTTTCTTTGTTGCTCGGGGTAAAAGTAAGTACTAACTCTCTCTTCCCAGTCGTCCCCCTCCCCCTTCGATGTATATTTAGGTCACGGTTAAAAAACATTCTGGAAGTCGGTGGGGATCAAACCATCAACCACAAGGTAGTGGTACTCCGTCGTTTTCCATCGGGTCAAACGGACAACGAATGATGAAACATAGGTAACTTAAACGGTTTTAAAATGGGGATTAGCGCGCATGCGTACAGCGTGAATATGTGGGGGAAAACGATGAAATTTGGTACCCCCGAGAAGTTCCATGTCGGTTCGGCACGAAGAAATAGATGTTTCGGTCAAATTATTAGATATTATTTGACTGAAATGTGGAGGATTTCGAAAATGTCAACCTTATGCTACTGTCGAGTACCTTGGGAGCCTTTTCCAGACATACAAACATACAGACATACAAACAGACTTTTCGCATATATATATATATATATATATATATATATATATATATATATATATATATATATATATATATATGAAGATCCTCCAAAATTATTAAACTGTAGAAGTGAAATAGCAAACAACTGCTTACACAAGATAAAATGTACTTAAGGATAACAATACATGATAAATGTATAAACAAATCAATAAATAAAACACTAAACGAAAATTTAAAAATAGAAATACAAGCACACACGTGTAAACATAAGGCCACCTATTAATTCGACACAAAAAAGAAACAGGGATGAATCACTCTAATGAAAAACAACAAAAAATGAATAGGAAGTAAAGTAAAGCGAACGTTTTTTGTGAGTGGAAATAAGAAAGAATCCGATTGGTTAAGTAGCTAGACTAAACACCACGTGTATATATGAAAATACCCGGCAACGCAAGCTCCATCCATTTTGGACTGACGATTCCCTACGAGGATGAAACGCAGAACCTCTGGGTAGCTTAATTGCCATAAATATATTTTCATAACTTACTATATATATATATATATATATATATATATATATATATATATATATATATATATATATATATATATATATATATGTGTGGGAATTAAGCAACACAGAGGGTCCACCCCCGGGGGGGAATCTTCAGGCTAAAAGAAGGGAGCCTCTGTGTAGCTTAATTACCATAAATATATTTTCATAGCTTACTACCTAGCTCTACTTACGTATCGAGCACTGTTGAAGTAAATACTGAAAATTGATGCATAAAAAATTATATCTCCTTATAAAATTTAATGTGGATACAGGAAATAGTAATATATATATGTATATATTTATTTTTTCGTAGTGAACCTATAGCGTCTCAGCTCAATAGATATTAATTTAGACTTGCAGAACATTTATAAATAGAAATTTAAAAAATAAACAGATTCCAACGACGAGATAAATAAACGCGTGCTTAGGGCAAAAAATCAAACTCAAAGAATTTCTTCTAAAGTAATTTTTACTTTTAGGGGAGATATTTTTTTGATTATTCTGAGGAATTATAGTCCCAAGGTATGAATAAAAACCTTGATTGTCTGACCAATTAAAGAAACGGATGTTTAAGTAAATCTCCATGGTGGTTGTCTATTCAATTTCGAATATAACCACTTTTGGCGTATCGATGTGATATAAGTGTTAATGTTCCCAGTGAGAGGCACGGATGCGGCTCTTCAAGCCTGCCAGACTTTTACAGACCATACCACAGATGGCCGGTGTTTTCATCATATGAAGAGATGCCATAAATGAACTCACTTCTTGCCCGTGCTTGATTTTACAAAACATGCACTCGTTGGTGATTCAACAAACCTGCACGTGACATAGTTACCAAGTTGTACGCTTAGCATCTTAGGTGTTCCATGTTTCCTCCATGTGCTAGAGGTTCAACGTCACATCTCTTCCTCACTGCTCTCTTCTGTTGCTAGTATTTCATCTTATTCTTTTCAAAAAGCATACTGCCTTTAAAAAGCGCTTTCTTCCATCTTTTAACATCAATTCCAAAGCAGTTCAAATCGTCTTTGAGACAATCTTTGAATCGCTTACGAGGTTTATCCTTGGGGCGAGTATTTCCAGTTAGTTTCCTATAAATCATCTGCTAGAGTAGTCTGTCATTAGTAAGACGAATCTCCATGGTGGTTGTCTATTCAATTTCGAATATAACCACTTTTGGCGTATCGACCGTGCGTTCCATACACTTCAGCACTCCGGTGTGAATGTCCGAGAACCCCCAGCCCCTTTGACGTAGTGGCTCCCATCTTATGGTTCTAACTATACAGTACAGTGAAAAGGTGACAGGTTATTTCAAACACCACTCCCGGAAAGCATCGGGTTACTAAACCATGTTCACCCTGCTATCATTTAATCCAAGTATACTTAACACGGTACATTTTTAAACCGACCCCCTCCGGGGTTTTATCTGTCCCCGACACGCAACATCCAAAATCCAAAGATGGGACCACATGCTACAACTTAAAATTCAACATATTCACACCATATAAATCAATGTAATCGCGGACAAACCTGGGTCACAAAAATTCAATCACTCAATCCCGTTCGCAATCTAACGCATGCCGTTCGAATCTCCGTTCGATATTGCCAAGTCAACACCCGTGACCGCCCTTTCAAGGGACCATGCGGTGAACCTTCGGTGACCCCTTTCTATCCTATAGACCTGTACATACGATGCACACTGGGATATTCCCGAGAAAATTAATCCTGCCTAAGGATTTCCACAACTTGACCCAAACCGATTCTCACTGTCGTCGACCACAAAGATTCCATAATCCAACCTACAAATCTGAACCTGTTGCGTGGCTGACCCCAAACTTAATTAAGTGTCTTTTTTGCTTCTTAAATAACTTTTCCAGCTTAAAGGGAAAAAACCTCTCTGTCTTGGTTGATCTCAGAAACAAAATTCATTCAAAAACCAAAAATAAAAAAATAGAATCGACGGAATGAATGGAAATCTATCTCCACAATACAAATTATACAAATTAAAACAATTATAACTAAAAAAACAATTACTTTTTTCTTTCTTCTTCTCCTTTGAACACAATCCAAACCAAAGAAAAAAAAACAAAGAAAACAGCCAACATGCATAAAATTCCTTTAAAAAATACATTTCTTTTACTCTTTACAAGTTTTACAATTAACACACTCCCCGCACAAACCATTGTCCAAAGCAAAAATCAATGACATACAACACAAGTTAAACCAAAACCAATTCACACCAAACAAAAGAGCGAACAAAACAATCCTTAACATTGTCGAACGGGTTGATATACCGTCTCCTCGGACCCGAGCGGCGCCGAGCTGCCATGCTGGACAACTTGACTGCAACATTTTCGCAGTAGTAGGCTGACTGGAAATCTCAGTTCTCTTCGCTTGTCTCTCACTCTTTCTCTCTCTTTTTACTTTCTTTCTCTTTTCTTGCCTTCTCTCTCTATCTCTCTTCTCTCTCGTTGCATCACCGTCACCCACAATTATAAAAAAATACATTTAACACAGTAAAACAAGTGTGCATGCGTGTGAGTGGGAAAGTCATAATTTTAGTGTGGCACATCGTACCTTTTTCTTTTTAAAGTTCTGTTACCTCAAAATCTAACCGTTGCTTTTACTAAATCATATCTCTGTATTGTCCATTTCGATCGCCTTATTTTTTCTTTATCTTGCATCTTACATCACAATAATGGTCCACTTTTTTTTCATACAATTTGAACGGCATATCAACCTTTTTTTTCAATTCTGCCGTGAATTCTATCTCTTAACTTACAGTCACCGATAACGTCATAAAAAACAAACTTTCCTTTTTACTTTTAACACGATTAAACTACCAGAACTCATTGTTTTATCTTCAAGGCGTGCGTGTGCTTCTGTCTTTTTCAACATAATATCAGTTCACAGACACAACGAAAGTCGAACGTCACAGCAACCCATTTTGCTTCTCTCTTTTCACGTGTGTGTGTGTTTTGACGATCTCACCTTTTTTTTTCGCTCCCTCTCTCTCTCACTCTCTCTCTCTTTGTCTCTCCGTCTCTCCGTCTTTCTCTTTTTTTCGGACCTCGCACGTTGTTTTTCTTGCTTTTTTAAATTTGTGGTAACCCAAGGTTCGAATTCAGCCCATTTCATGCTCGAAACGGCAGGTCACTTAGAAACAATTATATATATATATATATATATATATATATATATATATATATATATATTACCTTATAGCTTTTTTTACTTTATCATAATGTAAACGATACTTTACACTTTTTCTTCTATATATATTTATAATTCGTAATGGTGCAGGCCCGGAGTCAACGTTTCTCGAGGCACCACCAAAAATTCGAAACAACACGAAACTCACTTTGAAAGTTAGAAACGTCGGCCGGGCCTCTTAGTAAATTTAGCGTTCATTTAAATGCAGAATAATTAACAGAGTTTTATTTCCACACTTTAACAATAGTTCCTAAGCCTTTAAACTGGATTTTAACTTATAATGTCCTAAACATGTTTCAAATCGTTCTTACGTTTTAAATCAATATTAAAAATTACCTTACAGATTTCTGTCTCACTGTTGGTCGTGGGTTTGCTTGCACACCCATCTCCGTTGCTGGCTCGTGATCGTAGTGGAGTACCGGTCTTGTAGGCAAACTCTGTCCTCATGCACGGGAGACAAAAACGCTCGAAGACAAGACTTTAGAGAGAGATTCTATCCTTTTATTTCACACTTCAATCGGGGAGATTTCCACTCGTCGGTTCCTTCATTCACACTCTCTTTTACTTTCATACTGTTTGTGGAATGTGACGGATGCAATCGGCTATATTCTTATCCCGCCCTTGCGATCTTGCTCCGCGTCTTAGCCCATATTTGGCGATGTCATCCGGACTCTACGCATTGCAGAGCTCAGTTAATGGACTTCTGTCCATATTGCGCCTCCATGCTGAACTCTGTAGAAAGCTAATTTCTCACCAAGGATCTGTGACGTCAGAGCCCTTTAGCCCTTCAACCAATGTCATAACAGAACTCAATATCGCTTTTGTGTCTAACCTTTTTGATCCGAGTGCTTCATCTCGGCCAACTCAAATCCAGTGTGTTATGATTCTCAGAATGAATCACCGTGGGTACATTTCTGTTTGTCCCAAATCATATATGCACCTATTTTGCACTCCATCCTGTTTCTTTCATCCAGTTCATAATCCATACTAGCAAACTTTACACGTTTTCAGAATACAGGGCCCCTCATAATATAACATGTACAACAAGCATGTTAACTGAAGTTTTCTTTTTATAATATACTACTTTTGCTACTGCAATCCACGATTCTTTAAATATATCTTTCTTTTCCTTGTTATTGTAATCTACAGGCACAAGTCGCCATATTACTTGGTGTTATAAAGAATCTGCGTGTAGAACAAGCATTTCCGCTGCCTGCTTATTTAAAACTTTGTAAAATATACTTTTTTTCACTTGTTTTTGTAATCGACGTGCACAAGTCGCCATCTTATTTGGTGTTATAAAGAAATCCGCGTTAGAACAAGCATTATCACTGACCGGTTATTTTAAAGTTTTTTTAATATATATTTTTCTTGTTATTTTAATCGATGTGCACAAGTCGCAAAATTATTTTATGTTATAAAGAAATCCGCGTGTAGAACAAGTATCTTCACTGATCGGTTATTTTTAATTTAAAAAAATATATCTTTCTTTTGTTTGATATTGTAATCGACGTGCACCAGTCGCAAGGTCACTTTGTGTTTTAAAGAAATCCGCGTGTAGAACCAGCATCTTAACTGACCGTTTTTTTTTAAATTATTTTTTAATATATCTTTCTTTTCCTTTTTATTGTAATCGACGTGCATACGTCGCTAGATTATTTTGTGTTATAAAGAAAAATATGTTTATGTCATTGTTATTGTGATCGACGTGCACACGTCGCCAGTTTATTTGATGTTATAAATAAATCCGCGTATAGAACAAGCATCTTCACTGACCGGTGTTTATTGTTTTGTTGAATATATATTTGTTTTCCTTTTTATTGTAATGGACGTGCACAACTTTCTAGATTAACCCACGTTATCATTGTCAATTTCATCTAATACTAAATTAATGCCACCATTTTATTTTTTGTAAGATTTTACACGATAAAATCTGTGCTTAATCCTTGTATAGGGCTTTGTTTTTAATTGCATCACCGACAGACAGATAAAGACACCGCAAATATAATATACGAGCAGGAACCCCTTAAGATAACCAGAAATTAAGGAGGAACAGTATGTACTCCTACTCGTATCCTTTAATCGTATATTGCGGTTGTGTTTCTATAACTATTAAGGTTGTGATCAGAAGTTCTGAGTATTTATTTTTTTAGTCATATCCGGAATTTCTTAGAACAAGGTAATAGAATTGGGAGTTAGCATCAAATATCCGTTCCTTAGATGTTGAAATAATGATTCTTCTAGCTACAATATATATTATATTGGCATTCCATAGACATTGGTGAATTAATCCAAAACCATAATTCTCATTGGTTTTAACAACTTCTTTATTTCTGTACATCGATGAGTTTCTTTACATCTCTCATTTTACACACAAAATAATTTTTTCAAATGTAATATTCATTCCTATCGCTTACGCGCGTTTCACGGCAACATTCGGTTAAGTGTATATTTATCAACTAGTCCACTTTTGTCAATCTTCAGAGAGTTGAAGTATATGTTGTTGAGTAGCGTGTCAAAACATAACCACCAGAAGGGAAATACGATGAAAATCCAAGTTGATTTCTGATAAAAATTCGGCAAACCAAAGTATAAAAAGGCAAAATACTCACTTGGTAAATATGTGATCACTTCAGAAGAAGAAAAAGAGAAAAAGAAAAAATTCTACCCCCAAATGTATGTTCACACCCAAGAAAACACACGAATTAGATTTCTCAAACGGTGGGCCCAATGATCTCTCTCTCTCTCTCTTTCTCTCTCTCTCCATCTATATATATATATATATATATATATATATATATATATATATAGTCATCCACATACAGACTGTTTCGCTGTATCACAGCTCTTCAGTGCGGCTAGACCAGTTAGTGCCTCAAGCCGGGATTGAAACTCAGCCGTCGAGCTGACAGTAAACATTTCAAGTGCCGGGAGATCGAATTAGTTTTACCAAATGAGCTATGCCTTAAAGCTAATGGCAGTTGGCGATATCCTTACAAATAAGCTTTACCCAGGGAGGCAGCTTCATATAGTCATCCACATACAGGCTGTTTCGCTGTATCACAGCTCTTCATTTCGGCTAGATCAGTTAGTACCTCAAGCCGGGACCAGTTACGAATACACTACCAAATATCGGTGATATCTGAGACAACAGATTTTATTATTATGTATTATACATGCACATTAATTTCACAAGTGTTTTAATCCCATGTTTACTCCTAGATTGTTATTCTTTTTTGTTTTCTTTTATCCTCTCTATCTTTAACTCATTTCCCCTTTTCCATTTCCATTTCTATCAGCAACGTTTCTGTACAAATTCTCTTTTTAGTTTCTTTGATGTTGCATAATTTATTTTCTATCAAAGGGTATTTCATTATGGCTTCATTCAGCTTCCTCTTAAAAGCATTTTCTTTATGTTTTGCAATCTCGAAATCTCTGTTTCTCCCTCTATCCGTCTTTTTATCCTACTCTCTCTCTCTATATATATATATCGTTCTTTATCTTTCTCTCAATGTAGTCCAGCTTCATTTACCCCCACGCGACTCATCTCTTTCAATTCTGCAGCCTTCAACATTATGAAGACGCCATCTTTTCAAACATGGCCATAACATTTTTTTGTCATCAGAAACAATCCTCTAACGTTCTTTTGTTTCTAATTAAGTAATTACATGCTTTCTCCGTCGGTTTGCATTCTGGAAGTGTAACAGGGGCACGTGCTTTTTGGGCGGACCTATGTTATCTGTGCCAGTGGCGGTGGTGGTCGTTTCGGGTTGGGGGTTCGTTGGTGCAGATTTCCCGCTAAGCTAATCAATGATTGCATGCCTTTAACCTCGCGAGTTGCAAACATGCAATTCCTTAATCAGTGAAGAATCTTTGCGACCAAGTGCACACAAATTACCCAGAAGACGGCGCTAAAGTCACATGATGTGTTTTATACCTTGTTAACTTTAGCTTTTGAAGTTTTGTTAGATATTCTCAAACTCCAATATATTTATATACTTTCTCGATCTCGATATATATATATATATATATATATATATATATATATATGAAATTAAAATGGAATAAGCAGAAGGACTTAAAAAGCTCCACGTTTCGCCCAAATGTTGTATGGGCTTTATCAAAAGCAAATGAAAAAATGCAAAGAATGACAGAAACGTTGAGCTTTTTAGGTCTTCCGCTTATTCCATTTTAATTTCATACCGTCGGATTATTTTATCCTTTCATCTATTCATATATATATATATATATATATATATATATATATATATATATATATATTGATTTTATTCCATTAGTTGCGACAAAACAAGTTTCGTTTCATTGGTGCAAATAGCTACCAACTCATCGGGCTAAGCGATGGAATTCAAATGGCAAAAGTTCACCTTAACGGGAGATTGAAAATTGAAAATACATTGGAGGGGGAGGGGGACAGAGTTGGGGCTTTGTCTATAACGGTGACATGGGACATGAGAGGGGAGGGGGAGGACCCCAACAAGTCGTGTTTCAAATTATTACGTGGGAGGTTTTTCACGTGTCAGTGCTGTGATGATCTCAATCTCGGCCGGGGTGGGAGGAAGGGAGATGGATCGACGGCCCTTTCGCTCTCTTTATCTCTTCTCTCATTCCATCTGACCCTGTTTTACTACAAAATACACACATTTACCTCTGAATATGAACTGCAAACATTCCAGCATTACTGAGCCGAAAAAACATTTCCTTCTAATAAATTAGTTTTCGATTTCGTAGTGTGTTTTACATAAAGTTCAGTAAAAAGGAGTAAATTAAGTTTAGAACCGGCATTAATTAGGGTGTGTTCTTATTTTTTGTAACGTATTAAATATGTTCTCATCTTAGAAAATTAAAGGATTCTACTAAGAATCACAGCTTTAAAATAGAATTATGAAATTGAGTTGGTAAGTAGTTACTGATATTCTGGTCCCCAACTTGAAAATGTAATTTTCTTTGAATTTATATTCATTTCCTTTTGAAAAGTTTTCAGTTGAAATATGCATGCAGGGAGAATGTGTTATATAAATAAAAATATATACTATATATATATATATATATATATATATATATATTTATGTACATATATATATATGTATATTTATTTATGTATATATATATATGTATATATACTTATGTATATATATATATATATATATATATATATATATATATATATATATATATATATATATATATCAACAGGAAAATTTAAAAGAAAAACGGGCATCATGTCATTATAATAAGACTGGCGTTAAAAATCATTATTCTTTATTAGTCTGTCGACATGATGTCACAGCACATCGTTCTCCCCAAAATATCTAACACAGACAGTTCATATATTACCAACCTATCTATCTTTTTTCTCTCTGTTTCTTATCTAGTTTTTTACTTTATATGTTATATATTTATATTTTCACATAATATAGTGTGTGTATATAGTTTTGAAGTTTTTTTTATGTCAACATTACTCAATACATGAGTTAGTAGCTGTATGTAAATACGCGTTTACTAAGCTACACAGCAATTTGCGTATTTCGTTTCCAAGGGCTCATCAGCCTATGCGTTAATTTACATTAGTTTTTCTTTTAATAAACAAAGTATATTTTTACAGTTACTAGTATCTATTAAGATATTAGTTCACTATCCCTATCTGTTTATTCACCCACATCATCAGTTTTTAGTTTTTCACGAAAACATAATCTACATGGGCCATCTAAAATCTACACACTCTAGAACATTTTAAGATGTTTTTCTTAATGACTGTAAATTTACAATATATTGGGTTTCCCATTTAATTCAACAATGATGTGCTATATCTATTTGTATTTATCTATATAGTCGTGCAGTGGCACAGACTTTCTTTACTTTTTCAGAGCATCTGCCTGTTTTTTTCTGTGTATGAATCATAGTCAATTTTCAATAGCTATATTTTTGTATACGGACTCTGCCTTTAAAGATAATGAAGTATCTATTTGTTAAACTGGAATGTTTTACCATTGAGGTCATCAGGTTATTCATCTGCTGAGAGCACACATTCACCAGACTGATTTCCATGACTTCACTGTAATCCTAGCAGAGTAGCTTCTGGCTTCTATTCCTTGTCAGAAGTTCACTCCTGATTTTGTTTCGTATTGCTTGTGAATGGGAGTTGTCATATTCACATACATTGTCTTGGATTCCTAAATGGTCACCAATATCATATGGAAAAAGATCAACGTCGCCTAAATTTAGTGATCTAATGAGAACCGATGAGTCAATGTGAGTATGCTATATATATGTTTCGTTAATAAATTATTTTGTATCATTATAAAACCTGTTTATATGAATCTAAATTGTTGTTCTCTATGTAGAATTGTCGCGCAAGTGTTCAATGTCATATATCGTAGCTTGACAGTTATGCTTTCGGTTAAAGAAGTATTTTGCAAAAAGCAATTCTCACATTTTGACGATTAGATTTGACCTTATTTTGTTTTTTAAATTTGTATGAATCATTATTATTTCTTTTAGATTTAGATTATTATACTTATAATATTTTCACCTTTTATTTTATTATGTTTGTTGATGTTTTCATTTAGTAATGCTGGTTTTGGTTGGTTAGAAACATAAATAATTAACCATAAACCTCGATTAATAAACTTTCATTCAAGCTGGGTATTACTCTCTATCCGCCAATGTAAAGGCTTAAAAATTACTTTTGAATGTCGAAAGCATTTTTTCGGTAGTCACGGAGATATATCTGTGACCGTGGTAAATTTAATACTCATTTTATAAGCATTAAATTGAAAATTCGAATATAATTTCTGGTTATAATTAAAGTTTGTAAGCAAAATTTGAGTTTCATGATACATTAATGATCACTCAAATGCAGGTTGATGCAAGTGGTAGACAAGGTATTAAACATGATGAGACTAACTTTTAAGAACAAAGCAGTTCCAAAATGACATGAATATCACTTTATGTAGCAGCAACGTTTGAGATAGTAAAACACTGTGTGTTTGTGTTAAAAACGACGCTTATTCTTAAAGCCTCGTTAATTTCTCTGAAATTCAAAGCAGGCGGTAACTTTATTTTCTAACATTCTGGGTGGATTTTAAAGTATCTATCCTTCTACTCTTGTAGCGATATTGTATGTGGGATGTGTAATATGAGCTATAAAAGGAAATTTCCATCAGTTATTAAGGTTAAGAATTACGTTAACGTGGAAAAGGAAATAACGTAAAAAAGGAAGTCTACAATGGAAAATGGAAATCGATAGGCGTTTTCTTAGGGGATTGGTCTGGAAGAAATTAGGCTTTTATTAATAATTCTTTCTCTGTTCCCCCGCGGAGAGTCGGCGGAGGGGGAGACTGATACTATGAAGGTTGCTTGTTGTGTAATAAAATTGTAAAGAACTGAATAAACAATACAACTACAAATAGAAACCTCAGAGAAAGATATGTGTGTCGTTGTTTTCTTTGCGACAACTATGACCGCTGTTACTACATAGAACGAGAGAGGTACCCAACTCTACACATAGCGGACGTAACACTAGTCCTACGAAGATCAAAGTGTATAACAACACAGCTTTTACGCACGCTGTCGAAGAACAATCGCGACACCGCGTAATACTACACCTTCACAACAGGCTGAATATACTAAATGTACTCACTAATGTACAATATACCAACGTTGACCCAACAGACAACGTTTCGTCTAGTAAATTAATGAATACAACAAGTAAACATTCATATTAACATAGCATAGAAGTGCCCAGACAGATTCACTTTTAGTTTATATTTCTATCGATATAATTTTAGGTATGTGTATATGTTTATATATTTGTATGTATAGGATTTACTCCTAAACTAATAAACCATTTAATAGAAAATTTGGAACAGAGCTGCTATGCGTAAGGGATACGTCTGTCGGCTATATTTAGTTTAATTTAGTTTCATGCAATGGAGGTCGAAAGTATTTCGTAAAAATTCACATACTTTTGATTTTTGTGAAACTTCAATAGGAATTAAACATTAATTAATTTAATTTTTTTAATATTTTAAAGGGTGTTTAGAAGAGATAGTATTGGCAAAACCACCATTTGAAAATTAAAATATTTCAGATTTGAATTAAATTTAATCCATAGTCATTAGACTCTAATTAAGAAAGATTCACTAACTTTCGATTTAAGTAAGTTTTAGCATTCAATTTTAGACATTTGTTAGAATCAAAATTATGAAAAGATTTGGATCAACATTGGAAGAAGGTTTAGTTTCATTATATGGTGATGTTAACTTTCGTTAGCGAGCATAAAAATGTTCTTTCGGATAATTAATTTTACCCGTCTTTGGACGAGTATTTTTTCAGACCCCTCCAACCACTAATTGTCATAGCCGATAGCATCCTTAGCGAGAGTCCAACGTTCAAACTTATTGGACTGACATTCTCAGGAAACATCAGTTGGAATCAGTACATAGACCTTCAGTACATAGACGATGTTGGTAAGTTGGCTCCTCTACCGGACTCGAAAACTTCTTACATTGCCACTATCCTATATCTCTATAAAACCATCATTTGTCCGTGCATGGAGTATTGTTGCCGCGTCTGGGCTGGTGCACCAAACACTAGTCTCTCCCTCTTAGACAGGGTACAAAAATAATTTCTAACCTAATAGGTTCCACACTGTCTGCCAAGCTCCAACCCCTGTAGCATCGCCGCAGATTTGCATCAGTGGGCCTGTATTTTTACACTTATACAACCCAACTTAAACAACCCAAGTTAAATCACACCACTTCACGGTAGAGGTTCAAAAATGCGAAAGAATTTTCTACTCTGATAGCCTATTTCCTCGAACCGCTTACCTTTGGAATTCCCTTCTTTCTCCTCGTTTTACCGACAATAAAACATGCAGAAAATAAAATGTAATATAATGTTAACAAACATATTGTTGCCCAACTCGCCACAAGGGCTGCCTTCCCCCATAATAAATCTAAAATCTGTCAAAAAAGCCCCTTATGCTTTACTGTCTATATTTCTTTGTTTAAATATATATATATATATATATATATATATATATATATATATATATATATATATATATATATATGTATATATATTTATATATATATGTATATATATATGTAATGTAAGTTGCTGAGTGTGTTATTTTCTAGAGGCGACCTTGGATTTCTGAAGAGCAGTATGGGCGAAAGACTCTTAATTGACATATATTGGCTGTTCATTTATGTGCGAAACGGTCCGTCAAAATGCACCGAAGTTTTTGGATTTAGAAAAAATGAACTATGACATTAGCGTTACATTGTTTATTTATATATGCTCTGTTGTTAAATGTTAACAATCGTCGAGCTTTAACCTTGAATAATTTTAAGTATATAATAATATAAAATATATGCACATACATATATTTTTACGCATCTATATTTATATTTATATATATAATGAATAAGTCAGCTATTGGAGTGTTTTACAGTAATGCTGATGAAAGTATCCAAGTAAAAGTACTCTTTGCCCTTCTCTAGAAACGTGTCGAGTGTGTGGGAGAATGAATATCAAAATGAACCTTGAAAATGTTAGCATTTAAATATTTAGAGGTCATACTTAATGGGATGTTTATCTTACGATTTTGCTTTTGTTATAGTTTTTTATCGGCCTTTTCTTTCCAATACAATATTTAACAACACTCATTATAACAAGAAACACAATAAAAGTAACGATAATGATAATGATAATAATACGATAAATAATAATGATTGTGATCATACAATGATGACAAAAATAAAATTTGTAATGAAATAAAACGTTCAAAGAATCTGAATCAATTATGGGAAGGTAGGAATCGACCATAAATATATAGTTTATAAATGAAAGTAAGAAGAAGGATGGGGATTCAGAGAAGGGGAAACTGAGGAAGCGTTAGTGAATAATTGGAAATAGGATGAAGAGTGTGGGCGTTTAAAGGGGAAATAAGAAAGGATGGTTGAGGTGAGAAAGCAGGAAATTGGAAGGAAGATATTTAGTGTGGAGACGGAAGTTTAGTCGGAGAAAAGACCGCTAGAGGGATTGATAGATAGATAGACAGACAAACAAATAGATAGATAGATAGATAGATAGATAGATAGATAGATAGATAGATAGATAGATAGAACTGTAATTGTAAGAGTAACGATAATGACAATGATAATACCAGTGATGATAATGACTCTGTTCATATTATCACAATCATTATGATGACTACGATAGTGTGGCTTCCGCTGTGTGAAGAGTTCGTGGCCTCCCTTTTCCCCATTAGTAGCAGCGTTAATAGTTGTTATAGCAAAATAAATTATAAATGATAACAGGAAAAAAAGAAAGAGTCAAGAGAAAAGAGACAATGGTGAAAGAGAAACGTTATCTGTCTTGTTGATATACTAAATAAATGATATATATATATATATATATATATATATATAAAGATAGATTGATTGATCGAGATCAAGCTTGAAGGAATGCAGTGGTGGGAAAGTTATAAAAGTTGAAATGTCAGAATATATGATTGTACTTTAGGATTAATGTAACTAAAAGAAGGGTGAGAAAGAAAGGAATATTGTCACAGAGAGTGAAGGGGTGTAAATAGTCGGAACAGAAGAATAGTCTGTAAACACGGAGTATAAGTAAATAGAGAGAGAAGGAGAGATATAAAAAGAGTACATGATTCCTTGACTTATATAATAAGTGAATTTTGTAAGCTCGATCAGACAGTAAACAGGGCATAGGGTAAAAGCTGGTTATTTATAACTATGCAAATAATTTGTCCTCCGTTGTAAATGTAAATGGACGCTTTCCTCTTAAACAAGGTATGGTAAACATTTAAAGTGCCCTAAAAACATTTTTTAATCTGGTCTAAGATATTAGAATTATCATTTAAAAGTCATCGAGCGTAGTAGTTAGTATATATGGTGAACTGTTAAACTTTGCATTGGACAATAAACATCTTTGTTTCTTACTGCATAAACGCCGATAACCATTCTGTAACCCTGACAGCAGTAAAGAAAGGGGCTTGACAGCTTACGATCTAATAGGGTGGAATACTTCACGATAAATACGTGTTCACTTCTTTTAAGTTTCGTATAATTGCGTAAAATAATTCTGGTCAGGTTTAAGATAAAGTTCAGGAATGGTTTTCTTCTAATGCAACCATTCAACGGTGAAAGTAATACTTGTGGTATCAGTTGAAAAACAAAGATATCTCGAAGACTTTCAATATAAATATATGTTTGATTAAAGTAAAATAAACGACGCGATAACGTCACATAAGGCTTTATTTTACTTTTAGAAACTGTAACAAAATAGGATTTACTTTATATAAGTGTGAAATTGTATATTCTACTCAGAGTTTAAGGTCAAACGTTAAAGTAATTTCTCATAATTTAAATTTGTTATGTATCGGAAGCTTATACAATGTAGAGGTTCGTCTGAAAATCGTATTACCCATCCGAAGACGTAACAAGAATAGAGGAAGAAGTAATACAGCAATACAAAACACGTATCATAGATTAGGTTTATTTACGATAATAACAGCTAAACTAAATCACAACACTATCAAATAGGATAAAGTTAGTAATAGAAAAGAACATAGATTCAGTTTATTCGCTTACATTGACACAGTCACCCATCAAAGCAGTCTGTATGGACATCATAATTTTCAAGACACAAAAAAATGCTGTCCCATGTGTCGTATTTTAAAATCTCTACCTTGATAACTCTCACTCTATTTTTGTTACTTTTTCGTAGTGGTAACAAGACATTTTATACAACCATATCAAATGCCCACCTGTCGGATCTGGGGCAAATAATTTCATAACTCATAGACTAAAAGAGGGTTCCAAAAATTACGAAAGATACAAAGAACGACACCAAACATCGTTGTCAATACATAAATTGGTTTAATGTATGCATATTAAAGTCAAAAAACTTTTTACACTATCGAATAATATCAAAGTTATGAGGTAATACCGATATCTTCTTCACTTAGTTTGTTCTATGAAACGGTAACTGTTACCATATTTAATGTGAAGAAAATTGCGTGAGTAGTAAAACCCAAATATTAAGAAATAACTGGATGAAAACGATTCAATGGAGATCAACAATAATAAATTATTTATGAACACTTTAGAAGTGCAATAATGGCTATGAAAACGAAAAGATTTCACTAAGTGTTTCTCCATTTGAATGTATTCCTTTCTTCTGTTGTCGCCTAGTCAAATCCATAGGTAGAAAACCCATGCTTACAATTTATTTTGGCAAAAGTTATAACTTTATGCTAAAAGAGATATTTGCTTTCAAACATGAGTTTTTCTAGATGGAATTTGTTATTTAATATTGTCAATCGTGAATAAATACTGTCTTCATATTCAATTATCTTGATATGAATAGATTGATATTCTAATCATCGAGTTTAACGAAATGTAGATGAATTGATTCTTGACGAACGTGGAGTTGTTAAGATTCGCCGTGTATCAATTAGTAATACAGACACGTGTGTGAGAGTATAGGACGCTTAAAAAACTGTAGAGGACAAATATGTTTCATTTATAAATAGTCTTCTTACAGGAAACTATAAACATAGTAAATTAGACATGTTAGCCATCAGATTAAACATGTGGAACATATTTTTGACATACATCAAAACAACACACAAACTATGCATTTAAGAAAGTAAAACGAGAGTACGAAGTACAATGCAACGACTTACATTTTACTGGTGTCTCATTTCTGTTCGTTAATGCGTCTGTGCCCTTCAATGATAAGTAAACTCCTCTCTTGGCACTGCCCTAATTTGAAATGTAATGGCCCTCTTCAGTTCAAGAATAGTATGACAATTGTAAACTCTCTTTTCTTTAAATATAGCAATTGATACAAGTATAATTATTAATTATTTATATATATATATATATATATATATATATATATATATTCATGATATATTTACAGATCACAAAACATATGCAAATTAAATAGTAAAATGATAGTCTCTTTATCATATAGAATACATAAACGTGTTGAAGTTAAGAGACCTATTATTGTTATTTATGTAACCAAAATGCGAACATATAGATAAAGATGACTCCTTTTTCTCGGAATACTATTCTAATTCACTTACCTATGTCTGTAAACACCGCAAACAAATATGTAAATCTCTCTCTCTCTCTCTCTATCTATCTATCTATCTATCTATCTATATATCTATATATATATATATATATATATATATATATATATATATATATATATATATATATATATATATATATATATCGTAACATAAAGTCGGATTTCATGAATATCAGATCTCGCTTTTCTGTTAGCTTTAATTTTTCATTCACTCAGAAAAATATCTACTTTTCTGTTTTTCAAAAGTTAGAATCATTTTCGTTCCTAAATATTTAAAATATACATTTACTCCCTTCCATACGACTCCCCAAATTCGATAAAGCAAAGTGTTAATGGCTCGACAATAGGGTAGTGCATTTGACAGAAACGTCTTAAATTTTTACGTTCTCAGAATCTTGTTTCACAGGTATACACAAGGATAATTCAATAGGTTTTTTGACTGGCCAGATGCCGCGGTGTCTCAACATCAAAGTCACGCGCGGTCTCATTTTCTTTACTGGTATGAAGTTTATCAAAAGATAAAGTAATTCAAAATGTCGAATATCACGTGATCGTCTACGTCATCGTACTATAAGAAGCACAGGCGACTTTTCTCATCAAATCAAAGACTTCGAAAACGTCTTCAGTCTAACCTGCCGTTACCGATTGAAAGCCACTGCCAAGTTATCATTTCAGCTCACAATCGTCCATCTATTCCCCCCTTTCATTAACCCAGACACGCTGTACGTTTTCTTATCCCGAAGCTGACCTAACCTCTGATAAAGACGTCAAAGTTTACCTTTTGGAATCAATTATAACAATCTGATTTTCAGCAAGAAAAACATTCGACCTCTCATTTTAGGGCCAATTTCAGCATGGAAATCCTACGACTATGATTTTATGATTTTATTTTCTTCCTAATTGAAGAAATATCAATTTCTCAATCGACTAAATCAATCTCTTCCAAAAAGATAAGTACCTTTCGATTCAAAGAGACTTTGTTTATTTCAAATCAAAACATTATCATTTTTCTACTAATGTCATATCATTTTAAACTCGCTTAGATAATCAAAACCTTATTTTCTCCGGGCCAAAACAATATCCATTTTCCACGCCAGTATCTTGTCTATTCTCCAATTGGTTTGTTGTGTTTTGCTTTCTGAGGACCTCTATTAATAAATTGGATATTTTTACTATAGTCTATGGCATTGTTCTTTCTTCAGCCTGTTGTGTTTATTGATATGTTTTCTGAGACCCAAAACAAAGTTCATGAACTGATAACTACTTTTGATTTATCGTAATTATTTCAATTTGAATCTGGAAAATTGTTGTTCGTGTCTGATGATAACGTCTCTCCTATTGTGATACGTCATATCCGTTCTATAACAATATATATATATATATATATATATATATATATATATATATTATATATTACCATATCACATTGTAGTCTCAAATGTAATATTATTTTCATAATTATTTATTTACTTATATATATATATATATATATATATATATATATATATATATATATATATATATATATATATATTAGTAGTATGTTTAAAAAGGTAATTCAAAGTGTTTTAAGCTGGAAGGAACAAAAATAATAAATCGAAATGGGACTTACTATTTATTTTTTCTTAAAATCTTACATAACAGCAAGTGTGGTGTTCGGTGTTTGTGTGCTGTCCTGATGATTATTAAAAATCATTTATTCAATATTTCGGGAAAAAGAAACTTCCCTTTGTCCAAAATGATGTGTGTGTTAGTGACTGTAGTTGTGTGATGAGTGCTACTGTTACTATGTAGACCAATACTTCTTGCTGCGACTGAACCGGTTCATCATCCATTCTTGAATAGTGTGAGGGTGCCTAGTAACATAGCGTGGTAGAAAACACCTGACAATTTTAAGATTTACCTATTTGTAGGATCAACGATCATTTATAATAGTAAAATGGCAACGTGTATGTCGGCGCGTGATAGGCGGTCCGCAAGTTTGAGAGAGCTCTGTGTGTCGTAGGCTTCTCATTGCACCTGGATTCTGTTTCATGACGGCGAACGAGAGCTGCCGGGGTACGCGCCTTTAGCTCAATAAGTCATGTCAGCAGGATTCATGAGAAACGGTTGTGGGGTACACAGATTCATGGCCAATTACATTTTTTACTATCTAGGTAACCATTTATGATGGCTAAGAGACACACGAGGATAATGATTAATCAAACGGAAAGATGAAGAATACTATGAGAGTACCAACATTCTTATCGGACTGTAAATGACAAAAATGTTCATTTGAAGACGATCAAATTGTAATAAGCATGGAAGAAGTCCAACTCTAGTGGGAATCCCTTGTCAATAAGATCTGCCCATAAAAGTACCGCCTGCGCTAAAATCATGGAAGGAAGAAAGTAAAGTCTTTATTTGTTGTGGTAGAAGACGCGTTCTTCCTTTGAATGTCTTAAAATGAAGAACCAAAGATTAGAGCTCAGTCGAGCCTCTTCCGTAGAAATAACGATAAAGTAGGGAGTAACTATTAATATTTCCTCTGTTAGCAAGAAAGAGAAAAGAAACAATCCGATTCAAAGTCAATTTTGTATTGTATCAAGGCAGGAAAGAGTGCTCTGCGTGACAACCTGCCAGGTATTTCTATCTTTGAGAGTATCTGACTTGTCATCACTTAAAATAATACCAGAAAAGGCGAATAAAAAAAGTGCTAAGAAGATGCTCAACTCTCTTTCTGTCGGCTGCTCTGCCAAGAAGTAGTGCTTAAGCTATTGGATGACTGAAATCATCAACGGAAAAAGAAATGTCGGAAAAGCATAACACCAAAAATCGTCCTCAGTCGGCATTTGCGCCTGTTCTACTTATGTCAGCCTGTGTGGATTGGAATGTAAGGCTATATGAGGAACCATTAGTAACAGACTAAGGCTCGTCAGACACTGCAGACGACTAAAATGTGTATGTATGATTGTGTACATGCGTGTGTCTAATCCTTACGTGTACGCATCTGCTTATTACCTTCGCCAAGGATGCCATGTATTCGATCGAATTTGTCACAGTATTTCTTTATCTACAGCCTAGCGTCCACATAAATTAACAAATTGCTACCAAATAAGGTCAAAATATCGGTCATATTCTAACTTAAAACTGGTTCAATTTGGAAATATCTAAGTTAAAGGTCTAATTCACGCAAGTGAAAGTCACACTTTGGTCGATAACGATATTTATGTTTATCGTAGATATTTAGCTCATATTGTAGCCAATGAAAGATAGAATCTTCATCTTGCAATTTTGCCTTCAGTTTGAAAAGTTCGGTCATGGTTAAAAGATTGACGGAATTTCAATTCCAATGATTCTAAATTTAATGCATAGATCTGATGCTATTTCATAGTAGTAACCCGCATGAAAAATGTCACCTGAAAAGATAAATAGTTTTTGAGTTATCGACGTTTCCCTGGCATAACATCGAGAAGACTTCATACAATATGGAGAAGTAAGTTCCAGACTAATTTCCAACGCTTTTTACTTACGACGTACATATTCTCCTTTTGGATAAAACATTCTTAAGACATGAACGCCTTTGTTATCATCACACATCTTAAAACCACTATTCTACCATGAAAAACATAAAGTGTTTACATAACGTACACCAATTAGGATATCTTTCAGCCCGCGTTGCTCGATCAGCAATAGCCGATGTCCTTGCGCCAATCGATTTCTCGTCTTTTGTATTTTATCCTGTCTTACTTGAGGAGAACAGCTGCACTCACAGACGTTAAATTGAACAAGGAAAGCAAAAATGTCTCCAAGAAAGAAAATATTTGTATTACTTTCTTTGTGCTGCCTATTCAATGTTCATGGACGCCATGATTTATTCAAGGCTGGCTTTCGCCTGCAAATGTCTTTTCTACAGTGTTCAGCTACTCTAGGAAAGCTTTACACATTTAGTGTGATTGAGTCATGGTATATAAAAAAAATAGATTCATAAGATACTAGCAGTATTCCCCCGGCGTTGCCTGTGTAGAGATATATTGTTGTCGGAAATAATTTCAAATATAGTCTTGTTTATAATTTTTGCATTGAAAGCAAAGTTAAAAATAACTTTTGCAATATGACATCAAGTAACAAAAAAACTTTTCCTACGATGATATTTCCTTTTTAAAAAAGTTACTTGTTGACGCATCGTTGTTCACGGATAACTGTAAAACAGCAAATGGTTTTAACAAATCGAAACGAATTCATTTTTATTTAATTATTTTATATCTTAAAATAGCAATAGAAATAATTTTTTAAATGTTTAAACTTCTTTTTAAATGAAATTTTCACAAACACATTATTATTTAATTTTATTCTTGCTTGATGAAGCGAAAAAAATCTATTTTTACAAAGGAATTTCGTTTACATACGTTCTAATATATTTCAGTTATATTTTATGGAACTAACACATGAATAGCAGAACGCAATTATAATGTGTATATATGATTGCATTCGCATTTTTGATTTCCCAATACTCTTAATTATTTAATAGAGATATTCACATATTAAAGGATTAGCTGTAGTTAGTGTTTAGTAAACTGTGATTGATGGCAATCGTTTGACTCATACGAATAGATAAATAGATAGATATGGAAGATATGGAGTGATCATCTATCATAATTTCGTAAATGTTCTCCTCTCTCTCTAACCTTCTGTTTTCATAATCTAGTCATCTCCCTCGTTTTTTTTCTCTCTTCTCTCTCTCTCTCCATATATATATATATATATATATATATATATATATATATATATATATATATATATGCAAATAGTAGTAAGTAAAAAAAAATAACGAACGCTGCAATCACCAATAAAAACATAAACATACATAAAATATTTAGGTGAGCAACATCGTCCCTATTTCCAGGAAAAGCGTCATAGCCTGGGGAGTTAAACGCCAAACTATTAACATCAACATCGAAGGTTCGATCCTTATCTAAGTTAGCCATTATGATGACAAGTGTGAGCTAGAAACACGTGCCCATGGAAAACTTTTATGTACGTATTCAATTAATACAAAAATATATATTAACGAAAAATACGTCCTATTAAGTTAAGGGCGACTAATAATGCAATTTTCTGTATCTTAACCACTTTGGAGGTGAAACAATAGAAATAGTAGTAAGCAATAAAAACAACGAACACTGCAATGATTAATAAAAAACAATCACAATAAAAATACATTATATATATATATATATATATATATATATATATATATATATATATATATATATATAGTCTAAAGATGGTCTGAGTCATTTTAAGCAAATGAAAAAAAATTAACTTTAAATTCCCAGGGATATTAATTAAATCCAAAATATCACAGACTTAGCACTTGCATAAGCTGACGTACCGCTGGTAAATGTACAAATACAAAAGGGTATTCAATTATATAGCAGTGAAACAAACATATGGGACCTTAACTTGCATTTTGAAATATTGAACGAGAATCATCGGCTGTTTACCATGTAACGGTTTCGTAGATTTAAAGACAGAACAGTTATAAGATCCATGGCTCTCCAGTGGTACTGATCAAATAACCACTTCTCAATAACCAAATGTAGAAACAATTCAGTTTCTATTTCACAAATATATATATATATATATATATATATAGAGAGAGAGAGAGAGAGAGAGAGAGGGAGAGAGAGAGAGGGGGGAATGGTGGTTTGCTTGAAGCATTGCTGGAGATAGTAGTAGTACGTATAAAAAGGCTGATGGCAATGCAAAGTGCCGGGTATGTTGTAAGCTGGAAAGAAACAAAAATAATGAATCGAAATGGGACTTACTATTCATTTTTTCTTAAAATCTTACATAACAACAAGTGTGGTGTTCGGTGTGTGTGTGTTGTTCGGATGATTATTAAAAATCATTTATTTAATATTTCGGGAAAAAGAAACTTCACTTTGTCAAAAATAATATATAATTGGTCAAGTCAAAATCTTTGATCATTTATGACAACTTTTATATTTGTTTTTTTGAATAACCGTATGCGTGAAAGGGTTTTCATTGGTTTTAGTATTTAAAATTTGTCTTAAATTCATAATTTGAAACTCTCTTATTTGTCTGACTCTCTCTAGCGGGAACATGGTATCCAAACACATTTGCTTACTTTGTACAGATTTTGTCAGGTCAATAGTCTTCTTTTGCCTTCGTGGAGTGATTTCATTGGTGGATTTATTTTCTTCCTAAACTCTATAGAACGTACGAACGTCTAGACACCAAGAGCAACGCAAGACTGAAAGACTGTATTTTTCTATGTTCGCTTGCTGCCAACGCAATGGATAAAAGCAAGACCAAAGACGTAACAATAAGCGAATTAGATTGATTGACTAATTGATTTATTTCATTCATTCGAATGCTGCAACACCTGCAGCCATTCACGATAATCAGAACAAATAAACGAACGGTTATATCACATTGTATCTACACAATATCTATTTCCTTTTTTAAAATTAAGTGAACCACAAAATTGTATTAAGATAGGCATATGTGTTTTGAACAAATTACTTATTTAAGTTGAGAATTTTTCTGTTGTAGAAACTGTTAGAAATGAATTGGACGATTTCTAAAATAGTTGTAACAGAAGTAATTTACAGAGATATTTGGGGTTTATCTAGTGAAATGTGTTAGTGAATATTATTTACATATTCCCAATGTGTTTTTGTGAGGGTATATATATATATATATATATATATATATATATATATATATATATATATATATATTCTTGACATTCTGTTCACGCTGAATTTAAAGTCTGCGCAAATGCTGTATATGTGTGTATGTGTATGGTTTATGTGTGTTGTGGTTTGTGTGGGTGTGTGTTAGATATGACGTCTCAAAATCCATTAGCGACTTGACGTTTAAAGCGTATCTATGTCTTTTTGTTTTAACCTTTACTTGAATATTTAGGTCATAACACTTTCTTAATACAAAAAATTAAATTAATAAATAAATGAACAAATATTATACTTAATTGTTATGAATATTTTTTATGTGACGAATAGTTCTTTAAGAATTGATCATCTGTTCTTTTTTGAGAAAAAAACAGTGTCTTTTTCCAACATATGCAACATCAATGAGAAGACATTTTGGCCTTGATGAAGTTCAGTTGTCCTAGTGATGACATTGAAAAATGTTTTGCAAATATGTAGCCAAATAATGTTTGTATGAATAAAAATATTTACACCTATTATATAGTGTGTCAGAGTATGTTGAAAAGAAATCATTAAAGTGGTCCATCGTTAAAATTGCGATAGCTAAAATATAAATTATGTATTAAAAATCTCTACATTACAGATTCTGTAGATGGGCAATTGTTTCATTGACACGCAAGACCTTTACTGTTTACGAAAGACCTTTAGAGTCAGTTTCAAACCATTCGCATTTTACGAAAACGATGGCAATCTCAAAAGAATGAGACAAACGGCGGCAATCACTGCATCCGGTGTTTAATTTCAAGCCGGAAGTTCTGCGTTTATAGAGAACTGTTTATATTGATTGTTTGGGTTTTAATTATATCATCATTTTATTATAACTTAGTATTATTTAGTTACAACTTTATATTACTGATTACGGAGATCATTTGTTTATCTGTGTCTATTATGTATTCGAATTTAAGGCAATAGCGTGAAATGCTATTTATTTATACGATTGGATGTCGTGTAGTTTTAAATCGTATTACATGAAGTCGGGCATCATACGTGTATATCTAGCTTACTTATTAAATTACAAATTAACGATGTATTAATATTATTACAAGATTTATATGTTATTTTTATTTGGGCGATTATTTTTTAGTATAAAGGGGTTATTATATATTTATTATATTTTATATATTTTATTGTTTTTATATACATATTTTACCTGTCCGGCTTTTTTAATATCGTTAGGCTAAAGTGTAAATGCCGAGTTTGTTCCCGGTGGACGAAGTGGGTATCACTTCTAGTAAAAGCTGTTGGCCTAAAAAGTATTTAATCCCGCATTACGGATTAGCTATCTGCTTAATGTTTATATATCGGTTTCTGTATGAGGTTATGTGAGGTCATTGTGTGATTTTTAATTTTGTTTAGTTTAAATCTGTTAGATTTATCTAATTACGTTTATGTATATATCTATCTGTGTGTATCTGTTAGATTTAATACTTGGTCATTTCTATCTAATTAGTTTGTGTAAGTGTACTATATAATTCTATTTATTGGTAGAAAAGATGTGGAGGTGGTGTATATAGTAATATATATATATATATATATATATATATATATATATATATATATATATATATATATACATATATGTATGGGGTAAAGGGAAGGTTGTTACCCTGTATATAAATTAACAAATGAGATGGAATTTCATTGGAAAGGTCATGTGATGGGTCGATAAGTCTTGTGTTTTTTATCTGAAGGTGTATGCGTTAGATTTATATGTGAATAGGGAGGGCGTTAAAGTTTTCAGAGGGTTATATGTTTCGCTTACAAGCCGATCAGACTAGTACAACATTTATTATGTTTGGGCACAGTTTGAAGACTTCAGTTTGACTTGCATGCAGTTTATAGACAGGTTATTAATAGCTTTTAGTATCCTCAATTTCTCTGTGGTGCATAGTAGACAATTCTTAGAAAAAGGGTCATAAAATTCTTGTTCTTCAATGATTCTCTAGATAATTTTTAGAGGTATAGCCATCTTTGAGATTCCAAATGGGGGTTGTTAGAGAAATTATGCATCATTTTCTCGGATATCTGAAGGTATTATTATGGGTGTAGAACCTCTGTTTGAATGTCCTTCGTGTCATTTCGATATATATTTCTTCTTCCTGGGGTTTTCACCTAATATAACTCTTTGTAAATTACAGAACTGATTATTTAATCCCCTTCCAAGGGGCAAACTTAACTTCTTTTGCATGAACATTTTGGCTGGGGGGGTGATTTGAACTGTGGGTTTTAAGGCGAACGGGGATCCTACAGAGGGACAGCAGGAATAATTCGTTTCAACTGCATTCCTATTGAAGAGTTTGTGAAACTTATAGGATGGTGAAAAGTGTTTATCTATTAATTCGAGGGATTGTTAACCTATGTAAGATTTTACATTTAGAGAATAGGGGTGAACCAGATAATGTTCTTTTTCCTATTGGGTCTGTTTTATCTGGTATGCTGGGTGGGTGTGTATGATATTCTTTCTTTGTATAATATATAAATAATTAAAGCCTAAATCATCAATATAAACAGCCCCTATAAACACGGGACTTCCCCAAAAAGTACGGCTTTAAATTGAACACTGAATACCCACAGACGGTTATTGACGCAATCCGTCCCATATTTTCGGATTGTCCTCGTTTCGTAGAATGCTGAGGATATGAAGCGGATGCTTAGACTCTTTCCTAAACAGTAAAAAGCTTCGGTGTCAATTAAACCATGGTCCATCTACAAAATATGTAATGTATAGTTTTCATATAAGTAAATTCTACCTATTATATATATATATAGTAAGTTATGAAAATATATTTATAGCAATTAAGCTACACAGAGGATTCCGCGTTTCATTCCCGTAGTGAATCGCCAGGCTAAATATATATATATATATATATATATATATATATATATATATATATATATATATTATCCTATTATATTAAAGCTAAATTTGTTTTTTTAAGGCGTTTTCCTATATATTTACTCACACAAAATACATGCTAAAATATTTCTCCTCTTTGGGATTTAGTTATATTTGAAAAGACTTAAATTTTTATTGTTCTAATTAGTCGTATCTTCAATTTAACGATAAAATGGGCCATCTCTTTTTAATTTTCTATCTATCACTTTCACTCCCGCTTAATGTATGCTATTTGACCACGTCTTTTATTTTATACCCAGTCTCTTACTATCCTCTTCGCCCTTCTCTCCCTATGACTCTCTTTTTCTCCCCCTCTTTCTCTCTCTTTATCTCTCTCTCTCTCTCTCTCTCTCTGTGTTTGTTAATATTCAATTATAAACAAAATAGAGTATCACCATAGGCAGAAACTGTTATAAAAAACTAGACATTTTCATCTTTGTTCAGCGTCTATTCTTTGTCTCAACGTACAAATCGATCCGGACGAAGTTTCTCCATCGAATAGCAAATAGAGTCGTTGTACTGTTTTAAAAGTAAACGCACCTGCGCTCAACTCGATGTGAATTACCGTTAAGAGCAAATGATTCGTTTGCCCAACAAAATTTCATTTTACACATTAAAAACACCGACATCGGAATCCTGACACTATTTCTGTGTGTTCAGATGTAAAATCCATTTTGTCTGTTTAAGTGCATATGTGGACGAAAAATTTGTGTATATATAATATAGTCTAAATGAGTAAACGCGAAAGTTTTTTCCAACGATCCTAACTATATTAACATCGAAAAGGGTTGTTCTTATTCAATTCTATGATACAACATAACATTTAATACCATGTATTTATATATAGTAATCTTTATACACTCACAAAAAGCTTTAGGTATTCCTAATTTTCATATTTATTTCTTAAACATCAAAATTCTTGAATATATATTTGTAATTTGCATTGTCAGATGTTTTTTCTTTCTTTTTAATTATTATTATTATTGTTATTATTATTATTTATTATTATTGTTTTTATTATTATTATTATTATTATTATTATTATTATTATTATTATTATTATTATTATTATTTTCTGCCTGTCACACGGGTGGTTTGCTACAACGTCCAGTCTTATCCAAAATCTTTTTAAGTAAAGACAATCCCTCAACCGAAAGTTCCAAAATGATATCTTAATGCTCAGTTTTGTATTGATGAAATTGATTGTATCTTCTGTGATTGGATACTTTTATTGTTTTAAAATGTATTCACGGCCTCGAACCCTCTCATCTTGTGTTCTATATTACTTTCACCATTTATGTAGAATAGAAAATAAAGAGAGAACAAAAAAAATACATAAGTTTGGCCATTAAAAATATCATCCGCGATTTCTAGTGTAGATGGCGGATGGCAGATGTCACACAACGCAAGCTTTATTTTTATCGCGAGACTCTGCAAAGTAAGATGACCGCTGGGAATCGGACACGACCTTGGTGCCCCAGGAACATAAGCGTTCTTGTTGTGTCTGAAAACAGTGAATTCGTGCCGATCAACGAAAACATTTTATCATCCGTTAGTTTTTAGATTTTCAATAAAATAAAATAAATAAAAAGTATGTTGTGTTGATTAAAAAGAACCCAGAAGCACACACGTGGTATTAACCTAAAGTAAAAAAAAAAGATAAGTTTGAGTAATGCTGTTTTAAATACAACTACGACTAAAGATGCTATCATTAGATTGTAAAATATTAAATATTAAATATTTTATCCAATATGAACTGTCATTATGATACTAATTTTTATGGTAAATGAGCACTTTATGGTATTTTACGGATAAATCGCATTGACATACCGGTTCCTGCCAGTTAAGAAATATTTAATTTAATCTGTTTTTAAATTTGGGAATACTAATTATTGTGAGCAAAACACTCCAGCCAGTTGTATAAATAGGTAGCAGTCCTTTGGGGAAGTCGATAGCACCGTTTCTAAAGTTCAATAAAAAGCCACAATTTACCCATGTATGGAGTATTGTAGAAACCCCTGTGATGATGCATCAACCACTAGTCTCTCCTTCATGAACAGAGTACAAAAATGAGTTCCGCACTCTCTACCACTATATGCCCCATTGCCTCACTGTTGCATCTTTGCGCTTGTTTCCAAGTTCTTCTAGGGAATGTGCTCCAGCGAACTTACTGCACATGCACCTCTTCAACGTAAAGACCCCCGACACACTAACAGCAAAATCCCGCCACTTCAATGTAGAGGTCTTCAGATACCGGAAAACCTTTTACTCTAATTGCTTTTTTTACTTTGACTCGCTTGCCTTCGGAATACTATCCCTGTTCCCTGTTTTCCAGACTGTGCTAACATGCAGACATGTAAATGTAATGTGAATAAACACCTTGCTGCATAGCTCATAACTTTAGATGTTCTCTTTAAGTCTGGCATGTAATCACAGTAACCCCTTAGCTCTCAGTAGGCTTATGATTTGTTTGGGGGGGGGTGATAAAAATGTGCTTGAAATATTTATTTGATGCAGACTGACCATTAGGAGCAGCGCTAAAAAAAGTCGATCTACGTGTTACGACTTTTTTAACCGGCTTGATTCTCTTATTTACATTGGTTTCAGGGTGTCTCCGTGAAGGTTGCCAACATTCATAAGAGGTAGTTGTGCTATGGAACCAAATGAATTCGAACTTGTCACGTCCAGATCGTCACTTCACGTCGTGATAACTTTACACCACGGCAACCGCCGCTGATTCCTGAATTTTCATCAGTCACTTATGTTTGTTATGTACAGATTTGGTCATAAGAAACGAAAACCTCACTTTGATACAAACTGCATTTTAGGAGCGCTGCTACTCCACGTATATTTAAGAGACGATTGTTTCCCTATGTACTCATGCAGTCATCCACAGATAAAATATCATTCCGATACGAATAAAATGTGTCAGAATTTTTTAGAAGAGTATTGATAATTTGGATTATTTGGATTATGCGGACTACTTTTTAATCTTGGATGTTATGCTCACAACGTTTCGGCCGATGTAATCTATAGAAATAATTAGTAAAACTACACATCTAAAAGAAGAATATGTTTAAGATTTCTTAAAATTAATGCTAGAATTGGCCACAAGGACAAATAGCACAACCGATAAAAGTGCTAAGTCCTAACTAGTTCTAAGTGACAGTCGTCTGGAGGTTGAAGGTTTAATGCTCAGTACGGGCTATCCTAAGAATACGATTACAAATTATATAAGACTTCTACTAGATCATGGCTGCCGGCACAAGAGCAGGCTACTTTCGTGTATTTAATAAAGGGTTTCGTTTGAAATTCCGTAGATTCCCGAGTTCGACATACAGATTTCCGAATTTGACAAGACGCACAAAAAGAAAGTGAAAGATAACATCGGCCGAAACGTTATGAGAATAACAACCTAGATGATAACAATAGTCCGAATAATACAACCAATCCTGAATAGTTTCCTACATAATACTAAAAGCGCATGATTGCTTGTTTGCACATGGGTTGTATTAGATAATGTGAGGTAAGACAATAAGACGAGAAACGGTAAGAAAAAAGCAAGAAAATGTCCTAAATTAGTAAATAACATTAATAGTGAGGGTACCCTATAAAGTTTCGCCTGTTATTTTAGTTGATGGTTTTTTTTTATTGGTTTACGTAATTAAAGTTGTATTCGAGGCCGGTAGCGTTGGAGACAAACAAATAATGCTTATAATTTGTTGTAGTTGAGATCTTTGACGCTTCTTTCTGAAATCTCGCTAATTTCCCTAAAATTCAAACGTTATTCTCTATCGCTCCAATATCTATATCGCTCAAATATTCTCTATCGCTCCAATATCTATATATTTACATTTACAATCAGTTATGACTACTTGAGCTAATGTGCAATGTACCAACGTTCACCGAACGGTTCACGAGTAATCTAGATTTTTATTATTTATTATATTATTATTATTAGTAGTAGTAATAATTTCAGTTTATCGTCCTGTATTGAATAATTCAAAGAGAGTGTTTACTTAATTGTGATCAAAATCACAATATTAACCTCAAAGGAAATTCTTTTAAAATTTAAAGGAAAAAGAAAACAATTTTTCTAAAAAATTAGACTATTCAATAAAATCTGCTTACAAAGCCAAACTTAAATTTATTTAATGTTATCTCTTCTTAGTTTCGGAAATCTTAGCGGACTTCATTTTTTCTGTAAAGTTTTAAAACATAAATTCTGAATTTAAAAAGGAAGGCGTGTGTTTATTTGTATCAGTATGAGATTATATGTTTTATAGATAACACAGGCAAGAAAATCTGACACAAAATCGTGAGAACGGAAAAAGGAAGTGACAGCATCAGAAGACCAGAATAATTCTGGTTTAAAGTAACAGTCTCAGTCTCGGAAAGAGCAATGAAGAATGTCGCATGTGCTAATATTAGTTAAGCAATGTATAAGTTAAAAGGGTTTGGGCTTAACAAAGTCTTTCTCTGTGGCCCCCCCACTCTCTCACTCCCTCTCTATATACTGTTAACCAGCACGGATTTAATGAACGATCTATAATGTAATGAAACGGATTGCGACTCAATATACTACTATTGTATACTTGACAAAGGTTGAATTATTTTGTCTGTCTTTTTTAAGAAAAAGTGTATGATGGCTTTGAAATAAGGAAATACTTCGTTGTTCTTTCGTTTGAGTATTCTCTTAACATTTCTTGTGGCATCTTCCCTCGCATGTCGGCTTACTATTGAAAACTCGAAAAAGCACAAAAGGAAGTTTTACCGCTCACCGTTGCAGACACGTCTTCGCTGCCCAGTCTCGAAACTAGCTCTGACGATATTCTATTTTGCAGTTATTCAACTGTGTGTTTGTGTTTCCACATTCCTACCTATCATTTTTCAAACTTACCAATATTGTGTTTACATGTTGTATTTTTCATTAAATTTCAAAACTTCACACCACACAATTTTGGTCAGAATTTGTATCATTTCCTACTTACACTCCCTGAGGCAATCTGCTTTAATTCGAAAAACATATAAAATTTAAATTGGTTTCCAGTAGTCTCCTTTTTCGCAACTAGATGTTATTCTAATTCTATCTGACGTTTATTGTAGAGATGAATACATGGTAAGTGAGAATACGTATTGTACAACATCAATGTATAATTGATATACATTGTACATTCGAACGGCCTTTCCTTCCTCTTTTAAAAGATCAATGGAAATGTTGGCCATCTACATCACCTGCACGAACGATGAAGTAAGAAATCCATCAATGGCTACTCAGCTTAATTAGTCCAATGGGATTGTTCGCAGTCATTAATGAATTGTCTAAAGTGATAGCAATAAAGGTCAAAAGCCTACACAAAGGGTAATGGAAAAACCTTTCTAAAACATTACTATAGGTCAGAGATGAACAACTTATGGCGCATGCGCCATACGTTGACGCATTATATGATCAAAAGTGACGCACTGAACCCCAAAAGTAATAAAACAAAAAACTGCTTGCCCATGAAAAAGATTGAATTGATTCCTAGAGAAATTACAACAGGAATTTATGTAAGTTATTGCTACAAGCGAATGTTACTAAGTCTAATCTAAAACATAGCAATTATTTTCATTGATTGTATTATGCCATGTGTATGCAAGGGCCAAATGGCCAAAATCATAACTAAAGTCAACACTTCTTGAAATCAATAACTAATTGTCAACACAAATTAAAAATTGGCATTTAAGTAAGTAAATTCGATATTTTAACGATCGAAAATCATTTACTCTAGAAGACTTTTATATTCACACCATATATATATATATATATATATATATATATATATATATATATATATATATATGTGTGTGTGCGTGTGATATCGGATTTTGAGTTTAAAAATTTAATAGAATTCACTGCTTTGTGTATAAGTTTTATTTGGCTGGACATGCCGACCTTAAATTTTAGTTAGGTTATGGTTATAATAAAGTATATTTTTAAGACAAAAATGTATTTGTTATTTTTGTAGGCGAATATTTATTCTAGCTTACTTGCTCAAGCCAAAGTCGGACACAGCATAACAAGGAAACAGCCTAGCCATATATCTGGACAACGTGTACTGGCACCAAGGCCGGGAGAAATGTCCAACTGGCCAATTACACAAATCTCTGACACGTATGCGTTAATTAATTCCGTAGATCTTTGAAACACAGCGAAGAATGATAGACAAAGCAACCAGTCGGAACGTATGTGGTTCTCAAACATCGAAGTAGAAGAAGGTTAGAGTTAAGTAAACAAAAACAATGGCCGCCTTTAGCACTGAGTGTTTTAAAGTCATTTTAACTCAGAGTTTGTAGTTTATGTTAGGTAAAATGTACCACGTAAATAATTAATGGTTTCTCAATAATAATTTGTGACTTTTTCAGATAAAAAGTATTTTGGAAGTATAGAAGACCCTCAATGATGAACATACCAAAACAGAACTTTCGCGTTCTTATTTCAAACTTGCGCCCAATGCCTCCGAAACTTTTGTTAATATAAGTAGAGTATAGGGAGATAGATCCACAAGCGATCGAACAGTGCGAAGGTGGTTCCAAAAATTCCGTAGTGGAGATGAGAGCCTTGAAGATGAAGAAGGTAGAGAACGCACGTATAATATGGACAATGAACAATTACAAGCACTCGTTGAGCAAAATCCACGTCAAAGTGTCAAAGAAATGTCTCGGACACTTGCTGTCAGCACTGTAACGGTTTCACGTTATTTACAGAGTACTGAAAAGGTGAAACGAATTTCATGAATAAATGTATGTTTCTGAAATCGAATATTATTTTAGTAACGACCGAATATTTTAATAGATGCATCCATACAGCTCTATAACCGGTTCTGCTCGTTAATTACTCGATTGTTTTGTCCATCCCCCAGTCTGTCACGTTTCAGTTTTAAATAACATGTTCATCACTACACACGTTTTAGAAAATAGGGTTTTCGTATGTCTGTCACTCTTAAGTGTGCAATGGCAGTGTTATCGCAGATTGAATATCCGTTCGCATTCTTACCGTGCTCTGTCTAGGAAATACTTTAAAAAGAATAATACTTTCGAGATAGTATATGTATCGATCAGATCGATACACATTACTCACTTTATCTAGATTGTCCTTCTATTTGTTCACGGTACATTATTATTTCTTTTCCGGTTGATCCAGAGTGACCTCACTGATATTAATAACACGTATCAGTCCAACCGTGAAAAACAAGTTAATCAAAGATTCTTTTTTCTTGAGTAATCATGATGCAGCGAAGCGTGTGCATTTACTGACACTTCGACGGAAGCGGCAATGTCGACTCCCCTCGCCACTGTCGAGCTTGTAACGCGGCATTATTCGTCTCACGTCAACGCTTTATCTTTGTATATTGAAGTTGTTATTGTTGTTGCTGTTCGTCTGCACTTTCTGAGTGAATGGCGTATAATTGTATCACCTCAACCAATTCGACCAATTACCACGTTGAAGACGAATAAACTAGAGTCGCTCTCGACGATACGACAACGTCATCGTCTCTCATTTACAAAGCGATTGACACCGATTAAATAACGTCGCGAACCGACTTGCAACGCTGAAGCCGAACAGCATGTAAAGGCGACACGAATCTAAGTGATCAAACGATCCCATACGAATAACATGCAGGTGAAACATATTTGAAATAAGTTATCGTCGTAGCGTTTCGAAATTGCTGTTAGCCTTTGACCACTAAAAAAGGGGATATCATTCCAGATGATGTTTAAAGATTTGCAGAAAAACACTTGAACGAAGATATACACACGTCAAGACAAAACAATACTCTTCACTTGATCATTTGTTTTCGTGTGATACGTGACTGATTGTGTGATTTTACGGCATATCAACCCTCGTTGGGCTATTTTATGCCTAAAAGGTATGTGTTTTGTAGATAACTGATTTGTTTTGTAAGTTTATATTTTGAAAACAAATAGGCTGTAAACTCTAGAAAATAGACTAGGGACAAAAAAACAAAGCTCCTTTTCATTTAACAATTATAAGAAACATTTCTAACCACTGATTGCCAACTTGAGAGTCTAATATTAAAACTTATCGGCCTAAGATTCAAAGGTAACATGAATTGGAACGAATACATAAAAATACGTCCAAGTCTGCTGCAAAGAACGTCGGTTTCTTTCTACCGAGCTAGAAAATTAGCACATCAGCAAGTATCATACAAGGCCACCAATGGAGTATTGTTGCCACATCTAGGCTGGTGCACAAACAATTCATCTTTGTCTCGTTTAGACAGAGTCCAAAAATAGGTTCGACACTATCTGTCAAGCTGCAGCTCCTGTCTAATCGCCGCCATATTGCATCCAGTAATTGTTTTAAAAATACTTCAATGGAGTTTCACCCGACGAATTCTGCACTTGTGTCCCCTCAACGTAAATACCCCCGAATTAACCAAATAATTATCAAAATCCCACCCCTTCATTGTAGAACCCCCCCCCCAAATGTCGGAAACGTTTCTACTCTAATAGCTTCTTTCCTCGACCTGCTTGCCTTTGAAATTTCCTCCTTGTTTTTTTTTTCACTGTACCAATATGCAGACATTTGAATGTAATGTGAACAAACATCTCACTGCGCAACTCCCAACTTAGGGTTCCCCTTTAATCTGCCCTAAATTGACAGTAGCCCCTTATGTCTCAGTGTCAGTGGCAGTGTGCTGTGTTTGAGGTGAATATAAGTATAAAAACAAACAGAGATGAGGCATAGATAGGTATTAATAGATGAGCGTTGGGCTGGGAATATTATTAACTCTGCTTTCCAAAGCTCCCAAATCAGAGTCTCACCCTTCTGATGGAGTTGTGTGTCATACCAACGGCGGTTGTGCGGAGTTTGAATAGTTGATAGGGTTGGGAAATAAGGTAGGCACAAAAGGGTAAAACAAGTTAGGGAAGAATGATTTCGAAGTGAATAGAAGGGAACACCTTGCTCAAGGGTGACCGACACAGTTTCGTGTTATGCCTAATAAAAATTCTATTTACTTCACAGACTTTGATCGTCATCTTGTCATCTTTGTCTGAAGTTGGGGTTTTATTCCACCAACTCCAGTTTAAAACAAGTAACAAAGTTTTTTCTTCGGGGTTACAATGTTACTTACCAACCGAGCGACAAACTTGTAATTAGAACTCTGAGATCTTAATGAATCAAACATAGTTCTAATCACATATAAACAGTCAACTTGCTGAGGACTCAAAGGTCTTTCTCTTTCCGAGAACTACAGAAACTAAACTCGAGATAATCAGCTGTTAATCTATGGTCAGAAAAAACTGACTGACCATAAAGTCAAAATATGGTACGAACATTAATTGTGGAAAGTCTCAAGTAGTCTATAATCACAACATGGAACCTTATATCTGAAGGGACATTAGTTTTTCAAGAACTTGAAGTGGTTTTATTTCTCAACAGGAATCTCTACTTAAAAAGGCAATAACTTTCCGAAGAGGAGAAACCAAATTGTGAGTGGTGAAACTATTTCTAGGATGGTCTTTCTTATTTTAGCTAAATATTTCTCACTGGCAAACCTGTCGTCTGTAACATTTATCTATTCATCCCACTAAACATGTCCTCTCGCTCATGCTTACACGTCGGGCCAGGCCATATGTTACGTATTTAAAGATACTTTTTGTTGAGTCTGGCGATTGTAACCCTATTACATGAGACTTTTAGTAAATGGGATAGATAGCAAATTTATTTTCCTGTGTGTGGGTTACATGTCTTTTCTACTATATAAAAGAAAGTCTTAGTTTCCGTCTGAATATGTTCGGGTAATCTAGGAAACTACACAAAGTACACTAACGTAAACCTATCACAACTCGGCAGTTACTCAGTGTAGTACTCTGAGTAACTCGACACTAAATATAGTCCGATGCCACGAGGATCACATTCTAGTAGTTCTGTCAATTGTTCTACGTCCTGTGTTATTAAATTAAATTAGTACATTTTTGTTGGCTCAAAGAAGTCTCCTCAGGGTGTACTAAGGGCATCGGTACATTGAATAAGTTATAAACAACTTTTATCAAATGTTCTGTCTGGTTATTTATAACCACCAAGTACCTTTTCCATTATCTATCTTTAGATGTGAGTGTGTAAAATATTAGGTTAGAGTCGGAAATGTCCATGTAAAGTTTAAAATTAAGTAGAGAGTAGAATTTTTCATGTGAACTCGGAGTAAAGCTACGTGGCCAGCCGGTTACGTCACATGCGGGTAGTCGCTAGTGAGACGTGGAGAATAAGCAGATCAGATCTTTCTAATTTTACTGAATCACGAAAGAACGATCTGGTATTTTACATAACTGCTCTCTCTTTCTCTCTCTCTCTATCTCTCTCTATCTATCTATCTATCTATCTCTCTGTCTGTCCGTCTCTCTCTCTCTCTCTCCAAATGAAGAAATGATTTGGAATTACTATGTGTGTTCACATACTATGTTTAAAGATCTGCATAACGTTTGTGTTAGGACTTGGGGAAGTGCCTGATTCTCTAGCAAACACACAAACTAGTAAAACTTCCCGTAACAAAAACATAACATTTTTTGTCG
The DNA here is from genome assembly GCA_963556195.1 of Sepiola atlantica. NCBI lineage: Eukaryota > Metazoa > Mollusca > Cephalopoda > Sepiida > Sepiolidae > Sepiola > Sepiola atlantica. Next base: position 94,125,707 of record OY744526.1, read on the forward strand.
ATAAATCATTCCTTGTTGTCCAACATTTTAACTACAATTTATTATGAAAATCGTTTCTTGAAAATTGTGTTAAAATTAAACATGATTTGATCTCATTCTAACGTTTAACCTTTTAAAGTATAAAAATGCCATTTCAGTACTTTTTCTCAGGTGTCATTTTAAACTTTAAAATACAATATCTTAATATTATGACCTTTCCCCTCGTCGTTTATAATCAAAATACGGCCTGGTTAGACTGTCATCCCAATATGAAAAATGACCTTTTGATATAGATCGAACGTGAAACAATATTTGTTTGAAATTAATATTTGGCGATGGTTTATGTGCTAATCTCCAATTTCTTTGGCCAAATTATTCCCTAATAAATTTAACTTTAATAATTAAAATTTCATCAGACGAATCTTTATCGTGTCACACTAAAAAAAAACTACATATTCCAATTTCACATGACAGGTTCTGGTAAAATAAAATATAATTGTAAAAGTTATAAAAACGAAGACATTTGTAAATTAAAAAATGAAATATGTTTTAATCTAAAGATAACATTTTACTGTGCTTTAAATATTACAGAAATATTTATATTCTTTTAATTAATTCTTTATTTAATTCAATAGTTTTTTCGTAAGTATTTCATTTAAATTGTATTTAAATGGATAAGAAAATCAAACGTTTTATGATTGTTTTTAAATTAGGTGTATAATATCTTTCTAGCCTGGGAGAATGGTATTATAACTAACGAACATATACTACACTGTTCTAAAAAGAGGCAGACACTGCTTGGACGATCATAACGAACTAACATATTAAACACTACCCCCCCCCCCAAAGAAAGAGGTAATGCCTTAAAGGGTGATCTCGTGATAACAGAATAGATACTACCTTTCTATCTTTAAAAAGGAGAAGGTAATGCATAACGAACGAACATATATTACGCTATCTCCTAAAGAGGAGGTAATGCCTGGAACGATAGAATCATGACAACAGAATAGACACTACACTACACGTATTTTGAATCGAGCATTGAAAGATTGAATAAATATTATAATTTCGACTTCAGATAGATAGACACCAAATCTTGTCTGCACTCCCTCACAAATAAGGGAGTTTCGGGCCCCAAGAGACGGGCAATAAATCCATCTCTTTTCATAATAGAGGGTAACGCCTGATATTCTACCCATTTACTTGCCTGCCCACGAAAATGGGGGGGGGGGGGTTCCAGCGTTACATGCAACACATTCATTTATAGAATGTGTATCTCGATTTAGAGTTAGGTATTTATATATGTTTATAAAATAAATTCCTATAAGCATGAGTCACTCCTAAACTAATTAACCTATCATGATGAATTTACGAACATAGCTGCTAGGTGTATGTTTTCATTATGTGGGCTATATTTAGTTTAATTTATTTTTATGCTAAGGGGATAAAAAGAGGGTGGAAGCCTTTCATGAACATTCAGATACCTTCGACCATTGTGAATATTTATCAATAGGTATTAGACAGCAATTAAAATATTCCCCTAAATTTCTGTTTTTTGGAGTATTTGAAAAGGCATTTTAGGGAGTGTAATATGAGCGCAAACACCTATTTGAATATTCGAATATTTCAGATTAATATTGAATTTTGTCCAGGGTCATTAGACACTAAAGTAACAATGTTCCCTGAATTTCAATTTCTTGACTGTAATCTTCGTAAGGGTATATACATGGTGCAAAACTGCTCCGTTCGGGAAATTAATTTTATCCGTCCTTGGAAAGGTATTCTTTCTATTCTCCCTCCCTCCCTCCCTCCCTCCCTCCCCTTCTCTCTCTCTCTCTCTTTCTCTTTCTCTCTCTCTCTCTCTGTCTTTCTCTCTCTCTCATGTGTGATATGTGTTTCTGTAGATGTTAATCCGTTGAAACTCCAGTGTTTATAAAAAGTGCTCAATAACAAGTAGAGTTGTTTTTAGTATAAATTCTTATTTATACACACATTATCGTTTACATATGTGCATACATGTTTCGGTTGTACTCTTCACAGAGTCAACCTCTTCAAACCAAATAAAACGAAGAAATGAAAGGATTTGAAAAACTGTCTTATTAAATATATTTGGGGGGTAATGATTGTATAAATAAAAATGTATACTATATATATAGTGTGTGTATTTAGGCAGCATTTTCTCATGTATGCAAACATTGTTAAAAATAACAGAATTCGTCTTTTCAATTATACCTTTTTTCATTTTTTTCAATTTTTCTAATGTTGCATAGCCTCTCTTGGACCGCGGCAGTTCTCGTTTTGTATAGTCGTCCCGGAACGGGCCGTGGCAGTTCTCGTTTTATCACTCGTCATTTTTAACACCATAAATCATATAGTTTTCATACTTTTAAATTTCTCCCTCGCCGCGTAGAGGATGCGTCGTCTCGATGTCGTTTAGTGGGCGAATTCTTTCTTCTCTTCTGTGCTGCCGTTAACATCGCCGCTACAACAAAAACTTCATGACCGACTCAAGCGACAAACAATTTTTTTAATTTAATTTCTGTTTTATTTCAAGCGTTAGTTATCCGTCAGCTGGGAGATATTCACTAACATCGAGAGAGAGAGAGAGAGAGCAAATTACTGCTTTCGTAATTACTTATCAATTATTTCCTTAACCATTTGTGAAGGGGAAAAAAGAGATCTTTCGCCTGTATTTTCTTAGGGAATCAATTCTACTAATATGTTGCAAACTACATGGTAAAAATCACGTCTCATACGTTCGCCTCCAAAACTCAGACTGCTAAAACTCGCTTCTCACGAAGAACGAGTGACGTCACGGATCCCTTTGCTTCCCACGTGACGTCACAGAGCCTCTATCGCATGTGCGCATTGACCCTTGATCTGAGGTCTCGTCACGCGGTGACCCTGTCATGTCTGCGAGCTCCGACTGTGAGAACTGGCCCTATTCTGCACTCGACTGCACGGGTCCACCCGTACTAATTTACGCGAGTCAAACCAACGATTTCCAACAGATACGTCCATTCTCATAAGGCCATTATCCAACACTAATGGTCTATTTTGTATAAAAATGTCCCATGGGTATCACGAAAGTTTACGATTCTTCGTCGAAGCATCCTTATGCCAGTCATGGGACGGGTATTTATCTAATTATCTATGTAATAGAAATAGACATCTGGTTCTCTGTGAATCTGTCTGTACATCGATAGGAATAAAACTACTGGAAAATGATTCATGAGATTAAGAACATCGATAGTAAGCAAAGAATTGAGTAAATACCTGATGTTTGATTTAGTTTAAAGTATAATGAGCTATGTTTAATTTAATTTTTGAAGAAGCAAAACGCCCATTTGAAAACCAATGTATTCTCACTATACGACCGCATGTGATGTTATCACAACTAAACCAGGTGAACGTCGGGTTAGTATTACAAGGTGTTGACGTTTTAACAGAGTTTTCATTTCAGAACCATTTGCCGTATATAATAAGGGTGAACTGCAACAGAATGCACTTTCTGTGTACAATTGATAGATTTGTGACCATGGGCGACTGAAAAGCATATGTCTATTGGAATAGAGTAAACTGCATCATGGTGATCCGCACTGGATTAAAAAAAAATAGTGGAAATCTTAGCTGCAGCTCAGTTATTTAGAAACATAGGATAAGGATAGAACGTGACCCTAAAATCATTGGAAGGAATCGTTGATCAAATTTAAAATGATTTCGGCTATCCAATCATAGTGGGTACAAATAAACTTCCGTCTTTTACTGGCTTGTCCACCAAGTTTCACTCATGAATGTTCAACAGTATTTGTTTTATAGCTGTTTAATGATATGCGAAGACACTTTTGCGACCGTCTCTTAAGTAAGATGTGTTATTCTGAACGGGTGTCTAACTCGCCGTCGCTTAATCAACCAGATTTTTATCTATGGGGTTTTCTCAAATATAATGTCTATGGAACCAATCCC
>OY744526.1:94132151-94499651 GCA_963556195.1 Sepiola atlantica
GGTACGAATGTTGTACTAATTTTTCTGTACCAAAATAAATATATATATATATATATATATATATATATACATATATATATATATATATATATATAAATATATATATATATATATGTGTGTGTGTGTGTGTTAGAATTTGTTAAATATAAATGTTATTGTAACACCAAGGTGTTTTTCAATAGCTCAATATTATAGATCTAGAGCTCTACTATTGTTCTTTAATATTATGTAAGCCTCAGAAAATGTAGGGAACAAATTCTCATGAATTCATCAAAAAACGTTTTTTATTGACATACAATTGTTTCTTCCTACGTTCATCATATACATAATGCTCAAAATGTACAAAACCTCAAGTTTCTTTAAGAGGACATGGTACGAATAATATAATACCATTTGTACATTCGGATAGAAAGTAGACGTTAACATACTAGTTCCTCTATTTAATAATATGATCGGAAGAATAACTAAAAAAAAAACAGTATATAAAAATTATATATAGAAAAATAAAAAATAAATAAATGCTGAATGCATTTCAGTTTTTCGGCTGGGAAGGTAATTTTTATAGGCACTGATGATCCCTGCAAAATAATTTATGTTTTGTACATTTGGAGCATCATGTATTATTGTATTCAAGGAAACTATGAATTTATGAAAATGTGTTCCCTAAATTTGCTACGGTTTACATAATATTTAAAAATACAGGGTTTGGACAAAATAATGGAAACACCTTCAAATGATGAGGAAGAGGGATATCGGTTTCTCACTTGTTTTTTTCTTAAATACACAATAAATGTTCAATAATATTTACATTTAGGGATTGTAGGGACCAGATTAGATCTTCTACATCACTTGAATGTTTTTAATGCCATTAAGTTACAATGTTTACTGTGTTAATGGTAGCATTGTCATTCTGAATGATGGTATTTCCGTCTGGAAACAGCTGACTGGACATGGGATGAACTTGGTCACCCAAACCTTTCATTTTAATATTGGCTATTGATTCTTCTATACAGGGAAACTATAGAAACAGCGGATTTCAAAGATATAGATCACCCCCAAAATAATTACCGATCCACCTACATGTTTACCAGTTGGAAAAGGGAAGTCTCGATTGAATGCTTCTTTCAGCTGTCTCCAAACATACGAACGGCCAGCGGTAAAAATATAGTAAAAGATAATTCCTAGGAGAAAATGACAACTTTCCACTGGAGACCATTGTTTTACGTTTCTACACCACTCTAAACGTGTTTCAACATTTGTGTTCGAAAGCAATGGTTTTCTGATGGAAACCCTTCCATGATATCTAGTCTTATTAAACTTTCAGCGAAAAGTTTGTGTTGAAACGGAATTATGCAGATGATATATGCACAAGTGAGAAATAAAATAAATAAAAACAAATAGGTTGAATTGAAATTTAAATATATACTGATAAAAATGAAAACAGTATTAAAAAAAGTATACGAACACACAAAATATATACATGCAAACATTTATACAAATACAATATCGACACATATACATATGGACACATGCATATATATAGAAAGATATATACTACAATATATACACACATATAAACACACATATGCACACACACAAACAGATATATATATGTATATATATAAATATATAAATATATTAACATGTACATGTCAACATATACACACATACGAACATATATATACACATAAACGTATACATATTACATGAATGCAAGAATATGTATAACACATGCATAAAAACATACATATATATATATATATATATATATATATATATATATATATATATATATATATATATATATATACATATGTATACAGATATGAACCAGCATACACTCCATTCATATATATCATCAGGAAATAAAGTTTTAACGAAATTACATTGTGGCTGAAGAAAATTTATGTTAGATTTTATTAGTAATTTATATGTTGTGGATTGATAATATCCATAACGGGTATCCAGTAGATCAGAATCGAAATTATATAGATTAATTATATTAGAAATTATCAAATGTAAGTAGTTAACTTATTTGAAGAATTCGACGAAGTAAAAGTATATTCCTTTAAGATATAAATCTATTCAAATTCGAATAACATAAATATTATATGAAATTACTAAGTTACAATTATATATATATATATATATATATATATATATATATATATATATATATATATATATATATATATATATATAGAGAGAGAGAGAGAGAGAGAGAGAGAGAGAGAGAGTCTCAAAAATGTAATTGTCTGAGTGATGTTTGAAAAAACCGCAAGGTTGAAATAAATTATTGCATCGACAATTATGTAATTTCGTCTTATTATATTTTATGTTATTCTTGCTCTGTTTACCACATTGAGCTCTCATACCCGGATTTCCTCCTGGAATTATTCCATTATAACACAAATATATATATATATATATATATATATATATATATATATATATATATATATATAGTGGGTAAAGTACACGATCACTCATGAAAAAGAAATGTCGTGGTGGACAAAATGTGTGAAAAATAACAAACGGAAAACAAGTTAAAGTGCAGGAGAAAAACAAAAATAAATATATTAACATATACATGTAGACATATACACACATACGAACATATATATATAGACATAAACGTATACACATTGCATACATGCAAGAATATTTATAACACATGCATAAAAACATACATATATATATATATATATATATATATATATATATATACATATATACATGTGTATATATATATATGATTTTGTTTTTCTCTTGCACTTTAACTTGTTTTCCGTTTGTCATTTTTCACACACACACACACATATATATATATATATATATATATAGAGAGAGAGAGAGAGAGAGAGAGAGAGAGTGAGAGAGAGAAAAAGAAAGAGAAAAAGATAGATAGATAGATAGATAGATAGATAGATAGATAGTGAAAATTGAAGGGATTAAAATTTATTATTTACAACTTTTGTTTTAGAACATTAATGCTTTTTTTTCAAAATATTGTATACACAATTCCTATAGTCATAACTTACTTGATGTGAAAACTCAGTGGTCTTCACACCAAAAATAATGAATTGCTGCCTAGATATATAGTGAATTTAATAACAAGCAGTACTTCTAGCTTCATTGCGAGATCCAACACGATTTGTTGTTGTTGTCGATCACTCTACGCCGCTTGCTGTGAATACTCGCCAACTTGGTATTTAGAAAGTTAAATTCCTCCTAAATTCTAAGCTATTTTCTGGTGGCCGACTGGTAACTCTCCTGACTGCGAATAAGTGTCGATTTGTGATCGGAGTTCGGGAATTAGCTTCCTGAACGGAAGATTGCGTAAGCATGAAACATCGATGTATGTAGGTGATAAATAATTAATATTTATTTATAAATATTATTATATTATCTACATATATATATATATATATATATATATATATATATATATATATATATATATATATATATATATATATACATGAAGCTGAACGACTCCGCTGACGAAGGTCTGACACCGATGGTACTGATGTGGTTCTAACTTACTGTGTTACATATAAATAAATATTATGCTCTTATTAATTATTTAGTTAATTTTACTTAGGTTTAATAATTGAGCATTATTCTGGGAAACTTTCTCAATAGCATTAAAAAATGTATATATATATATATATATATATATATATATATATATATATATATATATATATATACTATAAAATACATGTCTTCGGACGTGCACATTAATTACTTTAACAGAACATTTATGCCTCATTAAGAATTAAAATCAAAATATAATGCTAATAAACCTCATTTCTTGTGTTCTTATTACAATTTTGATCGAAATTTATTAAATTAATTTGATTCTTGAAAATACTAAAGCTTAGGGAGTCTTAAGAAGAAATTGAAATTCAGTAAATTTTGCTTAATTGGTGTATAATGTCGATTGATCAAATTTAATGCATATCTGAAATATTTAAATTTTGAAATGGAAAGCTGTGCTCGTATTATGCTGTTAGTGTATAATACTATTTTGTTTGTTGCAACGGCGTTCACCCTGGTTGGGTTGACGGATTTTCCCCTAGTATGCCTAACATTCGGAACCATGGCGGCTAATGCCCGCAAGCTCTGACTAACGTTACACGAAATGTTTAAACAATCGCGATTTCACTATCGAAGGACAAGCACTTGTTGACCGAAGAGCTCAACCAATTCTTTCTCTATATCCTCATCTGCCCATTGATACGCTTGCTAACCCCAGACAGAGAGGTAGTGCGTATTGCATCACGAATAAATTCCTCTGGTCGATGACGAGCTGCATGCCCGAACGATCGAAGACGTCTTTGCACTATACAGTCATGAAAAAAGTAAATAGACGTCACACAAAAAATAATTCATACATGTTTAAAGTGTATTATTTCTTTCGTCGACTGCCAGCACTCAAAGCAGCACAAAGAAGAAGGCAAAGCTATATATCGATATTTTATATTAATTGACATTTATTATTATTATTATTATTAGTAGTAGTAGTAGTAGTAGTAGTAGTAGTAGTAGTAGTATCGATATATATATATATATATATATATCACAGTTTAAGTATGGCACGGGACAAAGAAGCATTAGAATTTTCAGTGTCTCAGGAGAGTCAGATTATAGGTTAATAAGCTGGACTTAATCAGCATAAAATTGCTACAAATCTCGGAATTCCACTTACCATTATTTACAAGATGATTGTCCAATTAATGACTGAGGGAAAATAAGCAATACTATCTTGCTCAAGCCCATCTGGACATTCTAGAGCAGTCATAATTATTAATTATGATAATGTGTCGATTTATTCCTTCAAGTCTGTGTACATAAGATGTACGGCTAAACAAACAGGCACTATATATGTATATATATATATATATATATATATATATATATATATATATATATATATATATGTGTGTGTGTATGCGTTAGTTTGGTGTTCTCACCAAAATGGTCCTTTTTTCTACTTTTTTTCTACTTTTTTCTACTTTTCCCCTTTTTTGCTGTCATTTTTTGTTTTAGTTTCATGTTTTCATCTTAAAGACAGTCTTTATTGAAAATTGATTATTTGCATAAATAAAAAATTCTTAATGTCAATGTGTCATGTTATTCCTATCATTCTTTGTTTTCGGAATCTTACAAAATGTAAAATGTCTGCCTCTTTCACGTCTGACAAAAGCGATATATGTTAGATTATTTATCTATTACTTATTAGTGTTTCATACGCAAAAACGGAAAGAGGCGCTTGGGTTTTGCCCGCTTTTTCTCAGCCCTCCTGTCGACGTCGTCGCTGTCTGACATATTTCCTCTTTATTTACATCCACTCAACTTCTTTGCTTTGTTTTATTTCCGTTACAAGTTTATACATATGTTTCTCCTCACACACTTTTTGTCATATTTTCATAGAATTTATGAAGATTGCATGCTTAAATAGGTGTCTGATGTTTATTTTAACTGATATAGATACAGTATACAGTAATAATATTTAAAAACGCAATGGACACAGACAAACATATCTGTTGAGATATATTTAGTGGATAAAACTCTGACTGAATTTGTCTTATATATTAAGAAAATTTAGATGCCCCTCTATTTTTCTGACTGATATAGTTTAATAAAAAGCAGATGCATATAGAGACTCCCTTCCTATGTGCTTTAGTTCGATTATTTGTGCTGTTGAATTTACCGATGTGTATATTTAATCCGCTCAGCTGTTTTCTCCTAGCTTAATAATTTAAACGGAATAATCTCTCATTTGTTTACCCAAACTACTATAAAAGAAATATGGTAGAAATCTAATTAGGGTCCGTTTTCTGGTATTACATCGTCCATCCACTCACTTCATATTAATCACTACGCATATGAGTAATTACGCGACGAATGAAACATACTTTCCAAAGTTTCATTTTCAGATAAAAAATAACATACAAGCATCCACAATATTCTTCCTAGTGAAGTTTTTACAATATACATAACAAACCGTCACTTACAATGATTTGTTGAAAAATGATATTCATTAATCATTACGTACTATTTGTTTAATTTTCGGTTGTTACGAATGAATTTTTCGATGAAAACTTGTGTCCCTATCTCACTTTCGACTTCGATTCCTTTTCTATCAGAGTTTCCGTCTGCTAGATGAATGATCTAACAAAATCTAGGGGTACATCTCGCCGAGTAGAATAGCATCGCGCCTGAGTGCTATGCCAGGTATTTCTATGACCCCACAAATAATAATTATATATATATATATATATATATATATTTATATATATGTATGTATATATAAACATTTTTTAAATAATATAATTTAAAATATACATATATACATATACATCCACACATACACATTAACATATATATATATATGTATATACATACACGTACACACATATGTACACATATACAGATATATACAGACCTCGATACATGTATACACTAATACATATACATATATTTATACATACATATACATATATTTATACATACATATATTTTACATATCCAGATGCATACATACTTATACATATCTAGATATAAACACACAGATACATGAATATGTATACACTCACATACACATACATATATACATACACACATATTCATATGCACAAAAATAACATACATATATACACACATACATATACACATGCATACATATATATATATATATATATATACATACATACATATATATACATACACACACATACAAGTTACAAATACAATGTGTGTGTTTGACTGTGGTAGGCCTGTTTTCTTTTTTTTAAATAAAAGCAGTGCCTCGCACACATCGAAAAGTCAAGCGGAAAATAAACATTTTCTCAATATTGCACATACAATAATACCGTGTAAAGTATGCATTTCAAATTACGTGTGTTATGACTGTTTTCTTTTTTGGTTTTGAAATAAAAGCAGTGCTCGGCCCAAATCGAAAAGTTGAACGGAAAATAAACATTTCCTTAATATTGCACATACAATAATACCGTTGAATGCACGCGTTTCAAATACGAATTTCGTGTGTTCTGACTGTTTTCGTTTTTGTTTTTAAAATAAAGACAGTGCTCCGAACAAATCGAAAAGTCGAACGAAAAATAAGCATTTCATTAATATTTCACTAACAATAATACCATACCGTTTCTAATACGAATTTCGAATTATTTCAAAAACGAAAAATAGGAAACAGCCATAACATACACATATATAAGCATATAAACATTCCTTACTTATATATATGTATATATATATATATATATATATATATATATATATATATATATATATATATATATATATATATATATATAATGTTTGAAATACGTCGATTTCAAAGATTACAACTTTAGTTATAGCACAAGGAGACAAACACGATGTTATATAAATACAAAAAGTGAAATACTCCAAATCTCCATTGTACATCTAAATACTGCAGGTGAAATAAAGCTGGATGACTAGGATTTTAAGTCCAACAGAGTTCGTACTCAGTAGAATACAAAATTAATATTTTGTAATTATGCTCCTAAAAATTCAACACCAATATTATTTGTCATTTTGTACAAACGTTTCAGAAATGTATGGTCCATCTGTAGTAAATGAATTGTGTATCAATTCTTTATAAGCAAAATAACAATGAATTGTTTAACTTATTTAAACCATATTTTTATAAATGATCACTGAAAAATTAAGAAATACGAGAGAATCAACAAAGAGTGAAAGGTGGAGAGAGAAATACATAAATAGCTGAGAGAGAAATACATAAATAGCTGAGAGAGAAATGAGTAAGTTTCTCAGTTAATTATAAAATACGGCTACTTAGAACAATTAAAACAAATATTTTACAATATAAATCAATCCCAGAACTCAGTTATAGTTTTGCATGTACTTTTATTATGAAAATCTATAGTAAAGAGCGTTAGGAAATGAGCGTTCCCTCCAAAGGGTAAAGTCGAAAGGGTTTATTTCCAATTAATTCAACTTATTTTGTATACATACCATCTTTGTTATATACCGTTTATGGAGATGTGATATCAGAATCGCAGGGTTTACTAATTTGCATATTTGTTTTGTAAAAGTTATTTCTATAAATTAACTATTATTTGGTATTGATTTTAAGTCAATGATTTTTTTAATTTTAATACAACAAATATTCTGTATCGCAATATAGTTTTATTATCTAGACAAATATTTAGCATTTATGTTCAAACGTATTTCTAACGTCGTTCAAATGTGTCAAACATCGGTCGCTCTCAAGAAAAAGCGATCGACTCGATTTTTGTAAATTGCCAGTGAAAAGACAAATTTATTTCTTCTATCTTTTCTGTTCTTTAGGTCACATTTAAAAGGTAAAAAATGTTTCAAAATTACGAAAATGTTTCGTGTTTGAAAAGTTTATTATTTTAAACTAGCAGGGTTACACGGTATTGCCCGGGAGAATAGTAATTTATTTTTATCAATAACAATTGATTTCCTACTTTTGTCACACGCTAGGTAATTTTTAATGTACGAATCAAAAACACTTATCGAAGTGACTCCCCCCTAAAAAAACGAAATATGCGAGTAACATCTAAATAATAAAAGAAATACCCAAGTACAGTTACAAAACGTGAGATATGTTTTACTAAAGAAAAACAACTAATCTCATCTCATCTCTCTCTCTCTCTCCTTCTCTCTTTCTCTCTCGGGAGCTCTCTTTATCTCCCTCTCTCTTTTTCTCTCTTTTCTGTTAACGACGCCGTATTATTATGTTATTGTTTTTGTTATTATTGTTTGGAGCAATAGTTTCGTCGATAGTAAACAAATAAATGCGATGCTGAGAACAGATACTACACTTTGAATTATTTATTTGCACAAAATATAAAAATTTAAATTACGAACAAATTAAGCACAAGGCGATCAAAAGTGTAGAAAAAAGGGAGGTCGTTAGTCATCCTTAGTCAACAGTTATAAAAAGGTATATATTACTCTTAACTAGAACCATCTCAGTCACAACAATACCACATTTACTCTTGGGGTAGCATCCTACTTAAAATATCTTTAAACTGTTGAAAGATTTTTTTTTTATAAATACATTTATTTACAGAAATTCATTGAATTAAAATTGGGAGGGAGATCTTAGTGAAAGGACAAAGAAACTATAAAAAAAATATGTGTTTATAACTCGGCATTTATAAATGAATGCCCCCCCCCCCCCCGCCGTCCCCCAAAAAACTGATTTAATCTATTATTGTATTATCTTCTTAATAGTGTAATATCGGTTTTGTTGTGATAGGACCTTCAACCCAGGAATTACCTCCTCTTTTTTAATCCTCCCAGGTCTTACATCCTACTGTGAGAGAGGGTTAATGTAGTATCTGTTATTTTGTCATGAGGTCATCTTCCCAGGGACTACCTTCTTTTGGGGGGGGCAGTTGGTAGTGTAGTATCTTTTCTGTTGTCATGATACTATATGCACAAGCATAATCTTCTGATTTAATGGGGAGATCCTCCCAGGTATAAGCTCCTCTACTTTGGAACGAGGTATTGTAGAACATGTACTGTTGTTCATGATATCATGCTACAGAAATTACCTCCTCCTTTGAGGATTACTGTAGTATATGCTCGTTAATTCCTCCTCTTTTGGGGTTCAGTGTATGTAGTTCATTCATCATGATTTCATCCCCCCAGCCTAGTAAAGGTATGCGACCGGAGGGAGAATATATCTGCTAGTATTAATACATATAATGATTGCATAATAAATATATAATATAATAATAGTAATGATAACAAATATATATTATTAATAAGTCAGCATAATCACGTTTACACACCGGTTCACGTGAGATCAGCGAAGTTAGGCGATGTTGAGCCTGGTCAGTACTAAAATGGGTGACCATTTGGAAATACCAGCTGCTGCATGTGTTCTCCGCTTATCTCAGAATCGTTTCCAGTCGTCCCGGACTTCCTTCAAACAGTGCTAATACTGGAGAGTTGTGGTTCGAATTGTGTAACCCTAGTTTCACAATTACACGTGCCGCAATCCTTGCAGAGGGTATCCATTGTCTTTCAAGACTGAACACATGTAATAATGAGTAGATGATTAATAACTATAATTATACTTTGATCAACGCAATCACTCATTTAACTTTCTCTGAAAGTTACATTTTAATCGCAATAATCGCATGAGAAAACATTAATAAATTTGTTTTAAAATCATATCTTTTTATTCAATGATGTAGAATTTATATCACATAAAAATGTTTTAGGAAACGCTTTTATAAACCATTTTAATCAAGATACGTACCTACAATATCAAATGCATCAACAAAAAGTCATGAATCTATATTGATTATATATTGACTATCATTAAAGATGATCTAAGCATTTAAGTAGTTTTCTAGCATGTGCATGTGTGTTTTTATTTAGGCATACACGTATTATAGATACGATGACATGTTTATTCATTGGAAAACATAAAAAAGCACAGAGTGTTTATTAGCAAGAAGTAGAAATAAAATTCCAGGCAAACCGATTTAAAATGTCGTTCTTTAGAATTTAGGATGTTATCACATCATCATAAAATGTATTCTTAATTTGACGGGAGGCGTTTTATTGACAGTTTAATTTATCTCGCGTTTCCTTTAAATTAACCTACATATATATTAGGTTGTCGTGAAAGTAATGGCGTTTTCTTCGATTCTTGACACTCATCATAAATAAAGTTATTTTCAAGTAGGTTAAAACTTCTTTCTAAGATGTAATGAGACCAGTGCTCAACATTCTCACTACCACATTACGATTGATATAAGAGATTATGTGTTGTATATAATTTCATTTCACATTTAACGATTAGTCTAGTAAAATATGATTTGTGGAATGTGTTAAATTACGTACAAAAGTCAATTTTTACGTCAAAATTATATTACGAATGATTAGAAAACCTTTCATTAGAAATAAAGTTAGGATTAATGTTGACGTGTTCGAGAAAATGACGTCACGTATAGAAAGTATAGACTGAGATGTGACAAATTATAGAATCGAATCTACCTCTTCGTATTTTGGTCTGAAAGAAACTAGACGTGTTTGCCGGAGCTCATGCGAGAGGAAGCTTAATATTATACAATCGTTTAGAGAAACTTGCTATGTAATATTAATGCGTATTGTATGTAATAGTAATGCATACTTCGTGTAATAATATTATATACTGTATGTAATACTAATGTCTATTGTAAACTAAAAGAAATCTGCAAAAATGACCCGGATGAAACAATAGGGTTTGTTGTTTTTAATTGATAAGAAGAAAGACAACAAGCTACACACATTACGACTACGACAACGGCCGCAACAAAGAGAAAGGGAGACAGATAAACTCTACACGCTGTCGCCACTTATCTGATGATTGCTACTTCTACGAGACATGTCACAACAACACAGTTGATACAAGGCGGTTCATGGATATTCGTGAAGGTCGAACAAATTCCCGGCATATTGTCACATTTGTCTTTCTACTAATTCAGCAAAAACTATCAACATTGCAATATGAAAGATCTGTTACCCATTTTTGTTGTATGTTCGTAAACACCGATGAGTGTGAAACGTATTTCAATGGGGGCTTTCTATTCTCTTTGCTTAATAATATTGTATAATTCAAACGTGTCTTATGTAAACGTGTCTTTCGAAGGGACAAGTTGTATTTTAAAACCATTATTTACCCGTTTCTCACTTAAAAAATTAGACATGACGCCATCTAACGTGGGGAAAAAATTGATTCCCTTAAGGGAGGACTCTAGAAAGTACAAAAACAGCCGAAAATTGAGGCATCGGCATGCTTCGGTAGAAGCACATCAAGCGACCGGCTATAAACCATTTCTTCCAGACGGAGGAGGTAATACCTGAGTGGGGCAATCTCCTAGAATAACGCCAGCCCTTACGGATTTGGTAATATTTCCCGTATAGAAGATGAACAGTTTCAGAAAGAACAACCATTGACTATTTTTCCTGAACCAGATCAATTTTATGTCGTCCTAGATCTCGTCGAATTGCGCCATCTTGTTGCCGAGGGGATGCCTGATGCTCGATCAGTTACGACCTAGTTACCATCAGCGTCCATCGTTTGTCCTTCCTTTAATCAAGCTAGCTGATTTATCTCTTATATGAGATATCTACCGAGTTCACCTCGTTCGCCAGTCTTTATTAAATGCTAAGTTTTGACTATATATTAAAGGTCAATTCTTAAATTTTCTAAAAGGATATACAAATAAAAGTGAGACTCACTGTTAAGAATAATGTGCTCTAATATAATGAATGATTAGAGATAATAGTCGATCTTTAATAATAACAACTCCAATGTATATGTGTTTGTATCACAGTCTATAACACACTGTTACAGTATGTACTGTCTCTTGATGCGGGTATAACCTTTATACACCCTTGTAGTTGTGGCCCACGTGTCTTCTAGTCTCCGTCTTCGATTAATTAGCCGAAACACAAGTTTTATTTAAAGTATTTATTAGCATAAGGAACACGTTTAAGACAGTTACAGAAATTCAAGAGACGATCATATATAAAATTAGTCACAACACTTAGAGAAAAACAGAGATGTACAAGTATAGGCTGCGTTTCGCATCGGGGATCGGACTATCGATTGTATTTTGCACTTGAAACCTGACAGGAACATAGATTACACTATCTATCACCGGAAATTACATCAGATTCTTACTTTCCGTTTATTCGGTGGAGTCACATTTTAACCCCGATCCGGCAATCATTTCGCCATATCTATCGCTCATCCATCTAACCACTAGTTTAATTAATCCATTATTTGTGGGCTCTCATTATCAAACACCACCAATTAAAAGTAATCAATGATATAAAGTGGATGTTGGAACCGTGATAGATAGGTTACTTAAATCGTTATCGTAAGGTACGCAAATGACTAAACGTTCAAAATGAAATATTTAAAATATTCTCCTGGTGATTGTTGAAGAAATTGCGGCCGTCAAAAGAATGAATACAATATACAATAGAAATAAAAACCATTGGTCGTATAATTTAGTAATACACTAACTTTTCTTTTTATTTGATGAAATAATGTAAAATTCTTATTAAGTTATTAGCTGTTATCATACATTTTAATATATTTACAGTTATCGTTTATCGAATAAAGTAAATAAAATGATATATTCTGCGAATGATGATTTATAATTAAAACTCTGGTGTGAATATATTTTCTATTAATTTTTTAAATACAAAAAAACTATGAATTTTACTTTTTCAAACTAGGCATAACGAAATTACTATTTCAAGCTTATGTTTCGCATACAGAAAATACTATTTTAAACATGCATTTTGCATTCCGAAAATACTATTTCAAACATGCATGTAGCATTCCGAAAATACTATTTAAAACATACATTTAACATTCCGAAAAATACTATTTCAATCATGCATTTAGCATTCCGAAAATACTATTTATAACATGCATTTAGCATTCCAAAAATATTATTTCAAACATGCATTTAGCATTCCAAAAATACTATTTAAAACATACATTTAGTATTCCGAAAAACTATTTAAAACATGCATTCAGCATTCCGAAAATACTATTTCAAACATACATTGAGAAATTCCGAAAATACTATTTCAAACATGCATTTAGCATTCCAAAAATACTATTTCAAACATGCATTTAGCATTCCTAAAATACTATTTCAAACATACATTTAGCCTTCACGAAATACTATTTCAAAACATACATTTAACATTCTGCAAATACTATTTCAAACATGCATTTAGCATTCCGAAAAAACTATTTCAAACATGCATTTAGCATTCCGAAAATACTATTTAAAACATGCATTTAGAATTCCGAAAATACTATTTCAAACATACATTTAGCATTCCTAAAATACTATTTCAAACATACATTTAGCATTCCGAAAATACTATTTCAAACATACATTTAGTATTCCGAAAATACTATTTCAAACATGCATTTAGCATTCCGAAAATACTATTTCAAGCATGTATTTAGCATTCCGAAAATACTATTTCAAACATACATTTAGAATTCCGAAAATACTATTTAAAACATATATTTAGCATTCCGAAAATACTATTTCAAACATGCATTTAGTATTCCGAAAATACTATTTCAAACTTACATTAAGCATTCCGAAAATACTATTTCAAACATGCATTTAGCATTCCGAAAATACTATTTCTAATATACATTTTGCATTCCGAAAATACTATTTAAAACATGCATTTAGCATTCCAAAAATACTATTTCAAACATGCATTTAGCATTCCGAAAATACTATTTCAAACATGCATTTAGCATTCCGAAAATACTATTTCAAACATGCATTTAGCATTCCAGAACATACTATTTCAAACATGCATTTAGCATTCCGAAAATACTATTTCAAACATACATTTAGCATTCCGAAAATACTATTTCAAACATTCATTTAGTATTCCGAAAATACTATTTCAAACATATATTTAGCATTCCGAAAATACTATTCTTTATCAAAAAAGTAAACGTCTGAAATCTGTCTACAAAATCTTCAGGATCAAGTTATTTCTGTAAAGTTTTTTATATGATTTTTAAATCTAAATACTGAATTAGTTTTAACTTTTCCGAATTTATTTTTTTATGTATTACTTCTTATCACACCAAATATCAGCTTCCGTCATCAAAGTTGTTTTTTATATTGTTAAGTGATAAATCAACGTTATCTATTTTTCCTATCTCCTATATTACTTAAGAAAACCTTGCTCAAAGCTCATATATATTTTAAAGGTAGAAAATACAAATTATATCAATGCAAAAACGTGTTGGAATAATCTTGCAGCGAAAATTTTGATATGATATTCTTGCAGGCTGAAGAAAGCGAAATAGGTTACTAGTCAACTAATCTATTGCCCTTCTATCTCTGCTCCTGTTTCTTTCATTCTTTTATTTGCTGCTTTTTCCCTCCTTTTGCTAGTAACAAATCTCACACAAAGTGGAAATGGGAATTACAACAAATACTAGGTTACAATTGCGCCATCTTAAACAGGTCACCTGACCAAATTGCAGTGAAATAATAATTTAATATTGATTAATATATCACAAAGATGTTTGCATGAAGGAGTACAACAACGACTATTTGAGATTTACAAAACTAAACAAGTTCATTAACTGACATAAGACCGTGAACACGGCAGAATGTAAAAAACAACGGCGAGCTTTCAGAAGAAAGTTCAACCTAACTACCTTAGTATTCGTAAAAGCGAAATAGCTGAATTACATCAACACACGGTGTACTTACACAGAAATGAATATAACTATTTTAAAGTGCTGGAAAGAACATAGCTGAATGTACATCTACAGATGTTCGAATTCACACAAACACCAATGAACAAGAAAATGAGCAATCTATGCAACGGATGAAAGGATAGAATATAAATTTGAATTCCTGTTGTTTCGTTCTTTTTACATCATACATCATTTAATAGCAACGATGATCGGTTTTAAAAATAATTTTCTCAAAATAATTGCAATTTTCCATTTAATAAAACAAGACCCAATGGTATAATTTTTTTATTTCTTTATGTTTTCAAAAATGACAAAATATGACTTTTAATAAAAACTGAAATTAAAATCTAATAATTTATTACACAGGAACAAATATAATTAAGATGCACCCATCAATTTTAAGCGTTTATAAACAGAAAATTACTATTTGTAAGTTAACCTAGGCATACGGA
This sequence comes from Sepiola atlantica, assembly GCA_963556195.1. NCBI lineage: Eukaryota > Metazoa > Mollusca > Cephalopoda > Sepiida > Sepiolidae > Sepiola > Sepiola atlantica. Next base: position 94,147,917 of record OY744526.1, read on the forward strand.
GCATGCTATTCCTAACTTAAGATTAGCATGCAGAAAATGCTATTTCAAACTTAGGATTGCCATGCATAAGATCCTATTTCAAACTAACGCATTTCATACGAAAACGCTATTTATAAGAGTCTGAGAGACCGGGGAAAATACTATTTCAAACTTACGTTTGGCATAACATAAATATTATTTCAAACTTACGTTTGGCATAGCACAAATACTATTTCAAACTTACGTTTGGCATAACATAAATATTATTTCAAACTTACGTTTGGCATAGCACAAATACTATTTCAAACTTACGTTTGGCATAACATAAATATTATTTCAAACTTACGTTTGGCATAGCACAAATACTATTTCAAACTTACGAATTAGTACACCGGAAATGCTATGTTTGACGTATGCTTGGCATACCGAAAATACTTGAGAGTTACATATCGAAAAAGTTGTCATTGCAGTCTTAATGTGACAGACCAACAAACATTCTATGTCATACTCAATCGTGGCAGTCTGAGCGACGGACATATCCTTTTATAGATATGCTTGGTCACATTTAAAATAAAACACGTCCATTCGATCTGTGTGTTTGGTGATATACATGCTACTTCATATTGTACCGCGACCCGTGCTACAAAATTACGGATAAACATGTAAGAGTGAGGTGGAGGGGAGAGCAAAATAAAGTGACATATAATATATTCCTTCTCAATAGAGGAAAATCGTGTTATCATTATTATTTAAGCAAGCGACGGACGGGAGATTCAGAGAGAGAGAGACATTTACCAGGTGTTAATTGATAATATTACCTGCGGTTCTAATAACAACAACAAACATTTTCTTTTTATTTTCGTTTAATTTCTTTCTTTTGAATTAAGAAAATGTAATTCAGTTTTCATTGTAAATTTACAGTAATCATAGAAATGCCCAACCCTGGTGAGTCTAATGAGAAATGAGTGAACGCACACCGTATAATTACGAACTGAAACAATATTAGTCATGGCGGAGTTGCTTGCGGCGATTTGGGGAAACGAAGGAGAGCGGAGAGACAAGGGAGGTAAGCGTGGCAAAGTAAAATAAAATAAAATTCAAAAAATAGCTGTACAGTTCAGCCTGAAGCCTCTAATTGTCCTACGTAGGTTTTGCCACTTCGTGCGGCAAAGATGTTCTCGTTCATTACTTCTCGTTTTTTTTATATATTTCCTTAGTTATAAAGTGTTGTCCATCTTTAGATATGTATGTGTGTATGTGTGTTTGATTTATTGAAATTTCTTTTAAGTTTCTTGCGTGTTTTTTTCTTTTAAGTTTTCCTTGACGAATAATCGATAAGACAGAGGAAATTTTACAATCGCAACTTCAAGTTAACCATCGTTGTTACACTGATTTCCATTTAATGTAACACAAGAATAATAACAGGCTTCGACTGAAACATGAAATAAATACATAGGAATTATTTCATTTCCCTTTGTGTTGCTATATCGTTTCGTCTCCTCCTTTTTAAAAAAACATACTGCTTTTGTGTGTATATGAAAAGCGTACGAAGCGCCACTTTATGTGGGCTGGCATTATTCTCTCGTTTAATATATATGTACGTATGTTCAAGTAAAAAAAAATTTTTCTTCGAAGAATATCAATATATCTACATATCTGACGACGAGAGATGTCTTAAAGCATGTAAACATGTATATTGAATACCAAGTTAAAATGCTACGAAAGTGCTGTCCGTTTTGATGGCCAAATAATACTATTAAAACAGGCAATGACAGTCTTATTTAATCATTAATGTAATCACTATTATATTCTGTGACTCCTTTCCATCCCCCAATAAGCTTGTTAACGTCGCATTCGTATATATTAGCTACATTTCGATTTTTCACTTGAAGTAAGTATAATCGATTCAATATATGTCAATCAGATGGTAATCTGTTGGTTCGAAGTTTGAAGAATATGATGGATGATATATAATATTTCAATCATATTTTTCAAGATTTAGGTCGTTTTTCAGCGTTATTTCTAGCGTTACAATGATGAACGATGAGTTTAAATCTTATATTGTTTCCTAATAATTCGGTTACAACAAATTTAGATATTTTATTTTTAATATATATATATATATATATATATATATATATATATATATATATATATATATATATATATATATATATTGGTACACAAAAATTAGTACAATATGTGTACCGTCGGTTTCAAGCACAGAAGGACCTAGCATCCGGCTCTCTTCAGCTTCTGTGAAAGCTGAAGAGAGCCGGATGGCTAAGTCCTTTTGTGCTTGAAACCAACGGTACGAATGTTGTACTAATTTTTCTGTACCAAAATAAATAAATATTACGCTCTTAATTTTTAATGTTTAACTTTAATTCTCAGTTAATCGAGCACTCTGCTGGGATTTTTCTGTTATATTACAACAACTTCTTTCGTACCTTCACTCTTCCATAACCCCCTTCTTAAATCCCCTCATTTTCTCAAAACCCTCTCTACAACCATAACTTTCGCCCATCCACCAAAATCACAGCCCCCCTCCTTCTCTACCCACCCTCCTTTTCTCTGCATACACCCCCCACATACACACAAAAATTCCAACTTACTTTTTCCCCTTCAATCTTGGCCGCAGCCATCTGTTGAAATACCTCCTTCCTCTCTCTCCTCCACTCCCTCTCTGCCATCCACATAATTCCTGCTCATCCTCCCCACCTCTTTCTCTTACTACCAGCCACAGTAGTTCTTGCTCACCCCCATCTTTCCACTTCTTCCCCACTCATTTTCATAAACATTCATTTTTCACTCCTCACCTAGTACGGACGTCCACCCAGTAGTGGCCATTATTTTCTTCCTTTTTCCCAATATGTCAACCCTACATGTGTCTGTACTTGCATGACATTTTTCTCTATATTACCACCCTGATGAAGTCTTATAAATAAAGACGAAACGTTAATGCACACATAAAAAATATCCATTTTTTGGTTTTCCTTTTTCATTTTCCCATCACGTCGGATTACCTTCATCCTTCTCTTCCCATATATATATATATATATATATATATATATGTGTGTGTGTGTGTGTGTGTGTGTGTGTGTGTATGTGTGTGTGTGTGTGTGTTTGAAGAATACCTGTCCCCGGACGGGTAAAATTGATTTCCCGAACAGAACAGAATTTCACCACTTTTACGTCTTCCTACGAAGATTAGTATCTATCCTATTTCACGGTCTTCCGTCGCGTTCTGTAATTCTTCCGTCGACAAACCAGTTTCATTTCTTAACTGGCCCACATATGTTATTGCTAGCTTTCTTTATTGGGTTTTCACATCAGTAGTTGGCTTACTAACTCTTGCTTTCTTTTCCACATGTGGCTAGTAAATCTTAACCTTCTGGCTTTGAGCACTGTTGTCAATGTACTTAATTCTCCATATACATCGTTGTTCATTCCCTTATCTCTCCATGTCGACCTGCTTCTGGCATTCTGGTTTAGGTATCATCTAGCCTTTTGCGTATTTTATTTGTAAGCGTCCAACTTTGTGGCCATTACAGCAAAACACTTTCAATTGTGAACCTGAAGAACTGGATCTTAAGTTCTATTTTCAGTTCTGATTTAAACTAACTAACGAAAATTAAAATGAACATATAATGATACAGAATCCTCATTTCAATTTTGACCAGGATCAATTGCAAGATTTTGATTTCATAAAATGTCTAAAATATAAAGCGTAAGCTTATGGGGTCTTAAGAAGAAATTGAAATCAATGAAATTTTGTTTAGTTCGTGTCTAATGACTATGGTTCAAATTTAATGCAAATCTGAAATATTCTAATTTTAAAATGGTAAGGTGTTCTAATATTATTCTGTCTAAAATCTCTTGAAAATACGCAAAAAGCTGAAATTGTGAGAATATTTATTAATTGATGTCTTATACGTATGATTAATGCCTAGAATCCTCATTTCAATTTTGACCAGGATCAATTGCAAGATTTTGATTTCATAAAATGTCTAAAATATAAAGCGTAAGCTTATGGGGTCTTAAGAAGAAATTGAAATCAATGAAATTTTGTTTAGTTCGTGTCTAATGACTATGGTTCAAATTTAATGCAAATCTGAAATATTCTAATTTTAAAATGGTAAGGTGTTCTAATATTATTCTGTCTAAAATCTCTTGAAAATACGCAAAAAGCTGAAATTGTGAGAATATTTATTAATTGATGTCTTATACGTATGATTTATATTTCACAAAAATCGGATGTATGTGAATTTCCTCGAAAAGTTTCCATTCCTGTTACTCAATTGTCATGGAACAAAATAAAACTAAATATAACGCACATTACGCCTCCTTGTGCCAGCAGCTGCTTTTTCAAATTCATGTAATTTTATATGTTGATTTTAATCTTCATAAATGGACATAAGTCAAGTTTTAAAAAACTGTTAGCGTGGTGGTGTTTTCTTAAATAAAAAACTACTTGTTGACACTGCGTTTCTAACAGTTAGCTTTAAAACAGCAAATGGCTTTAACGAACTCAAACGACTTTAATTATTTTAAATCTTAAATTTACTAATAAAAATAATTACTTAAATGCTTAAAGCTTTTTTTAAATACATTCTTCATTGAGATATTCTTTTTAAATTTATGTTTGTTTTATACAACGAAGAAAATCTATTTAAAAGCTATTTCAGTTATTACATGGACCTAACAAATAATTACCCCAAATGCCCTCAGATGAAATTGGAGGAAATGTTCAATAGTGTCTATAGATTCTGTGAAAAGTGTGATCCTTATTCAAACTTATTTGAATGTTATAACTGTTAACATATCGATTCCTATAACACACACCAAACAAACATTGACTGTTATATATATATGGAAATATTATAAATAGATATTAATAATTTATCGCTACTTTTTAGGTATCCAAGAAAATTTCAGTACTTACGTCACAATTCCGAGTTACACCGGATATCTCCGAGACTTCAACGAACAAACCAAATGTGTTATTAGGCTTTTTGCGAAGAAGTTATTTAATGTTAAGAAATTTTGACATTATTTTGATTTTTACCCTAATCCTAAACTAACAATTGCCAAACAAGAACCATAACCTAACCAAACCCTAAACTATCCCTTACCTAACCAGAAACTAACCCTAACAAAACCTAAACTATCCATAAACTAACTCTAACTTAACCCTTTTAGTAAAGGTAAATAAAAAGGTATCCATAACTTCAAAATGAACAGTTGCAAAAGTAATATACGTATCAAAAAAGGTACGTAAAGGTCGGAACTTAAACTTTCTAATTGATTAAAATATAGTCGTCTACAAGTAACAGGGCTTTTATTTGTATATTTCGGTAAAAGTCGGAACTTGATTCGACTTTTTCCGATTGTAGTCGGGACTGTAACGTCACGACTACGTCACGACTTTAAACCTTTGGATACCTATTCTTTAAAAGCACAAATGTGTAAAATCGGGAAATACATCTAAATTAATATTTAATATAGAAAGGTGTCATGTTTTATACATGGGAACCAAAATATCACAGAAAATATCAACTGAGAATAATGAAATGATTGATGAATGCAATGTAATGATACATTTCAATAAAATAATCATATTTTGTCAAGTGTGTTAACGGCAAATACAATGATTGGTTGAATGATCAGAAATCTTATCTCACGGGATGCAAATGTCAGTGTAAGAACATAGAAGATCTAAATTAAAACACGAGTATCTTGACATCGGAATTAGAATATAATATTAAAATGGAGATTTGATATGAATTCAAATAATAAGTATTATCTATGTTATTTTTGTAACACAAGAAAAATATTAATATGTCAATGTCAGAATGAGTTTGTAGATATCCCCTTTTCACGCAATGGTGTCGAAAATACGCTAATGTTTAAAATAAGTAGACGTTCAAAAGAAGGTAAAAAAGCTAGCAAAAGGAATAAATAATCCATATCGTGAATAACTATCACGACCCAAGGAAATTCTACGGTTGCTTACAAACCATCTTCTCTTTCTTTTGATCATAAAAATACTTGTTAGCTAAATATTCTTTAAATAAATGAGACGAATGATGTTTTTTTTATTTATTGTAGCGATCTAAATCTTAAAAAGTAATAAGATTATTCGTTGACATCTATATATATATATATATATATATATATATATATATATATATATATATATATATATATATATATATATATATATATCATTATATATATGACATCTATGCAGACGACTCAACTATTTATGGCAGCACATAAGAGAGCATTGATGATCAAGATATTTCTGACTCTCTCTCTCTCTATCTATCTATCTATCTATCTCTCTCCTTCGTACGACTTAGAGCACGTGGTGCAATGGGGGAAGAAGTGGCGTGTTACTTTTAACGCCTGTAAAACCAAGATTCTATTTTTCACAACCAACATTCGGATCCTCACTCCTCTTTAGTCAAAATGAATGGCCCTCTCCTCGAGAAAGTCCTCCTATTTGATAAACTAAGACTCACACTCACCCCACATCTGAAATGGAAGACTAACATCAAATATGTTGCTAAGGTTGCAGCAAAATGGTTGGATCATTATACCACTCCAGAAAGTACCTGACTCCTGACGCAATCCCCTACCTGTATAAGAGACAGATTCGTCCTAAGATCGAGTACCGCTCTCTACTTTATCGTTATGTTCAAGGTATGCGTTTGACTGAGTTACAATCTTTGCTCCACATGCAAAGACTCGTCTGCCTATAACCACAGCACACTTTCTCAACTGACTACAGCTTTGTCGTCTTCAAGTCTAATGTAAATAAATACTTGTCTAGCCGCCATCTTAGGAAACCAATTCCTCTTCAGTAATCTTCCGCTCACTCCAGCCAGTTTCCAATCCTCTCGTACCGACAATCCTCGTCCAACCAACAATCCTGTAGACCCTTATCCTCGAGTAGCCATCACCCATCAGTACAAAAAAAGGTTTCTTTTACACCGTTAAATGTATCAGCAAAATGTCATTTGAATAAATGAAAGAAATATCACTTTTAGCCAATAATGTTTATATAATTGTATTTATGCCGTCTTATTCGATGTTGGAACAATTAATTTCAAAATGGCTGAAGTCTAAATTGCTGACCATCGATGACATCAGATCACCAGCATTTACTAGTTTGCATTTCATCGTGGCGATCAGACGATCTTTCTTTTTAAATGAGTACGAAAGGTGATAATGTACGTAGAATCGACGGTATAAGTATTTGTTTATGAGTGTTATCCCAGAAAATAGCGGCTCGAGAGCTGAGTAGTGTTAATATCCCATTTCACCATTTTATTTTTAAATGAAAAGTAAGACTGACGTTTTTTTTATTAATGGCGTTCCATGATTTATCGTTAGACTATTGACAACCAATATTAATTCACATTTTTTATTTTCCTCATTTTCTATTTTTCAGGCGGCGAGGGAGGGATTTAATTTTTAAAAATTTTTTTAGAATTTATAACTGTAAATTATTAGTTTTTAATTTTTAATTTCTCTGACGTCGGAAATGAAAAAAAGGCGACCTAGATTCACAGATCAAAGAAAAAAAGCGATTAAAAATGTTTACTTTCCAACAACGTATAGTTCGGTAAAATTTGCGGGTAGTTAAAAATCAGAAAAAATAAAAATTAGGCTGGTGATAGAAATACTGAAGATTAATCAGTTCGCGAGCCGCAATTTTCTGGGGAGAGAGACATAAACAGAGGCTAAAAAGAGTTCAGCAGAGGAGACCACGTTGTTTTGGATTTGAAACCGACAGTACTGATGTTGTGCTGATCTCCTGTAATACATATTTAATAAATATTACGCTGTTATTTTTTTAACTTTTCTTAATAATCGAGCACTATGATGGGCTTCTGTCCTACTAACCTTATCTTTCTCATATATATATATATATATATATATATATATAATTTAAGATTTCTTTGTAAATATTTTTATAACGCCCCTTTAAGAGATTAAAGTTGTGCACTGTTCGGAGAAATTAAAAACAGACTGATTACGTTCGTAGAACCCTTTAGACAGTCTGATTTTTACAGCACGCTGTATTTAGGCATAAATATAATTTAATTTCTCCCATTCGAAATTATCGCTTCCTAGTGTAAGCCTGAAATGCCGGCGTATGTAAATATATAAAATTAAATAGTTCTTTATACATATATATATATATATATATATATATATATATATATATATATATATATATATATATTTATATATATATATATATATATAATATATATAATATATATATATATATATATATATATAAACATCATATATATATATATATATATATAATATATATAATATATATATATATATATATATATATAAACATCATATATATATATATATATATATATATATATATATATATATATATATATATATATATATATATATATATATATATATATATATATATGGCAAGTAAACAAATAAACAAAACTTATGACATATTCAATTTTGAGTATATCGGTAGAATGTATGGTGAGTGGGAGAGTCTAATTAGTCCGTATAGGTAAGGTATCAATACAATTATTTTTAAACTATTTTTTTCGAAAATGTTTGTTTAAAAATTACACGTTTAAGTAATACTTGTTTCGAAAGTTCTGATTTTGGAAAAAAATGCTACTTTCGAAAATCCTAATCATTGGATACTTAGAATGGTGAAATATAATCCATATTACTAGTTAGAAAAATAATAGTTTAAGAACTATTACCTCGGAAAGTACGATTATGCAAACTCATAAAAATGTAGGAATAAAATTTAAAATAATAGTTTCGGTAATACTAGGTTTTTTTTAATACAACTTTTGAATCTACTATTTTGGAAACTCATTAGGGATTTAAAGTATAAGACACAACTTATGATATGTGATCGCTTAGTGGTTTGCAAATCCCGGATTCAAGTGACACATTCAGCTTAAATGGAAAGTTGTGTTCAATAAATTGTATACGATGCATCGTTTACAATGAAATAATTCAAGACAGTCCTGAAACAGAGGAGCCACACAAAATCAAATGACAGTGATAAAAATGACTGTGTTCAGATATTTTTCCCAAGTACCGTAAGTGAAATGTTAGTACTTTTTGTGTTCGTTGTTGTCTACAAGAAATTTACTTAGCAACTTAAATAATATGTCATAGATTATATTCTATAATAACGCTGTTTTCAAATACATTGAAATTTTGAATGTCATATATATTCATATAAAGTTCATGCTCTTAGTTTTAAATATCACATTTTTCTTATTGGAAAATACTAACATTAAAAATTAAAAAGTTAAAATTCATGTCTATTATTCATATGTCACGCCTATACTTCATTGTTCATGATTGAACCACAGGGTGCACATAAGACGTTGACAAACAAATTCACACACACACACACACACACACACATATATATATATATATATATATATATATATATGTGTGTGTGTGTGTGTATAAATATGTTTATACACATAGTCATCCAAAAACAGACTGTTTCGCTGTTCCAAAGCTCTTTACTATAGCTAGACAGGCAAGTGCTTCGAATTAAGATCGGAAGTCGACCGTTTGTTTTTCAAGAGTCAGAGATACTAAGTGTTAGTCCGTCAGCAAAAAATTACAATAAAAGTAAATCTTAATATTTATAAACAGCTGTCGAAAAGTTCTCTATTTTTTTGCGAACAGTTTTGAATAATCGCTAATGATAATTTACGATTCAACTTACCACATTGCTCAACCTACAAAATGATGTGGGCATATGTAGTCATCGACAGACATATATAGTAGTGTTTTTATTTATACAGATATTTTTGACTAGACATGTCCATAAAAGTTTCGGCTAAACTAAAGACAGCTGATGTCCTGCCAGGCCAAATATTCAACCGAAACTTTTGGTCTACGAAAAATTTCGGTTTCGTCAGAAATGTTTTATAAAAAAAAATCATTTATACTAAATAAACAGTTCTACTTGTATTGAGCAATATAATGTAAACTAGTTAGAATTATAGGATTGTTCATGAAGTCACTATGATCAAAACTACACCTGGATTACTAATTATATATATATATATATATATATATATATATATATATATATATATATATATATATTTTATATATATATATATATATATATATATATATATATATATATATATATATATATTTTATATAAATATGTAATTTATGTCACACATAGAAACCCAATAATAATTATAAAACGTGAATTCAGACAATGGGTAAATAACAGAAACAAACCAGAAATTAGAAACAAAATCATCATCAATAATAATACAGCGGTTTAAAAGTCATCCCTTAAAATCAATGGTCGAATAAGATCGTTCAGCCTGTGAATACAGTCTGGAACTTTACTGACATCATTAGCGGGGTTAGTCATTGAGGAGGGAGAGGGTAAATACCTGCTAAACATGGCACTCTTCTTTTATTAGAGAATATTATTTTTTTCGTTTCTTCTTATTCTTATTTCCACTTCATCTTTATTTTATTTGTTGTTGAATTTATTAATAACATTCTCCGCAAGTAAAATTAAAAAGTGTCATCTTCGTACCCTTGCGAATAGACAGATTTCATAAGGATTAACTAATGTTATAAATTAATTGCCAATATATATATATATATAGGAAAGAGTTTGAATGCCTACTAGACACCACCATCATCGAGTGTCCTTGGTCTCTCTCTACGAGGGTTTGTCAGGACAATCTGACATTAATATATTTCACTCTACAATTAAACCTTGATCAAATATTCAAAATAATATAGTATTCGAAACCCACATAAGATTCCCTCGGCTATGAACTAAATCATACGATCAATGGTGCAATTTCTCCTGGTTATGTTGCCTCAAGCACTAATCTGAGTATCGGACCAAATCAGATTTATTATTGTCTTAGATACGATAAAACTAAGAAAAGACCACAAGAAAGATAAACTATAACATAGTAAAGACGTCAATTTGTTGTGAGGAAAATGATTGTTCATCACTGCTATACTAACTTAACATTTAGGAGGAAGATGACAAACTGGATTGAACATGAATACTCGGATATTTCACTCTACAAGTATGTATCTCACTAGGAAGAAGCTCCTTAATTTCAGAGAGCTTACACTGAAGTAACATTAAAACAAAAACGCATATATATATATATATATATATATATATATATATATATATATATGTATGTATGTATGTATGTATGTATGTATTAAAGATATTTCACCCCAAACAAGGCAGGCAACCACTGCAGTCATAAGGAGCTACTGAGAATTAGGGTGTGGGTTTTGGGTGTCATTCTAAGTTTGGAGCTGTGCAGCGAGATGTCTGTTTACATTAGTTTTAAAGCTCTGCATGTCGGTACAGTCGGGAAAACACGGAGCAGAGAGGGAGTTCCAGCGTCCGACAGCACGAGGAAAGAAGCTATTGGAGTAGAAGGCTCTCCGGCATCTGAGGACCTCCACAGTAAATAGTTGGGATTTAGCTGATTGTCGGGTTGTTCTAGTGTATTTGCGTATATATATATATATATATATATATATATATATATATATATATATATATATATATATATATATATATATATATATATAATCGAGGTAAAGTAGACATCTAAGGGATAGAAAATCCACAGAATTTAAACCAGGTTTATAAAAAAGTGCTCAATAGAAAAAAGAGCTATTCATATAATTATTTTTTATTCATACATGCATGTATAGAACGCTGCTATACTGGCATGTTGATGTTATCGATAAATAGTCATTAGAAACTAAGATCTCATCAGGCGGAGGAAGTCTGATTCTTTACCCAGATGTTAATGTTGGTAAAGAATGAAAAGAAATGACAAACAATTGAAAAACTTGTTTGTGAGTTGAAAGATTAAATGTTTAATCTATTTATGATATATTTTTACGGTCTTAGATATTAAGTTCAGATGGGGAGGGGAGTTGTAAGTTAAAAATAAGACCTGTAACTGCATAAATAAAACAGTAAAACACCTTTCAACCCAAATAGTCTACCAGGCTAAAATTATAACTGAAGAAAACTTAACCCAGAAAATATATGATATAGTAATTGCTGATAATACTTTCAAAGAATGATACACTAACCATAAATGCTCTTTTAACAATCTGGACTATTAAAAAAAAATCACTCTCTATTTACCACTGAGAACTAACCAATAATAATAAATCACCAATAGTTAAATGGAACACTATTAGAAAAACCAGCACCTGTAATTCTCTAAATTAACCCTGTTACCTGTGCTAAAATGTAAAGCTTTAGATAATTAGATTTAGTGGTTGAGGTAAACGTCCAAACAGAAAACATGAAACTTTAATTAACTGTAAGCATACGTTCTTTAGTAACTTACATAACATCTCTTGAACTCATAGTAGCATTAGAAAATAAAACATTAAAAACCATAAACCTCAACCAAACCTACAATTCTATAGTCTCTACTCTATTTCCTAGAATTAATAACATCTCCATACAACATGGTCCTCGAACATATTATATACCAGTCCCCTGATATAGTGACTAACGTGAAAATGTTATAATAAATATTGGCATTTTTTATTCATAATTATTTATAAAACAAAATATTGCTTGAGAATATTTTTTAACCGAAAGCTTGCAACATAAATACTTTAAAGTAAATAATAAATGCCAATATTTCTTATAACATTATCACGTGAGCTACGTGCGGCATTAGAGACTCTGAGATAGCCAACATCTCAACAGACGTTAACGAGAGATGTGTACAAAAAATCAAATGATTTATAAAAAAATATTGCTTGAAAATATTTTTTAAAACGGAAAGCTTGTCGCATGAATATAAATGTTTATTTTAAAGAAAAAAGAATATATCGTTTTTGGCTTTCTCAAAATTTAATATACAAATCCGAAACGATACTTATGAAAAATACCAATATTTCACAAATATATATATATATATATATATATATATATATATATATATATATATATATAAAGTTCTATAGTAATATAAACCTATTTTGGGTAGTAAATAATTCATATCCAATAAAAGAAAAACTAGATCATATAAATTCCCGTAAAAAGGCTAAGTCAATTTCTACATATGATTTTAGTACCTTATATACTAAAATACCACATAATGAACTAATTAAAGAATTAGGTAACATTATGGATTTAGCTTTTGCCGGAGGTAAAGGTAAATACATAGAATTTTCAAAATCTAAAGCCTTTTGGTGTAAGACTAAAAACAGTAAAACTAGTACTTCAAAAAATGGCCTTAAAATACTTATAAGTCACCTGATTGAAGAAAGTTATTTTAAAATAGGAAATAATACACTAATACAAACAATAGGTATTCCTATGGGTTTGGACCCTGCCCCCTTTTGGGCAAATCTCTATTTACATAGATATGAATACATATATATGTCAGCATTAATAAAAAATGATATATCTAGAACATATAGTTACCACGGCTGCAGGAGGTTTATTGATGACCTGGTCTGTATAAATGATAGAGAGGAGTTTGAAAATACTAAACATTTAATATATCCTAGGGAATTAAAATTAAATTGTGAACATACAGGAATACATGCTACCTTTCTAGATTTAGATATAAAAATTGAGGATGGTAGATTTATTTATAAAATGTTTGATAAAAGAAATTCTTTTCCCTTTCATATCGTTCGTATGCCGCATAAAAGTAGTACCTGTCCTATGTATATATTTTATGGGAGTATAATGTCCGAATCTCTAAGAATAGCCCGCGTTACTTTAAGGTTAATGGAGTTTATACCTCCAGTCACTTCATTAGTAATAAGAATGCTTAAACAAGGTGGAGATAAAAATAAAATATTTAGACAGTTAAATAAGGCAATAACACGCTATCCTGACGCTTTTAAATTATATGAAATAAATCAAAAGAAATTGATAAAAGAAATCCAAAACTCTACTATAAAAATGTATAACATATGTAAATAGTCCATGATAAAATAAATAAATAAATGTATATATATATATGTATATATGAAATATTTTTATAAATATATATTTTTAATTTTAAAACATTTGTAGACAAAGAAAATAACCAAGGGGAAAAAAGGGGGGTTATTATAATGGAATCATCTAACTCTATAAAATAGATGTTCTGTAAAATAGTAAATACCCACTTTGAAAGGAACAACACAGGTAAGGAAACTATATTTTAATACTTTAGAAAAACAAATCTGGAGACAAAACTAAATCAAATATTTGTAAACTTTTTAAATTAAAAAATAATTATTAAATAGGGAGGTGGTGTCTGATCAACACTGCTGGGATGCCATGATAAAGAAATACTGTTTTGTTTTTAAAATCCCGAAACAGTTTTCATGGTAAACAACTGACGATCCCTTATATATAAAAACATATATAAAAATATATTTATATTAGAGTATATTCTTGGAAGTAAACTAAAATAGTGATTGCAGTAGATTGATTGACTTACTAGACTAAAATCTTTCAACAAAATTTTTTTTTTTTTTTCCCAGTTTTGAAGGTTAAAAGAACTTCCGAGACTATATATATATATATATATATATATATATATATATATATATATATATATAATTTTTTTTTGAAAAAAAAACATAACAATGGTGGTGTAAAATAAATAAAATTTATTTTAATGTTATCTTTCGAGAATATACTTCTCATTTTCAAAGAGTGTTTTTCTTTTCTTTTTTTTCATCGTCCGATAGAAATGGACTTTTTAGTCAGAAAATCTCGTTATGTCTGCAGGCGAGGTGACGCCGGTTTGAATAAGAAAGGGTATTTTAGACATATTTTTTAAACCATTGTTTCGTAATAGTATTATATTTTTATTTGAAAAAAACATAACAATGGTGGTGTAAAATAAATAAAATTTATTTTAATCTTATCTTTCGAGAATATACTTCTCATTTTCAAAGAGTGTCTTTCTTTTCTTCTTTTTTTTCATCGTCCGATGAAAATGGACTTTTTGGTCAGAAAATAATAATCATGGTAATACAGACAATAATTTTTCTTTCTTTCTTCCTTTTCTTTGTTCCATTGTCGTAGTCATACGGAGTAGTGGAAGATCGGCGATTTCTTCAGGTGCTGTTGAAGAGACAGTTTTTGTTAATGTCCCATATCTATAGTGAATACCACTGGCGCGTGTGTGTATACAATAATGAGATGGGTGTTACTACAGTTAGAAGCGCCGTTGAAATGATAAACTTTGAAAATTGAGAAAACAGACAACTTGAGGCGAGATTTTGTCAAATAAATGAAATATTTATTTAATCATTTTTAAACACTTGAATAAATCGCCGATCTTCGGTTATGCCGTAAGACCTCGCTGATGAAGAAAAAGAAAAGGAAAGAAAAAAGAAAAAGAGTGTCTGTATGGCCATGATTATAGTTTATAAAACCGAAAATTTCGATTAAAAATTTTTTTTAATAAATATCTTTTTGATTTGACAAAATCTCGCGTCAAGTTTTCTGGTTTTTCAATTTTCAAAGTTTATATTTATGTAATGTTTTATGTCATTATGTTGTATTAATTTTTCTAAATTTATAAAATATTATCTAGTCAAAGAATCGCATGTTTTTATTTGCGTACGAACAGATCAACACTAAACATGGCATAACTTTAAAATAGTAAATAGATGGAGGATATGTAAACATCATTTCTCTTTTTTGTCTACACAGTAATACAATTTTCTTAATTATGTTATGTGTTTTAAATGGTTGTTCTAAGAAAATTCATAAACCCACTCTAGAACGGATTAAATGTTTTGTTTAAAAAAATAGTATCACAAAAACAGTTTTCAGAGATAACAGATATATCTATAATCATTTCATAAAATTGTGTTACTAGATATAGCGTGATGCGGATAGACTTATGCCAAATCATTATGAAATCCGCCCTTCTGGGGGGCTCAATAGCTTCTTTTCAAATATAGAAAGCGCAGATCTTTTAATCCCTACTGATTGTCAACAGAAAAACCTTTGTCAGTTGTTTGTTGATGGTGAAAACAGGTTTGAGAAATTTTATGAAAATAGAGCATCATAAAAGAAAGTTTAAAAGGAAACCCTAAAACTGAAAGTAATTACGAATTAAAGTGGTGAAAATAACTGAAAAGTTAATAAGAAATCGAAAGGAAAACGCCGTAAACAGCTGAAGTTATTAAATTGCTGACATATTAACAATCCTCCGAGTTAGATAAAATATTTTTGAAAGGAATTAAATCAGATATCATTATATTGCTCTGATGAACATGGTAGCATGATTCCCATGAAGAACTGGCTATTCGAAATCAAATATTGTTTTGTAGAAACGAACGTATCGATGACAAAAATCAGGAATCTAACTGACTTTACTTTATTATATAGATGTGGATTCAGCGATGAATGTTTAGGATTCTGTGTATGTGTTAGTACATGCATGGCTTCCAATGTATACCCGTATTTTCAAAGTGTACGTATAAGTGTTTTCTCTTTCATTCATATAATTATTTACCTTTGGAGTTATTAGTTTTCATTAAGTTCTTTCGATTATCGTCGTTCTCTTTTGTAATTATTTCTTTGTACATTTTTCGTTCTGAATCTACAAAAGAAACAAAGGAAGTAATGAAATTAACTGAATTGAAATTGAAGAAAATTACTCAACCAGTTTTCACTCGTAACTCGTAACGTCTTATTTATTATTCCTCTCTTCACAAAGACAATTTTGTTGAAGCATTTAAAAAAAGAAGAAAAAGTCAATCGAGTGTGAAAAAGATGGAAGTAATTTTCGACGCCATCTTTTTTCCTGCATTTTTTTGTTATTCTAAAGATGATTTCAAGCACTCTCTAGAATAGAGACGTGAAATATGTTTAACATATATACAATGTATATATATATATATATATATATATATATATATATATATATATATATATATATATATATATATATATATGCGGGTATGTCTATGTGTATGTGTCTGCACATATATAAATAGGGTTAGCCAGAAGTTAACAAACATATATATACAGGGTGGGCAAAAATAAGGGTCCTATTTTTAAAAATTCATAACTTTTTTATTTATTGATTTTTTTAAATTTTTTTTTAGAATAAGTAAAGGACCCCTTTCCGAAGCAAGCATGAGCCGTATTAGCCCTAAGGAACGTACCCTCATTTAGAAAACATTATTTTTGCTTAAAAAACTCAAAACAGTGTAAAAAACAATACTTTAGTTTTTGTAAGTTTTAAGAAGTGTTTTTCGGCTAAAATTTGTTTTGTTTATTTCAAAAAATCTTGGAAGGGTCAGTCTACACACACATAAAGTTTGGTGAGTTTAACTTTTATTTTGTGGAAGTTATTCAAATTCAAGTCATTCAAATTTAAAGATAGGACCCTTATTTTGGCCCACCCTATATATATATATATATATATATATATATATATATATATATATATATATATATATATATATATATATACTAGTTTATCGTTGCACCTTGAACGGTGTTGGTAGGGTACCTTGTTATATCAGTTTCTATATTTATCTACCTTCTACAGCTTTATAGTTAGAGAAGAAAAATATTCATGAAATTTCGCTGAAAAAATACGCTACTTGGTATTTGCATGAGAGAGTAAGTAACTGCAATTAATTTTTTTGTTAATTCAAATGTATTTAAACAGAATCAATTCGCTTTGAACTAATACGGAATACCCTCTCTGTCTACTTTATTGTGTAATAAAAAAAAAAGTTCACTTTAATGTTTTTTGCCATGTTATATTATTATGTTATGTTAAATTTTATAAATTTATAAAACACAGAACCAGTTTTTAAAAAAATCACTTAGAATTACCTATATACGAACTTGGGTATAGCAAGTGTAAAAGCTTGAAGTAAAACATCTAGTATGAACAAAAAAGGAACCACATTTAATATTCAGTGTTTTCACGCTTTGACATTGTAAGAAATACTGTCTTTTGGTAGGTGTTCTCTGCTTATATATTTTTTGTTTACCCATCACGTTTCTATTTGCATACGAACAGGCAAACTCTAAAACATCATAACTTTTTCTATTATATAAAGTGAGAAATGTATTGTTAACTTGTTAAGGCGATATCTCTATCTGTTCGGACCCTTAAAACATATACGTATATGTATACTTATTTTGATATATATATATATATATATATATATATATATATATAGTAATTAATTTTATATATCCCACTGTCACTTTTCTATTTCTCTCTCTTCCTCTCTCCCTCTCCTCTCTCTCTCTCTCTCTCTCTCTCTCTCTCTATATATATATAGAGAGAGAGAGAGAGAGAGAGAGAGAGAGAGAGAGAGAGAGAAAGAAAGAGAAAGAGAAAGTGGAAGGGGGAGAAAAAGAGAGAAATAGGAAGGTGGAACGGTGGGATATATAGAAGCAGACTAAAAATAGATAGGTAGAGAGATATAAACATTAAATATAGATAGATAGATAGATAGATAGATAGATAGATAGATACGGACCGATATAAATACAGCTAATTTACTAGATAGATAAATGGAAAAAAATCGAAAAGTAAAGTAAAGGCGATATCAAACTTCTCGTATCAGCTCATATTCCCAAAAATGTATGAAAAAAAATCATGAAAACAGAAATAAAACAACTTCTTCTTCGAAAACAATGTAGTGCGTGACGTCACTCCGCTGACGGAACAAAAGATCTCGTGGACAAATTAAAAGCAACCGCAATGACGAGCTTTTCGTGTCTACGTTTCGCATGAATGAGCGTAATTTCGATATTGTCTTCGATGTACGCAAAGTCCCGTTCGGCGCGCCCAATGGGTATTATTCACGTTGTATATTTCTGCGTGTTCTTCGATTAAACATTCACAATTCTCTCGAATTTGTTTGGCTCTGCATATAAGCCAAACATTCTATTGTAGGCAAGGGATATTTGTCCGACAATACATGCTTGGAAATTAGAGGTAAGTTTTGTTACGTTTTGAGGGAGAAACATAAACCTTAGATCGGTTTTGGCTTAGAAAAAAGAAACATCCTCGAAATGTTGATATCTTCCAATAATATTCACAGTTTGGTAAGAGATTTTAATTACAATCACGAAATTATGTTCCTTTAATTTCTTTGCACAGGTTTATTACACCTAACATTAGCCATTAGTATTACTTGCAGAAATATGATTCTCTCCAAATATGATCTGAGGTTAAGATCGGATTCTAACTCTGCCTGATGAGATCTCAGTTTATAATAACTGTTGATCGATAACATCGACATGCCAGTGTCGCAGATTTTGTACATGTCTGTGTAAATAAAAATAATCATATATATAAATATATATATACATACATAGAATAGAGAAAGAAAAAATTCACATACACATTGCAACTGTCAGCATTTATAATTTATTTCGACTTCCTAGTCTCTTCAGAATGCTGACGGGACAGTGACATATTGGAAATGACGGAAAAAAGAAGTATTCACCAGCCCAAAAAAAAAGAAATATAAAAGGCAAAGAAAAGGTGGATAAAAAAAAGAGGGGATAAGCAACACACTTAATTTAAAATCATCAAAAAAGAAGGGGAGGGAAATATAAAGATGTCAGCCAATATGTATCTCTAGCTGGAACAAAATAAAATTAAAAACTTGATATTACGATACGTCTATGAAACCCTCCAAATCATGTTTGTCATGCATATGTTGACACGAAGCCAAACCGCACCGCCCCCTACAATTTTAGAACCCAACATCCATCTAAACCCATTGAGGCATTGAAGCCTTTTGAAGCCGATTTATTTGATCTAGTTAAAAAGATTAAATTTAAAAATCGTACGAATGGGTTTCAATCTCAATTGGTGAAAGACATTAGGGAGATTAAAAAAATGAAACAAAGTTTGGATCAAGGCCGATAATCTGTAAACATATATCAAATGTGCCCATTAGAGTATAAAAAACTATTTTTGATAAAATTTCTATTAATTACAGAAAAAACATTTATGAAACGGAAACTACGATTAACGATGACACCATGGAATTCGCAACTAAATTGAATGTTAAATATAGAGTAGGTACAATAGATTTAAAAAATGCATATATTTTAATTAAGGATCACAAAACGAACATTCAGAATAACAAATAACCGAGATTAATTAACTCCACCAAATCGGAGCTTGGCCACGTCTCTATGGAAATTCTCCAGAATGTAATAAGTGTGACTTTGAGATCTACACATTTTAATCTTTGGAATGATTCGTCGGATACTATCAAGTAGTTTAATGAGATTAAAAATAAGGGAAGTGCATCATTTATCCAATTCGATATCATGGATTTTACCCTTCAATTTCTAAGGAGTTCGTAATAAACAGCATTAACTATGCCAGGCATTCCGTGGATATATCCGACGAACAGGTGAGACTGATTATAGCTTGCCGGAAATCCATTCTGGTAAGTGATAATAGAACTTGGATTAAGCAAAACAATAGTGAATTTGATGTCCCGATGGGAGCCTTTGATCGGCACAGATTGCTGATCTGGTGGGCATTTATATAATTTACACGATTAGTAGAATTGTAGATCTTAATTTAGCGGTGTTATATAGGGACGATGGACTAATTATAGTTCATAATAGAAGCGGCCCTTTAGTATCTAGCATCCAGAAAAAATTAAATAGAGTATTTAAATATTTAGGACTAAAATAGAGATAACCCCTAATTTTAATGAAGTCAACCATTTAGATATAACATTAAACTTAGAAAGAGGGAACATTTAAACCTTTTATTAAAGATAATCACACTCCAATTAACATTAACACTAGATCTAACAACCCTAAGTACATTATTAAACAAATACCTAAAACTATTAATGCTAGAATTACCAAAATCTCAGCAAATAAAGACATTTTTAGGCAAATAAGCATATTTATTAGAGAGCATTAAAGATGAGCTGTTACACTAAAGAATTAGAATATATCTAGAATAAAAATAAAAATAAATCCAGAAATAAAGGCCGCAAAATAATATGGTTTAAACCACCATACTGCCACCTATCAAGTATTTATATAGGTAAGTACTTCTTAAATTTAATAGATAAGCATGTTAACCCTTTAAGTAAGATATTTAATAGAAAAACGGTCAGAATTAGTTATTCCTTTACAAAGAACATGGATAGTATAATCAATGCACTAGTAAATATACCTCATAATACTAATATTAAAGGAAATAATTGTAATTGTCAAGTAAAAAGTAAATGCACACTAGATGGTAATTGTAAAGTGAAGTGCGTGGTTTACAAGGCCACTATTTTCCGAAATAAAATATCATGGACAAGAAAATTTACATCTGCTGGGAACTCGAACAGCGATTTTATAACCATACGCACTCTTTTGTGAACCCTGAACTTATGAATATAACGGAGTTGGCTTAAACAGTGGTGGTCACTGAAGAACGAAAATATTACACCGGTGGTCTCTTGGTCAATTTTGTGTAATTCCAGTACCCCTAGAGGATTTAGACAGAGATGTAATTTGTGCTTATAAGAAAAAAATACGGATTCGTACGAACACAGCAATCTTTTAAATAGAAGAGATGAACTGATGGCCAAATGCTAACATAAATTTAAATTTAAAATTACCAGTAACTCTTAATTATAGATTTACATTAATCCTGAATTGTGAATCTACCTAAATCTGGGTCCGTTTGTGTGTTGGAATTAATCTATTATTTTTTATCTTTATTAATATTTGTTTGGGATTAGAATAGGTATTCTTAACTATTTTCGAATTACGATATCATCTTAGTTTTAGTTTTAGTTTTATTTTATATTTATTTTAATTTTCATTTATTTCTTATTATTGTTTTATTATTGGAAATTTTATGAATTCTTACTTCGACTTTCTCTACCTATTCTATCATATATTATTTTGATATCACTTTATCTTATTCTATCTTCGATCATTTTTAATTTGAATATGTAAGATTATCATTTGAACATTATTACTATTAATATTATTATTAAGATTATCATTATTATTATCATTATAATTACCTATTATTAACTATTATAAAGTACTATTATTATATTATATATTATTAGTATTATCATTATTAACACTTATTGATATTGCGATTACTATTATTATTAGTAGTAGTAGTAGTACTAGTAGTAGTAGTAGTAGTAGTAGTAGTAGTATTAATACCAATATGAATCGCTATCATTATCGCAATTATTATGATTATCTTGATTATTTTATGTTTAGTTTTATCACCATTGTCATTGTTATTACTATTAGTTGTATTATAATTATTATTTAAAATATTTGATTTGTTATTATTGTTATTAGTCTTATTATTAATATTATTATTGGTATTATTGTTATTAGTATTAGGATCATTATCATTACTATTGTTTCGGTGGTCTCGCGGCTGGCGGTGCGGTTTGTCTTTGTGTCAACATATGCATGACTAACATGATTCAGAGGGGTTCATAGATGTACCTTAATAAGTTTTAATTTTATTTTGTTCCAGCTGGAGATACATATTGGCTAACCTCTTTATATTTCCCTCCCCTTCTTTTTTGATGATTTTAAATTAAGTGTGTTGCTTGTCCCCCTTTTTATCCACCTTTTCTTTGCCTTTTATATTTCTTTTTTGGCTGGCGAATATTTCTTTTTTCCGTCATTTCCAATATGTAACTCTCCCATAAGCATTCTGAAGAGACTAGGAAGTCGAAATAAATTATAAATGCTGACAGTTGCAATGTGTATGTGAATTTTTTCTTTCAATATTCGATTCTTGCTCTGTTTTCTACATTGAGCTCTCTTACGCGGATTTCTTACCAAAATAATTCACTTTAACACATAATATACATACATAATACATATATATATATAAATACATATATATATATATATATATATATATATATATATATATATATATTTAATATAAAATGAAGTAATAAAATAAGGTGTCAATCAAATTTTATTAGAATTCAAAGTTCGAGCAAAGTATCTTAAAGTCCTTAGCTCATGAGTTTTCAAAGATAATTCTTCTCTTCAGAGGACCATTACCGCAGTTATTAAACTACAGGTAATAAAATTAAACTTTGAAAATATATAAAAATATATACACAAATACATAAAAATACATAACATCAAATATATCAACAAAAAAACATACTTTTTTGTTGAATATATACAATCCATCCAAGTCATACAATTTGAAAAACATAATCAGGAAAGACATCCAGAGGGTTGACTGAAGATTAATCCAGGTTATAAATAGCAGTCCAAATACGTGAAATTGAGGGAGCTGACAAAGTTATCCAGTCGCGAAATGTGTCAATAATCGATGAATTGAAAAGTATCCAATGAATATGTTAATTATTACAACGATAAATAAATCAAATCAAATAATATAGAAAGTTCAATAAACTCACTTAAAATTCCAAAATCCTGATATGGGCAACCCAAATCAAATCAAAGTTCGTTGTTCAATTAGAGAGTCCGTTAAATCCGAATTGAGCAAAAATAAGATTGAATCACAGTTGTATCTTGCAACCAGAGCGAAAAGATAATTAATCTTCGTCTGCCAGCGATTCAACCAGATATGACAAATCTTTAACGAATAGAAGACGATGTTAAAGTGTCTACTTCTCTGAACGACGTTAATAGAGCGGAAGTTATGTGTGTGTTTTAATAAAGGAGGAAAACGAACATCCTGTTTCGGCCCGCTTGATAAACTTAACGAAGAAAGCAAAATACAGACCCGCCACCCACCCCACCTAGATTCGATATTACTTGTCTGGGTCAAATGATAAAATTCTATGTCAAAAGAGAAAGGGGTTAAGAAGAGGTTAAAAGAAAAAGGAGTAAGCATATTTAGGTCAGATCGTGTAATCACGTATACATGCCCAAATTATTACTTAAAATCTAGCTTACAGTAAAAACCGATTTCACAAATCTCACCCTATCAAATAATATAGAAAATTTATGAAATTAAAAGTTACGAAGTTATTAAATTCCAATAATTTAATAGTTTAATTTAAGATTTAATTTTATCCGATTAGAAATTATTTAAAGTGTTTTAAGATATTAGTTGACGCTTATATCTTTTTTGGATTACAAATATATATATATTGCCGAGTGGATATGGCGACTGCTTGCCGAACTTAGGTTGACTCTGTGAACCGTGTTCGCGCCTCCCGACCGTCTAAAATTGTTTCTTTCTTGCACTGATGAGAGCAATAAGCTTAGAACACTGTAGGTATTAATAATTCAATATTCATTATTAAATATTATAATAATCCTCTTAAAGAAATTAAAGTTGAACACTCTCGGGGATGTTAGAAATAGATTGTCAAAAGGCTCTAATGCAAAGTTCCGAATACGCTCGTCGTACACTCTCGACTAGTCTTATGTGCCCATTTCTAAGCACATATAGATTTTAATTTCCCCCTATTACCTTACAGTTTTCGGTTGCCGAGTAGATATGGCGACTGCTTGCAGATTCTAGGATGACTTTGTGAACCGGGTTCACGCCTCCTGACTGTCTAAAATTGTTACTTTCCTGCACTGACAGGAGAAATAAGTTTGAAACGCTTGCGTCTGTAGGTATTAATAATTTAATATTTATTTATAAATATTATATATATATATATATATATATATATATATATATATATATATATATATATATATATATATATATAGTTATTAAGCACTCATTTTTTTTGAATATATATTCTAGGAAACACAGTAAGTAATATGGGTATATTATTCTTGTAAATTTTACAATTTAAGCGTTGCGCTTACGCAAATTCGCATCCTCTTCCAGAAAAACTATTTAAATGAGTTAGATACAAACAAAATCTAATAGAATTAAGAATTGCTCTACATAAAATTTTAATTAGTTATGTGCTTAGTAAAATCCTAAACTATTTAACTCATCATTATGAATTATGCAATATGTAACAGGGTAAGTAACGTTGACACATTATTGTTTTTCTTTTGTAAACTTACCATTTAAGAGCGGGGACGAAACCATATAATACTCTTCAAAGAAAGTAAAACATTAAGATTAAAAACCAATGTTATATTTATAACCGTCCTGGGACGGGTATTCCACCATTAACAAATGTTTAAATGAAAAATAGATTTACATTCATAGAATTAAGAAAAAACAAAAGATCATTAGAATATAATATTCTGCGGATATTCAATGAATATATTATTTATATTATTCGAAACTCTATCGATTAAGAGCAACTATGTTATATTACAACTCATTATTAATGATTTAATTATTACTTAATTTATTACTTAATAATTTTTAGCAGAAGTGAACAATTTGCAATAATTTCGAACGTAAACTGAACTCTCGGTTTTTGGTATTTACCGAGGATTTTTAACCGCCCTCCAGATGTTTAGTTTATGTTTTTATAAGAAAGGTATGTTCCACTTTTTACTTCTCATTACACGATGGAAACGTTATACTCAAAGTCGGTTTTTAGTTTGTGGAAAACACAGCTCCAAAAAAGGATACTCTGGATTAAGAGAAAAATAAAAGAAGGTATTGTCGTAAGCATCCGCTAAATATTGTTCTTAGACAAACTCAAATTTTGATGAAAATTAACTTGCAAGAATAAAAGAAATGAAAATAATGAGGGGAAGATTCTATAATAACTTTTTTTAAATTACTATTCTAAAAAAGCCGAATAATTAAAAAAAAAGTTAAATTTAATTGAAAGCAATTAATAATAAAATGGTTAATTTTCAAAAATATATAAAGCTAAATAAAATTAATTGATACTTAAGATTTACTTTGTTTGTAGTGTATAGATAGGTTTTAGGTTTCAGAAGGGTGCTTAATACAAAGGTATGAGCCCTGGCTGAACTTAATGAATGGCTGATAAACGATGCGTTAAAAGACATTAATAATAATAATAATAAGTTTAGTTTGATCTGTTACTGCATCATGTTCGATGAACAACGTGTTACATAGTGTCAAAGATTTACAGATATATTATATATATACTATCTCCTTATCTCCCTTACACAACTTCGGATTTTGTTTATACAACTTTAGATTGAACAGAAAATTTTCAAGCTAACATCGAAGTATGGTATGTTTTCTGTCTCAGGGGCCATCCTTGCAGGCATTATCTACACCTTTTTTGTTGGCGAATGGCTTTATTGCCTGTTTCCTGGGACGTCCATGACCGTGAGAGGCTATTTTCGAAGACGAACAGCAGAATTATTAATGGAGAGCTGGATTCAAAAACTAAACTGACTTTGTCTTAAACCTTGCTGCTCTGAAAAGCAGGTAAACAAGCTCTCAAAGTATCGTTTACTTCTGATAATAATGATATTTAAATCACAAGAAAATTATTTGGATTCTAAAAATTTCAGCAAATTTCGATCATCTTAACACCACCTGATGAAAGCTTCAATCCACAAAATTAAATCTTCAGTGATCGAACACTTAAAGCTTCTGTTGGCAACACGAAGTGGCCAGGTTTCAGACGCATAGAGAATAAATGTCCGAACAAGGACTTTGTATATTCGAAATTTTGCTGCGAGCTTGATTTTCTGCCTCAGCAATAGGCTACGTTGCAGACAGCAGAATGAAGAACGTTCCTTGTTAAATCAGTGTTCGATCACTGATGTGTCCAACGCATGCTCAGTGTTCGTATCACCGATCGCATCCACAATATGATAATGTTCGAACTTAAGATTTGAGGAGACTCCAATGGTTTAGTCACGTCTTTCCTCGTTCTCAAACCTTATTATTTAGTCACGTCTTTCCTCGTTCTCAAACCTTACTATTTAGTCACGTCTTTCCTCGTTCTCAAACCTTACTATTTAGTCACGTCTTTCCTCGTTCTCAAACCTTATTATTTAGTCACGTCTTTCCTCGTTCTCAAACCTTATTATTTAGTCACGTCTTTTCTCGTTCGCAAACCTTATTATTTAGTAACGTCTTTCCTCGTTCTCAAACCTTATTATTTAGTCACGTCTTTCATCGTTCTCAAACCTTATTATTTAGTCACGTCTTTCCTCGTTCTCCCACCTTATTATTTAGTCACGTCTTTCCTCGTTCTCAAACCTTATTATTTAGTCACGTCTTTCCTCGTTCTCAAACCTTATTATTTAGTCACGTCTTTCCTCGTTCGCAAACCTTATTATTTAGTCACGTCTTTCCTCGTTCGCAAACCTTATTATTTAGTCACGTCTTTCCTCGTTCGCAAACCTTATTATTTAGTCACGTCTTTCCTCGTTCGCAAACCTTATTATTTAGTCACGTCTTTCCTCGTTCGCAAACCTTATTATTTAGTCACGTCTTTCCTCGTTCGCAAACCTTATTATTTAGACACGTCTTTCCTCGTTCGCAAACCTTATTATTTAGTCACGTCTTTCATCGTTCGCAAACCTTATTATTTAGTCACGTCTTTCCTCGTTCTCAAACCTTATTATTTAGTCACGTCTTTCCTCGTTCTCAAACCTTATTATTTAGTCACGTCTTTCCTCGTTCTAAAACATTATTATTTAGTCACGTCTTTCCTCGTTCTCAAACCTTATTATTTAGTCACGTCTTTCCTCGTTCTCAAACCTTATTATTTAGTCACGTCTTTCCTCGTTCTCAAACCTTATTATTTAGTCACGTCTTTCCTCGTTCTCAAACCTTATTATTTAGTCACGTCTTTCCTCGTTCTCAAACCTAATTATTTAGTCACGTCTTTCCTCGTTCTACAGACCTTATTATTTAGTCATGGCTTTTCTCGTTCTCTAACCTCATTATTTAGTCACGTCTTTCCTCGTTCTCAAACCTTATTATTTAGTCACGTCTTTCCTCGTTCTCAAACCTCATTATTTAGTCACGTCTTTCCTCGTTCTCAAACCTTATTATTTAGTCACGTCTTTCCTCGTTCGCAAACCTTATTATTTAGTCACGTCTTTCCTCGTTCGCAAACCTTATTATTTAGTCACATCTTTCCTCGTTCGCAAACTTTATGATTTAGTCACGTATTTCCTCGTTCGCAAACCTTATTATTTAGTCACGTCTTTCCTCGTTCGCAAACCTTATTATTTAGTCACGTCTTTCATCGTTCTCAAACCTTATTATTTAGTCACGTCTTTCCTCGTTCTCAAACCTTATTATTTAGTCACGTCTTTCCTCGTTCGCAAACCTTATTATTTAGTCACGTCTTTCTTCGTTCTCAAACCTTATTATTTAGTCACGTTTTTCCTCGTTCTCAAACCTTATTATTTAGTCACGTCTTTCCTCGTTCTCAAACCTTATTATTTAGTCACGTCTTTCCTCGTTCTCAAACCTTATTATTTAGTCTCGTCTTTCCTCGTTCTCAAACCTTATTATTTAGTCACGTCTTTCCTCGTTCGCAAACCTTATTATTTAGTCACGTTTTTCCTCGTTCGCAAACCTTATTATTTAGTCACGTCTTTCCTCGTTCGCAAACCTCATTATTTAGTCACGTCTTTCCTCGTTCGCAAACCTTATTATTTAGTCACGTCTATCATCGTTCTCAAACCTTATTATTTAGTCACGTCTTTCCTCGTTCTAAAACCTTATTATTTAGTCACGTCTTTCCTCGTTCTCAAACCTTATTATTTAGTCACGTCTTTCACGTTCTCAAACCATAATATTTAGTCACGTCTTTCCTCGTTCTCAAACCTTATTATTTAGTCACGTCTTTCCTCGTTCGCAAACCTTATTATTTAGTCACGTCTTTCCTCGTTCGCAAACCTTATTATTTAGTCACGTCTTTCCTCGTTCGCAAACCTTATTATTTAGTCACGTCTTTCATCGTTCTCAAACCTTATTATTTAGTCACGTCTTTCCTCGTTCGCAAACCTTATTATTTAGTAACGTCTTTCATCGTTCTCAAACCTTATTATTTAGTCACGTCTTTCCTCGTTCGCAAACCTTATTATTTAGTCACGTCTTTCCTCGTTCGCAAACCTTATTATTTAGTCACGTCTTTCATCGTTCTCAAACCTTATTATTTAGTCACGTCTCTCATCGTTCTCAAACCTTATTATTTAGTCACGTCTTTCCTCGTTCTCAAACCTTATTATTTAGTCACGTCTTTCCTCGTTCTCAAACCTTATTATTTAGTCACGTCTTTCCTCGTTCGCAAACCTTATTTTTTAGTCACGTCTTTCCTCGTTCGCAAACCTTATTATTTAGTCACGTCTTTCCTCGTTCGCAAACCTTATTATTTAGTCACGTATTTCCTCGTTCGCAAACTTTATTATTTAGTCACGTCTTTCATCGTTCTCAAACCTTATTATTTAGTCACGTCTTTCCTCGTTCTCAAACCTTATTATTTAGTCACGTCTTTCCTCGTTCGCAAACCTTATTATTTAGTCACGTCTTTCATCGTTCTCAAACCTTATTATTTAGTCACGTCTTTCATCGTTCTCAATCCTTATTATTTAGTCACGTCTTTCCTTGTTCTCAAACCTTATTATTTAGTCACGTCTTTCCTCGTTCTCAAACCTTATTATTTAGTCACGTCTTTCCTCGTTCTCTAACCTCATTATTTAGTCACGTCTTTCCTCGTTCTACAAACCTTATTATTTAGTCACGTCTTTCCTCGTTCTCTAACCTCATTATTTAGTCACGTCTTTCCTCGTTCTCAAACCTTATTATTTAGTCACGTCTTTCCTCGTTCTCAAACCTCATTATTTAGTCACGTCTTTCCTCGTTCTCCAACCTTATTATTTAGTCACGTCTTTCCTCGTTCGCAAACCTTATTATTTAGTCACGTCTTTCCTCGTTCGCAAACCTTATTATTTAGTCAAATCTTTCCTCGTTCGCAAACCTTATGATTTAGTCACGTCTTTCCTCGTTCGATAAACCTTATTATTTAGTCACGTCTTTCCTCGTTCGCAAACCTTATTATTTAGTCACGTCTTTCATCGTTCTC
This sequence comes from Sepiola atlantica, assembly GCA_963556195.1. NCBI lineage: Eukaryota > Metazoa > Mollusca > Cephalopoda > Sepiida > Sepiolidae > Sepiola > Sepiola atlantica. The sequence continues at coordinate 94,177,902 of OY744526.1, forward strand.
AAACCTTATTATTTAGTCACGTCTTTCCTCGTTCTCAAACCTTATTATTTAGTCACGTCTTTCCTCGTTCGCAAACCTTATTATTTAGTCACGTCTCTCTTCGTTCTCAAACCTTATTATTTAGTTACGTTTTTCCTCGTTCTCAAACCTTATTATTTAGTCACGTCTTTCCTCGTTCTCAAACCTTATTATTTAGTCACGTCTTTCCTCGTTCTCAAACCTTATTATTTAGTCACGTCTTTCCTCGTTCTCAAACCTTATTATTTAGTAACGTCTTTCCTCGTTCGCAAACCTTATTATTTAGTCAGGTTTTTCCTCGTTCGCAAACCTTATTATTTAGTCACGTCTTTCCTCGTTCGCAAACCTCATTATTTAGTCACGTCTTTCCTCGTTCGCAAACCTTATTATTTAGTCACGTCTTTCATCGTTCTCAAACCTTATTATTTAGTCACGTCTTTCCTCGTTCTAAAACCTTATTATTTAGTCACGTCTTTCCTCGTTCTCAAACCTTATTATTTAGTCACGTCTTTCACGTTCTCAAACCATAATATTTAGTCACGTTTTTCCTCGTTCTCAAACCTTATTATTTAGTCACGTCTTTCCTCGTTCGCAAACCTTATTATTTAGTCACGTCTTTCCTCGTTCGCAAACCTTATTATTTAGTCACGTCTTTCCTCGTTTGCAAACCTTATTATTTAGTCACGTCTTTCATCGTTCTCAAACCTTATTATTTAGTCACGTCTTTTCTCGTTCGCAAATCTTATAATTTAGTCACGTCTTTCATCGTTCTCAAACCTTATTATTTAGTCACGTCTTTCCTCGTTCTCAAACCTTATTATTTAATCACGTCTTTCCTCGTTCTCAAACCTTATTATTAAGTCACGTCTTTCCTCGTTCTCAAACCTTATTATTTAGTCACGTCTTTCATCGTTCGCAAACCTTATTATTTAGTCACGTCTTTCCTCGTTCTCAAACCTTATTATTTAGTCACGTCTTTCCTCGTTCGCAAACCTTATTATTTAGTCACGTATTTCCTCGTTCGCAAACCTTATTATTTAGTCACGTCTTTCCTCGTTCGCAAACCTTATTATTTAGTCACGTCTTTCATCGTTCTCAAACCTTATTATTTAGTCACGTCTTTCCTCGTTCTCAAACCTTATTATTTAGTCACGTCTTTCCTCGTTCGCAAACCTTATTATTTAGTCACGTCTTTCTTCGTTCTCAAACCTTATTATTTAGTCACGTTTTTCCTCGTTCTCAAACCTTATTATTTAGTCACGTCTTTCCTCGTTCTCAAAACTTATTATTTAGTCACGTCTTTCCTCGTTCTCAAACCTTATTATTTAGTCTCGTCTTTCCTCGTTCTCAAACCTTATTATTTAGTCACGTCTTTCCTCGTTCGCAAACCTTATTATTTAGTCACGTTTTTCCTCGTTCGCAAACCTTATTATTTAGTCACGTCTTTCCTCGTTCGCAAACCTCATTATTTAGTCACGTCTTTCCTCGTTCGCAAACCTTATTATTTAGTCACGTCTATCATCGTTCTCAAACCTTATTATTTAGTCACGTCTTTCCTCGTTCTAAAACCTTATTATTTAGTCACGTCTTTCCTCGTTCTCAAACCTTATTATTTAGTCACGTCTTTCACGTTCTCAAACCATAATATTTAGTCACGTCTTTCCTCGTTCTCAAACCTTATTATTTAGTCACGTCTTTCCTCGTTCGCAAACCTTATTATTTAGTCACGTCTTTCCTCGTTCGCAAACCTTATTATTTAGTCACGTCTTTCCTCGTTCGCAAACCTTATTATTTAGTCACGTCTTTCATCGTTCTCAAACCTTATTATTTAGTCACGTCTTTCCTCGTTCGCAAACCTTATTATTTAGTAACGTCTTTCATCGTTCTCAAACCTTATTATTTAGTCACGTCTTTCCTCGTTCGCAAACCTTATTATTTAGTCACGTCTTTCCTCGTTCGCAAACCTTATTATTTAGTCACGTCTTTCATCGTTCTCAAACCTTATTATTTAGTCACGTCTTTCATCGTTCTCAAACCTTATTATTTAGTCACGTCTTTCCTCGTTCTCAAACCTTATTATTTAGTCACGTCTTTCATCGTTCTCAAAACTTATTATTTAGTCACGTCTTTCCTCGTTCGCAAACCTTATTATTTAGTCACGTCTTTCCTCGTTCGCAAACCTTATTATTTAGTCACGTCTTTCCTCGTTCGCAAACCTTATTATTTAGTCACGTCTTTCCTCGTTCGCAAACTTTATTATTTAGTCACGTCTTTCATCGTTCTCAAACCTTATTATTTAGTCACGTCTTTCCTCGTTCTCAAACCTTATTATTTAGTCACGTCTTTCCTCGTTCGCAAACCTTATTATTTAGTCACGTCTTTCATCGTTCTCAAACCTTATTATTTAGTCACGTCTTTCATCGTTCTCAATCCTTATTATTTAGTCACGTCTTTCCTTGTTCTCAAACCTTATTATTTAGTCACGTCTTTCCTCGTTCTCAAACCTTATTATTTAGTCACGTCTTTCCTCGTTCTCTAACCTCATTATTTAGTCACGTCTTTCCTCGTTCTACAAACCTTATTATTTAGTCACGTCTTTCCTCGTTCTCTAACCTCATTATTTAGTCACGTCTTTCCTCGTTCTCAAACCTTATTATTTAGTCACGTCTTTCCTCGTTCTCAAACCTCATTATTTAGTCACGTCTTTCCTCGTTCTCCAACCTTATTATTTAGTCACGTCTTTCCTCGTTCGCAAACCTTATTATTTAGTCACGTTTTTCCTCGTTCGCAAACCTTATTATTTAGTCACGTCTTTCCTCGTTCGCAAACCTCATTATTTAGTCACGTCTTTCCTCGTTCGCAAACCTTATTATTTAGTCACGTCTATCATCGTTCTCAAACCTTATTATTTAGTCACGTCTTTCCTCGTTCTAAAACCTTATTATTTAGTCACGTCTTTCCTCGTTCTCAAACCTTATTATTTAGTCACGTCTTTCACGTTCTCAAACCATAATATTTAGTCACGTCTTTCCTCGTTCTCAAACCTTATTATTTAGTCACGTCTTTCCTCGTTCGCAAACCTTATTATTTAGTCACGTCTTTCCTCGTTCGCAAACCTTATTATTTAGTCACGTCTTTCCTCGTTCGCAAACCTTATTATTTAGTCACGTCTTTCATCGTTCTCAAACCTTATTATTTAGTCACGTCTTTCCTCGTTCGCAAACCTTATTATTTAGTAACGTCTTTCATCGTTCTCAAACCTTATTATTTAGTCACGTCTTTCCTCGTTCGCAAACCTTATTATTTAGTCACGTCTTTCCTCGTTCGCAAACCTTATTATTTAGTCACGTCTTTCATCGTTCTCAAACCTTATTATTTAGTCACGTCTTTCATCGTTCTCAAACCTTATTATTTAGTCACGTCTTTCCTCGTTCTCAAACCTTATTATTTAGTCACGTCTTTCATCGTTCTCAAACCTTATTATTTAGTCACGTCTTTCCTCGTTCGCAAACCTTATTATTTAGTCACGTCTTTCCTCGTTCGCAAACCTTATTATTTAGTCACGTCTTTCCTCGTTCGCAAACCTTATTATTTAGTCACGTCTTTCCTCGTACGCAAACTTTATTATTTAGTCACGTCTTTCATCGTTCTCAAACCTTATTATTTAGTCACGTCTTTCCTCGTTCTCAAACCTTATTATTTAGTCACGTCTTTCCTCGTTCGCAAACCTTATTATTTAGTCACGTCTTTCATCGTTCTCAAACCTTATTATTTAGTCACGTCTTTCATCGTTCTCAATCCTTATTATTTAGTCACGTCTTTCCTTGTTCTCAAACCTTATTATTTAGTCACGTCTTTCCTCGTTCTCTAACCTCATTATTTAGTCACGTCTTTCCTCGTTCTCTAACCTCATTATTTAGTCACGTCTTTCCTCGTTCTACAAACCTTATTATTTAGTCACGTCTTTCCTCGTTCTCTAACCTCATTATTTAGTCACGTCTTTCCTCGTTCTCAAACCTTATTATTTAGTCACGTCTTTCCTCGTTCTCAAACCTCATTATTTAGTCACGTCTTTCCTCGTTCTCCAACCTTATTATTTAGTCACGTCTTTCCTCGTTCGCAAACCTTATTATTTAGTCACGTCTTTCCTCGTTCGCAAACCTTATTATTTAGTCACATCTTTCCTCGTTCGCAAACCTTATGATTTAGTCACGTCTTTCCTCGTTCGATAAACCTTATTATTTAGTCACGTCTTTCCTCGTTCACAAACCTTATTATTTAGTCACGTCTTTCATCGTTCTCAAACCTTATTATTTAGTCACGTCTTTCCTCGTTCTCAAACCTTATTATTTAGTCACGTCTTTCCTCGTTCGCAAACCTTATTATTTAGTCACGTCTCTCTTCGTTCTCAAACCTTATTATTTAGTTACGTTTTTCCTCGTTCTCAAACCTTATTATTTAGTCACGTCTTTCCTCGTTCTCAAACCTTATTATTTAGTCACGTCTTTCCTCGTTCTCAAACCTTATTATTTAGTCACGTCTTTCCTCGTTCTCAAACCTTATTATTTAGTCACGTCTTTCCTCGTTCGCAAACCTTATTATTTAGTCACGTTTTTCCTCGTTCGCAAACCTTATTATTTAGTCACGTCTTTCCTCGTTCGCAAACCTCATTATTTAGTCACGTCTTTCCTCGTTCGCAAACCTTATTATTTAGTCACGTCTTTCATCGTTCTCAAACCTTATTATTTAGTCACGTCTTTCCTCGTTCTAAAACCTTATTATTTAGTCACGTCTTTCCTCGTTCTCAAACCTTATTATTTAGTCACGTCTTTCACGTTCTCAAACCATAATATTTAGTCACGTTTTTCCTCGTTCTCAAACCTTATTATTTAGTCACGTCTTTCCTCGTTCGCAAACCTTATTATTTAGTCACGTCTTTCCTCGTTCGCAAACCTTATTATTTAGTCACGTCTTTCCTCGTTTGCAAACCTTATTATTTAGTCACGTCTTTCATCGTTCTCAAACCTTATTATTTAGTCACGTCTTTTCTCGTTCGCAAATCTTATAATTTAGTCACGTCTTTCATCGTTCTCAAACCTTATTATTTAGTCACGTCTTTCCTCGTTCTCAAACCTTATTATTTAATCACGTCTTTCCTCGTTCTCAAACCTTATTATTTAGTCACGTCTTTCCTCGTTCTCAAACCTTATTATTTAGTCACGTCTTTCCTCGTTCGCAAACCTTATTATTTAGTCACGTCTTTCCTCGTTCTCAAACCTTATTATTTAGTACCGTCTTTCCTCGTTCGCAAACCTTATTATTTAGTCACGTCTTTCCTCGTTCGCAAACCTTATTATTCAGTCACGTCTTTCATCGTTCTCAAACCTTATTATTTAGTCACGTCTTTCCTCGTTCGCAAACCTCATTATTTAGTCACGTCTTTCCTCGTTCGCAAACCTTATTATTTAGTCACGTCTTTCATCGTTCTCAAACCTTATTATTTAGTCACGTCTTTCATCGTTCTCAAACCTTATTATTTAGTCACGTCTTTCCTCGTTCTCAAACCTTATTATTTAGTAACGTCTTTCATCGTTCTCAAAACTTATTATTTAGTCACGTCTTTCCTCGTTCGCAAACCTTATTATTTAGTCACGTCTTTCCTCGTTCGCAAACCTTATTATTTAGTCACGTCTTTCCTCGTTCTCAAACCTTATTATTTAGTCACGTCTTTCCTCGTTCGCAAACCTTATTATTTAGTCACGTTTTCATCGTTCTCAAACCTTATTATTTAGTCACGTCTTTCCTCGTTCGCAAACCTTATTATTTAGTCACGTCTTTCATCGTTCTCAAACCTTATTATTTAGTCACGTCTTTCATCGTTCTCAAACCTTATTATTTAGTCACGTCTTTCCTCGTTCTCAAACCTTATTATTTAGTCACGTCTTTCATCGTTCTCAAACCTTATTATTTAGTCACGTCTTTCCTCGTTCGCAAACCTTATTATTTAGTCACGTCTTTCCTCGTTCGCAAACCTTATTATTTAGTCACGTCTTTCCTCGTTCGCAAACCTTATTATTTAGTCACGTCTTTCCTCGTTCGCAAACTTTATAATTTAGTCACGTCTTTCATCGTTCTCAAACCTTATTATTTAGTCACGTCTTTCCTCGTTCTCAAACCTTATTATTTAGTCACGTCTTTCCTCGTTCGCAAACCTTATTATTTAGTCACGTCTTTCATCGTTCTCAAACCTTATTATTTAGTCACGTCTTTCATCGTTCTCAAACCTTATTATTTAGTCACGTCTTTCCTCGTTCTCAAACCTTATTATTAAGTCACGTCTTTCCTCGTTCTCAAACCTTATTATTTAGTCACGTCTTTCCTCGTTCGCAAACCTTATTATTTAGTCACGTCTTTCCTCGTTCTCAAACCTTATTATTTAGTCACGTCTTTCATCGTTCTCAAACCTTATTATTTAGTCACGTCTTTCCTCGTTCTCAAACCTTATTATTTAGTCACGTCTTTCCTCGTTCTCAAACCTTATTATTTAGTCACGTCTTTCCTCGTTCTCAAACCTTATTATTTAGTCACGTCTTTCCTCGTTCTCAAACCTTATTATTTAGTCACGTCTTTCCTCATTCTCAAACCTTATTATTTAGTCACGTCTTTCCTCGTTCGCAAACCTTATTATTTAGTCACGTCTTTCCACGTTCGCAAACATTATTATTTAGTCACGTCTTTCCTCGTTCTCAAACCTTATTATTTAGTCACGTCTTTCCTTGTTCTTTAACCTTATTATTTAGTCACGTCTTTCCTCGTTCTTTAACCTTATTATTTAGTCACGTATTTCCTCGTTCTTAAACCTTATTATTTAGTCACGTCTTTCCTCGTTCTCAAACCTTATTATTTAGTCACGTCTTTCCTCGTTCTCAAACCTTATTATTTAGTCACGTCTTTCCTCGTTCGCAAACCTTATTATTTAGTCACGTCTTTCCTCGTTCGCAAACCTTATTATTTAGTCACGTCTTTCCTCGTTCTTTCACCTTATTATTTAGTCACGTCTTTCCTCGTTCGCAAACCTTATTATTTAGTCACGTCTTTCCTCGTTCGCAAACCTTATTATTTAGTCACGTCTTTCCTCGTTCGCAAACCTTATTATTTAGACACGTCTTTCCTCGTTCGCAAACCTTATTATTTAGTCACGTCTTTCATCGTTCGCAAACCTTATTATTTAGTCACGTCTTTCCTCGTTCTCAAACCTTATTATTTAGTCACGTCTTTCCTCGTTCTCAAACCTTATTATTTAGTCACGTCTTTCCTCGTTCTAAAACCTTATTATTTAGTCACGTCTTTCCTCGTTCTCATACCTTATTATTTAGTCACGTCTTTTCTCGTTCGCAAATCTTATAATTTAGTCACGTCTTTCATCGTTCTCAAACCTTATTATTTAGTCACGTCTTTCCTCGTTCTCAAACCTTATTATTTAATCACGTCTTTCCTCGTTCTCAAACCTTATTATTTAGTCACGTCTTTCCTCGTTCTAGAACCTTATTATTTAGTCACGTCTTTCCTCGTTCGCAAACCTTATTATTTAGTCACGTCTTTCCTCGTTCGCAAACTTTATTATTAAGTCACGTCTTTCATCGTTCTCAAACCTTATTATTTAGTCACGTCTTTCCTCGTTCTCAAACATTATTATTTAGTCACGTCTTTCCTCGTTCGCAAACCTTATTATTTAGTCACGTCTTTCATCGTTCTCAAACCTTATTATTTAGTAACGTCTTTCATCGTTCTCAAACCTTATTATTTAGTCACGTCTTTCCTCGTTCTCAAACCTTATTATTTAGTCACGTCTTTCCTCGTTCTCAAACCTTATTATTTAGTCACGTCTTTCCTCGTTCGCAAACCTTATTATTTAGTCACGTCTTTCATCGTTCTCAAACCTTATTATTTAGTCACGTCTTTCATCGTTCTCAAACCTTATTATTTAGTCACGTCTTTCATCGTTCTCAAACCTTATTATTTAGTCACGTCTTTCCTCGTTCTCAAACCTTATTATTTAGTCACGTCTTTCCTTGTTCTCAAACCTTATTATTTAGTCACGTCTTTCCTCGTTCTCAAAGCTTATTATTTAGTCACGTCTTTCCTCCTTCTCAAACCTTATTATTTAGTCACGTCTTTCCTCGTTCGCAAACCTTATTATTTAGTCACGTCTTTCCACGTTCGCAAACATTATTATTTAGTCACGTCTTTCCTCGTTCTCAAACCTTATTATTTAGTCACGTCTTTCCTTGTTCTTTAACCTTATTATTTAGTCACGTCTTTCCTCGTTCTTTAACCTTATTATTTAGTCACGTATTTCCTCGTTCTTAAACCTTATTATTTAGTCACGTCTGTCCTCGTTCTCAAACCTTATTATTTAGTCACGTCTTTCCTCGTTCTCAAACCTTATTATTTAGTCACGTCTTTCCTCGTTCGCAAACCTTATTATTTAGTCACGTCTTTCCTCGTTCGCAAACCTTATTATTTAGTCACGTCTTTCCTCGTTCTTTAACCTTATTATTTAGTCACGTCTTTCCTCGTTCGCAAACCTTATTATTTAGTCACGTCTTTCCTCGTTCGCAAACCTTATTATTTAGTCACGTCTTTCCTCGTTCGCAAACCTTATTATTTAGACACGTCTTTCCTCGTTCGCAAACCTTATTATTTAGTCACGTCTTTCATCGTTCGCAAACCTTATTATTTAGTCACGTCTTTCCTCGTTCTCAAACCTTATTATTTAGTCACGTCTTTCCTCGTTCTCAAACCTTATTATTTAGTCACGTCTTTCCTCGTTCTACAACCTTATTATTTAGTCACGTCTTTCCTCGTTCTCAAACCTTATTATTTAGTCACGTCTTTTCTCGTTCGCAAATCTTATCATTTAGTCAGGTCTTTCATCGTTCTCAAACCTTATTATTTAGTCACGTCTTTCCTCGTTCTCAAACCTTATTATGTAATCACGTCTTTCCTCGTTCTCAAACCTTATTATTTAGTCACGTCTTTCCTCGTTCTCAAACCTTATTATTTAGTCACGTCTTTCCTCGTTCGCAAACCTTATTATTTAGTCACGTCTTTCCTCGTTCTCAAACCTTATTATTTAGTACCGTCTTTCCTCGTTCGCAAACCTTATTATTTAGTCACGTCTTTCTTCGTTCGCAAACCTTATTATTCAGTCACGTCTTTCATCGTTCTCAAACCTTATTATTTAGTCACGTCTTTCCTCGTTCGCAAACCTCATTATTTAGTCACGTCTTTCCTCGTTCGCAAACCTTATTATTTAGTCACGTCTTTCATCGTTCTCAAACCTTATTATTTAGTCACGTCTTTCATCGTTCTCAAACCTTATTATTTAGTCACGTCTTTCCTCGTTCTCAAACCTTATTATTTAGTAACGTCTTTCATCGTTCTCAAAACTTATTATTTAGTCACGTCTTTCCTCGTTCGCAACCCTTATTATTTAGTCACGGTTTCCTCGTTCTCAAACCTTATTATTTAGTCACGTCTTTCCTCGTTCTCAAACCTTATTATTTAGTCACGTCTTTCCTCGTTCGCAAACCTTATTATTTAGTCACGTCTTTCATCGTTCTCAAACCTTATTATTTAGTCACGTCTTTCCTCGTTCGCAAACCTTATTATTTAGTCACGTCTTTCCTCGTTCGCAAACCTTATTATTTAGTCACGTCTTTCATCGTTCGCAAACCTTATTATTTAGTCACGTCTTTCATCGTTCTCAAACCTTATTATTTAGTCACGTCTTTCCTCGTTCTCAAACATTATTATTTAGTCACGTCTTTCATCGTTCTCAAACCTTATTATTTAGTCACGTCTTTCCTCGTTCGCAAACCTTATTATTTAGTCACGTCTTTCCTCGTTCGCAAACCTTATTATTTAGTCACGTCTTTCCTCGTTCGCAAACCTTATTATTTAGTCACGTCTTTCCTCGTTCGCAAACTTTATTATTTAGTCACGTCTTCTATCGTTCTTAAACCTTATTATTTAGTCACGTCTTTCCTCGTTCTCAAACGTTATTATTTAGTCACGTCTTTCCTCGTTCGCAAACCTTATTATTTAGTCACGTCTTTCATCGTTCTCAAACCTTATTATTTAGTCACGTCTTTCATCGTTCTCAAACCTTATTATTTAGTCACGTCTTGCCTCGTTCTCAAACCTTGTTATTTAGTCACGTCTTTCCTCGTTCTCAAACCTTATTATTTAGTCACGTCTTTCCTCGTTCGCAAACCTTATTATTTAGTCACGTATTTCCTCGTTCTCAAACCTTATTATTTAGTCACGTCTTTCATCGTTCTCAAACCTTATTATTTAGTCACGTCTTTCCTCGTTCTCAAACCTTATTATTTAGTCACGTCTTTCCTCGTTCTCAAACCTTATTATTTAGTCACGTCTTTCCTCGTTCTCAAACCTTATCATTTAGTCACGTCTTTCCTCGTTCTCAAACCTTATTATTTAGTCACGTCTTTCCTCATTCTCAAACCTTATTATTTAGTCACGTCTTTCCTCGTTCGCAAACCTTATTATTTAGTCACGTCTTTCCACGTTCGCAAACATTATTATTTAGTCACGTCTTTCCTCGTTCTCAAACATTATTATTTAGTCACGTCTTTCCTTGTTCGTTAACCTTATTATTTAGTCACGTCTTTCCTCGTTCTTTAACCTTATTATTTAGTCACGTATTTCCTCGTTCTTAAACCTTATTATTTAGTCACGTCTTTCCTCGTTCTCAAACCTTATTATTTAGTCACGTCTTTCCTCGTTCTCAAACCTTATTATTTAGTCACGTCTTTCCTCGTTCGCAAACCTTATTATTTAGTCACGTCTTTCCTCGTTCGCAAACCTTATTATTTAGTCACGTCTTTCCTCGTTCTTTAACCTTATTATTTAGTCACGTCTTTCTTCGTTCGCAAACCTTATTATTTAGTCACGTCTTTCCTCGTTCGCAAACCTTATTATTTAGTCACGTCTTTCCTCGTTCGCAAACCTTATTATTTAGACACGTCTTTCCTCGTTCGCAAACCTTATTATTTAGTCACGTCTTTCATCGTTCGCAAACCTTATTATTTAGTCACGTCTTTCCTCGTTCTCAAACCTTATTATTTAGTCACGTCTTTCCTCGTTCTCAAACCTTATTATTTAGTCACGTCTTTCCTCGTTCTAAAACCTTATTATTTAGTCACGTCTTTCCTCGTTCTCAAACCTTATTATTTAGTCACGTCTTTCCTCGTTCTCAAACCTTATTATTTAGTCACGTCTTTCCTCGTTCTCAAACCTTATTATTTAGTCACGTTTTTCCTCGTTCTCAAACCTTATTATTTAGTCACGTCTTTCCTCGTTCTCAAACCTTATTATTTAGTCACGTCTTTCCTCGTTCTACAAACCTTATTATTTAGTCACGTCCTTCCTCGTTCTCTAACCTCATTATTTAGTCACGTCTTTCCTCGTTCTCAAACCTTATTATTTAGTCACGTCTTTCCTCGTTCTCAAACCTCATTATTTAGTCACGTCTTTCCTCGTTCGCAAACCTTATTATTTAGTCACGTCTTTCCTCGTTCGCAAACCTTATTATTTAGTCACATCTTTCCTCGTTCGCAAACCTTATTATTTAGTCACGTCTTTCCTCGTTCGCAAACCTTATTATTTAGTCACGTCTTTCCTCGTTCGCAAACCTTATTATTTAGTCACGTCTTTCATCGTTCTCAAACCTTATTATTTAGTCACGTCTTTCCTCGTTCTCAAACCTTATTATTTAGTCACGTCTTTCCTCGTTCGCAAACCTTATTATTTAGTCACGTCTTTCCTCGTTCGCAAACCTTATTATTTAGTCACGTCTTTCATCGTTCTCAATCCTTATTATTTAGTCACGTCTTTCCTTGTTCTCAAACCTTATTATTTAGTCACGTCTTTCCTCGTTCTCAAACCTTATTATTTAGTCACGTCTTTCCTCGTTCTCTAACCTCATTATTTAGTCACGTCTTTCCTCGTTCTACAAACCTTATTATTTAGTCACGTCCTTCCTCGTTCTCTAACCTCATTATTTAGTCACGTCTTTCCTCGTTCTCAAACCTTATTATTTAGTCACGTCTTTCCTCGTTCTCAAACCTCATTATTTAGTCACGTCTTTCCTCGTTCGCAAACCTTATTATTTAGTCACGTCTTTCCTCGTTCGCAAACCTTATTATTTAGTCACATCTTTCCTCGTTCGCAAACCTTATTATTTAGTCACGTCTTTCCTCGTTCGCAAACCTTATTATTTAGTCACGTCTTTCCTCGTTCGCAAACCTTATTATTTAGTCACGTCTTTCATCGTTCTCAAACCTTATTATTTAGTCACGTCTTTCCTCGTTCTCAAACCTTATTATTTAGTCACGTCTTTCCTCGTTCGCAAACCTTATTATTTAGTCACGTCTTTCTTCGTTCTCAAACCTTATTATTTAGTCACGTTTTTCCTCGTTCTCAAACCTTATTATTTAGTCACGTCTTTCCTCGTTCTCAAACCTTATTATTTAGTCACGTCTTTTCTTGTTCTCTAACCGTCCTTATTTATGCAACACGATGAGAAGTCATCTGAGGAATTGTCTCGCGACGGTTAAAGCTGACTTTTATATTTTTGCTGGTCCGCACATTTTTGGCGTTCGACAATAGAGCCGTGACTGATTGTGGAATGCTGCGAAGTCAGCTTTAGACAGACGTGATGGGACGTCTTAACTCGAAACGCTACAAATTTACTCGGCGCTTGATCAACAGATCCAAATCCATTATCCCAGTTGTGCAATTGTTATTCGATTTCCTCCCTGTAAATATGCTGTGATTGATTTGAAATATCACATGTTGTTACAAATCGGTATTTGGAAATAGTTAGTCAGTTGATACAGTCGTCAAAGAGACAGACAGAATATTCAATATGAATCCATCGATATTTATTCCCGGTTGTTTTAGTGCTTTTATCTAGACCCTTACGCCTTTTGGAATGTTGTTCTTCGTATTTACTAGATTGAATGAATGACTTCGAACGACGTAAAATATTTAAAGTATTAATTTATGAATTCCACTTCACAACAGTTACCGGCTGGTTGGTTGCGGCATAAGTTCCTCGGATTTTAAACTGTTCGCTTTCTTTTCTCAGGTTACCATGAAAAATAATAAATCAACTAGGCTAGTTATGTGATTCCTGTCTGTCTCTTTGATGATTGTATCAACTGACTGACTATTTCCAAATACCGATTTGTAACAACATATGATCTAGTTCGACCAATCACAGCTGTGTATTTCTCAGAATTTTTTACTCTGAAACTACTTATCCGGCAATTTCTTCAGATGGTCTTCAGTTTTTGTTGACACTGGAATAAAGCAGTGCCGGTGCAGATTAAGTTCGGTCGAGGATTGTGCAATCTTGCTTCAATGTAAACCATTCGCAGAGGCACACTTTCAAAGAGAGTCCATTGTATCTTGAGGCAGAAGGCTATAAACAGTAACCTCCTATAAAGGCCAACCCTTTCTCGCCGTGGTAGAAGTTGCGGCAACATAATAGGGTCAGAGCTACCTGGATAACAGGGCTCTGGTAAAATTCCAGGAGGAGTCATTATCAGGATCGGTCGTCCTCTGGTCGTCTCTGCCTCTTCATGTGGCAAGCAAAAACGTGTTAGGTGTGGAACCGCAAATTAATGGAGTGAAAATGGCAATGTTGCTTCTGCACCATTCCTATGTGTGTGCTAGTCAAAACCTTCCCCGACTTTGTCTGAAATTGCTGCAACTTGCTGCTGTTTGCGTCGGGGGTCAAACCAGCAATAATGCAAATTAACGAATAGCTGTGACCGACGATCGGGGCTTCATGCAAACCAGATGATCCTGAAGCACGATGCAAAAGTTTAACTCGCTTAACACTAACAACAACAACAAATAGAAACTGTTTAACATGATCTCTTTCACTTATCAGACAGTTCAAGTGCGGCTCATGATTCTGAATCCGTTTAGGCACGTGTATTCCAACTAGTTCGAAATCAATTTTCCCTCCGAAATCCGTTATCATCTGCGCGTTTACTTCGGCTGATAATTGCTTGTCTAAACGTGCATTCTGAAAGAAATTAACATTTAGATTGTCTTTCAAAGCCGACGTCAACACGTTTAAGTGAATAATCATAGTTTTATGTTTTCTTGGAAATATTTATCAGAAATGTGTCTCGCTATGCGCGAATTACTCGAAGCCGTTTTACAATTGATAAGTTGTCATAACGATTTAATAGATATTTTCCAACATGTATGGTAACCTGGGAAAAGAGAAGAGAACGAACAGTTTAAATTCCGAGGAACCTTAAAACATACCCTCATTTAAGTTGCTGTGTTTACTAGCGACACCAAACAACGAATGTAGCGAGTTGGATTTTTTAATTTAGAAAATAGAAGTAGGAGTAGTAGTAAGAAGAGGACGGGGAGAAGGATGAATAGTAGGAGGAGAAAAGACGGAGTATAAAGAAGAGTAGTAGTAGTGGTAGTGGTATTGGTAGTAGTAGTAGTAGTAGTAGTAGTAGTAGTAGTAGTAGTAGTGGTAATAGTGGTAATAGTGGCAGTAGTAGTAGTGGTAGTAGTAGTGGTAGAAGTGGTAGTGGTAGTAGTAGTAGTAGTAGTAGTAGTAGTAGTAGGAAGACAATGGCTACGCGGTCGGGAAGTTGTATTTGTTAAATTGTGAGGGGTGGATGAGAGATATCAATGTCTTTGATTGGTCGAAAATGGTCACGTATAAGTGAGCGGGATTTTAAAATTGAAAATTAGTTAAGGGGGAGTCAATCAGCGAGAGACACGAAGGAGACATGTGTCTGTGAGGGAAAGCTCTTCCCTCATCGGCATACTAGAAAAAGAAAATGGATAACGTACAGTGTAAATAACAAAAAATGTAAAAAACAACACACAACCCGGCCGAAGATTGTTGATTTGTGTTTTTTTTTCGCGGTCACCGCTCATCATCGCCAACAGCTATTTAAGTTAATGAGACTGGAATAAATGTCAGCCAAAAAATGAAGAACACTATAGGAGTACTAACATTGATTAGTTGTATGAACTGCGTTTGAAAACTTTTTAGTCAGTCCATGATAGGAATTTGTTGACATTGGATTTGAAGGGTACTAAGTTGTAACCAGCTGACAGCAGTCCCGCGGTAATGTGTACCACATCAAAGAAGCTCTGTCTATAAAATTTCCGCCTGACGCTAGGCACATCGGCAGAGAAAGGAAAGTCTTATTCGTTGGTGTAATAAGACGAGTTCGCTCTGTAAATATTTTACAAGGAGAAGATGACAGTGCGTGTTTATTCATCAATTCATTCTATGTTGTTGCTTACTCTTACTGTAATTCCTCTATGTACATAGTCTCCTTAACACTATGGGCATACTAACATTGATTAGTGGGGTGAGCAAAGCCCAGGACGTCCTCGCTTCTCGAAATCTAGTTTACTCTCCGTCATTTTCCGATTAGCTCACCGTATGTATCAAACTCTGCTTTAATTCTTACACAAAGATTCTCGGAACAAATTCGCTAACCTATTGATTATGTCTAAATTATCTCAATGTATATTGTTACAATTATACAGATAATTGCTTATTAGTTGTTGTTTTTTTAAAACTTTTTTATTAAAATAAACAACTTCCTATTTTTCGCATCATTTTAAAACTTTGTTTTAATTATCGTTTTCTTGAACTAACTAATCTCACATTCAGTCTTGTTACTGTATGATAACATGTTTGTTTATTTAAGTGCTGTGGGATCTTGTTTTTTATTGAAATATTTCAAAACCGTTTATATTCAAGAAAATGTGTTGGAAATATAACTAAAATGATGTGGAAAACAGATTAACTTAAATGTCATAGGAAAGTAGAAAGTGAACTTTCGGCAGCATCGTAACTCCCGCTTCCCTTATTTTGTTCTTTAGTCCTCAAATTCCATGTGCGATGTTTGTGACGGAATGGAAAAAAATGCTGTTTTCCGCCTCTAAATTATCCACCTAACACTTAAACGTTGACTAGTTTTTGACCTTGAAGTAGTATTTCTTAGCTCCTTACATCAAATGACTTCATGCCTTGTCTGGAGCGATTTCCATGAAAAGATAATAATAAATAAATAGCGAACAGCGAAATTGAAGCTCTCGTTTTGCCCCGTGATTAATTTATATATATATATATATATATATATATATATATATATATATATATATATATATATATATATATATATATCGTAAGCTAATTAACCCATCATTATGAATATTTGAATACAGCTGTTAGGCGAAAGAGATCCATATATGAACTATATTTAGTTTGATTTATTTTAAGCAAAAGTGGTATAAAGTGAGTGGAAGTCCTACGAGAAAAACCTACATATCTCTGAGTTTTGTGACATTTTAAAAATAGGTATTAGACATCAATCATTAAATATTACCCAAATTTCAGTTTCTTTGGAGTAAAGGAGTTTTAAGGGGACATAATATCGGAACAAAATCATATCTTAAAATTTAAATGATTCAGATTTGCATTGAAAAATACATAGTCATTAGACACCAACTAAGCAAGATTCCTAAAATGTCCATTTCTTCTTAAGACGCCTTCGGCTTATGACTGCTTTAATTTGAGATATTTTCTAAAGTTTTTAAAGAATATGAAACAGATGAACTGGAAAATAACCACCATAAGATCAAATACAAAAACGTATCTATTTTATAAAAGAAAAGTACAAATGGCATAATAAAATCGTCGTCTTACAAAAAAACATATTCTACTGTTTTATCCTTAAAAAACTAAAAACATAATTACGCCGTTCAAACTACACGGCTTTTAAACTGTGAACGCCTATTTTGAATTAACATAAATAGAGACAAGTGAAAATTAACGAATAAACCGAATCGAGTACCGTTGTGTTGTATTCGTCAAGCGTCGCGTATTCTGCATTGCACAAAAAGTGGACGTTCATGGGGAATACAAATTCACATGCGGTCCCCAGTCAGCATGTATATCCCGGTTAGAGAAGATGACATACAACGCCTAGTATTTCCAACTGGTCACCAATTCTGTACTGGTCATGCTACACGTCGCTTATAGATAAATATAATTTATGAAAATAAATTTGGGGAAAATACTAAACTATAAATATTAAACAAAAAAAATTAATAAATAAATAACAGATTTTAACGAATCGCACCCAGAGCCTAATCAATAAATTATGCCACTCAGTTATCCCTAAATATAAACACACTTTTGAAGCAGTAAAACCGACAACACCCATCATAAATAATTAAATAAATTTAATATAACTCAATTACGATTAAGACCCATATATTATTTTAACCTTGACCCAGTACTTATTTTTAAAGGGACACGTCAACAACACACCGTTTTAACGGTATATTAAGACGCCAGCTCCTTTTATTTTCGTTTTATTTCAAGACGATCTTTTAAAATACGAAACTATCAATAAGCAAATAAAAAACATGTAAGTAAAACACCAAACAAAATAAAACATTTAAAACACAAAACTAAAAAAAATAATAATAAATCCGGTACACAAATTTAAACACGGTATCACCATTGAAAAAAGACTTCAATATTACAACTTTTAAATGACGGATACAAACGGCCCCCCTTTGTATTTTCACTTTTCATGACACTACAAACACATTAAATAAAAATAAAAATACCAAGCTACAAGAGAATAAATAAATAAAACACTTAGTAGAATAACATAAAAACTATTAATAATAAAATAAAATAAAACTCCATTAATTCCCAACCAATATATTTTTTACAGAGAGCCTTTCCAGGAATGCACCGTTTTTTTATCGATATAACGCCATTTCTCATCGTGGTTTGACCTCATTCAGAATGCTGACGATTCCACTGGGCATGGAATTTTAAAAAATGTAAAAACTCAGCCCATCTGGATGAAATCGCGATACGCTTATGAAATATGTAACATATAGTTTTAAGATCAATTATATATATATATATATATATATATATATATATATATATATATATATATATATATATATATATATATAAACAATAGAAATATATATATTAATAATATATATGTGTATATATATAAATATATATATATATAGATTATATAAACATTTGAAACAGTCTACGTGGGTAAACTAACGTTTGGACGTTAACAGTTCTCCTCATGAGTCCCGAGGAGATGTGTTAATACAAACCTATTCAGCACTTTTTGAAAGATTATTGGTTTTAAGTTAATATCATCAAGTTAATATATAAATATATATATATATATATGTGTGTGTATATATATATATATATATATAGAGAGAGAGAGAGAGAGAGAGAGAGAGACAGACAGACAGACAGACAGACAGACAGACATACAGATACCGTTGAATATGACAGACAACTTATGTCTCGATATTATTGCAGGGATGCTTTCCATTAGCCGAATCAAAGTCTTTGTTTCGGTGGGGAATTGGCCGATAAATCTGCCATAATCGAAGATGTCCCAAGTTCTTTTGAGCCAATCGGGGTCCATCGTAAAAGAATATCAGGTAAAGATAATAGTGTTGATATTAATTAAGATAGACCCGGATGGGCTCGAAAGTATATGAGAGAACAAACGATTATGGCAGCTCCATCGGTAAATTCCCTTACCAAAACAAAGACTCTGATTCGGCTAATGGAAAGATCCTGACAAAGATATCCAGACATAAGTTGTCTGTCATATCAAACGATATTTGTCTTACAGAGAAAATGCTGCATATATATATATATATATATATATATATATATATATATATATATATATATATATATATATATATATATATCGCGGCTAAAGTTCACTAATATAGTTGGTTAACGTATGAATCAATATATCCTCCTTCTAGCTGATTATTTAATGTAGAGTAAACTAGATACTTAGGCTTTCGTTTTGGAAGGAAGTCTAGAAAGAAAAACTCTGAATTAATTTCAATAGTCTCCGCTTATCCCGGCATTGGTTCCGGTCAACCTTTACAAATAACTCCTACACGAGTTATCGCAGAGTTTCGGGGTGGGTTATTTATACACTTACCGTGCGGTTCTCGTTCGAAAATGGGTCGAAAATGACACCAACGTCATGTGTTCTGTCTTTAAGAGATATAAGTTCGAATCTTCTGAGTCTCATTTTTCACTTTGCATTTTTATTTATTTATTCCCAGCAAATTACCCGTTTATTTAATTCTATTACATACGCAAATACGACTATCAACAACATTTGTTGACAAACGTGTCTGCATAATTAACACCATTAGAGTCTAAAAGGAACAAATAAATAATAAAAGGAATACATCCTTATTAACAGTATTTTTATTAAGAGAATATTTTCTTAAAGTCTGCCAAACTCAATAATGAAGAAATCATTACCAGTACCACCCTCAGCAAGGCACACCTCAAGAGCCATTCCATTCCATTGGGTGCGGCTCATGTTTTGACCTAGACGCAATTATCCGAAAGAATGCAATGTAACGTGAGCTAGCAACCCCAAAAGTCCTCACCCTCACTTATTCGGAAGTTAACAATTGTTTATTTTTTATCTTTGCAAAATAAGGGAAGATTTGTAACGAGTAGTAATGGGAATAAATCGCATAAATTTCAATCATGTGTTGCACCTCGATCAAATATTTTGAAAGACTTTTGTAAAACAAAATTAAAAACAAACATTTTTAAAGAGTTAATGTTATGACTGGTACAAACAGATCAATTCCACAATTATCGATCGATACGAAAAAGAAACAAACATTGTCTCATGTATCAAGTATATCAATCAAATAATTTGCAAATGAAATGTTACAATTCGATTTGGACTAATTATTGAGCCGAGGATGACATTCAATTTCATAATGATATTACGATAGGCAACATTACGGAATTAACACACTTCAAGAATGTTCGTTTGTTAATCGCGAAACTCAAATATCGATCGGACGCATCTTATTTGCGATGCTTTCTAGAATTTCCGTCTGTTGGTCATTCTGACACGCTTAAGTTCGAAGTAGCATATTCTTCTGTCTGTCACACTTAAGTTTTAAATGGTATGTTTTAAATGCGTCTACATATCTCGAACGGAGTCTTCGTCCGTCCAGTTTTCTCTCGGTTTCATCATCATTACCCAATCGAGGTAGTGCCACAGATCGTTTTCACTCTCTCACGCCATGGTTTGGGAAATAAGCTGAAAATGTAGAAAGGGTTCGTAAAGATAGATGTCCGGGTAAAGAGGTAGGGTAAGGCAACCAGATTTACCACAAGTGTTTAAAGCCGTTTCATGTCGTGACAAGACGAGTTCTATTTAACTAACAGAAGAAATCATTAATCACTAGATAGTTCAGTCAACTATGAACCCTTTCAATGATAGTAAGAATGTTCTGAGCTGCTACTTTCCAGATTTGACGGGAGGGTTACACTTTATACGTATCTGACTCTTATATAGGTAGAAGATTGCATCAGGAGTCAAATACTTTCTAAGGAGGTATAATGATCCAACCATTTGTATATCAAATTAAACAACCGATTGGATATATTTTTTCCATTTTAGATATTTAGTGAAAGTTAGTCTTAAGGGGTTATAAAAAAGGCTATTCATTTCAACGGTAGAAAAATAAGGATCAGAACGTTGGTTGAGAATTGGGAGAAGCTTTGTTTTAGAGATGTTAAAAGTAATAGGCCACTTTTTCCCGCTTGCACTACATGCTCCAAATTCAAAGAGAGAGGATCAGAAAGATCTTGATCGCCAATGCTCTTCAAAGCTCAGATATAGAGAGTTATGTTGTCTGTATGTATGTCGAATAAATTAAATAGGGTGGGGCTCAAATTGACCAACATGATTCTTATTAAAAATAATTTATTCATTTTAATATTAATTAATGAATAAGTACTGATAAATCGTTTGAAATCAGACAATTCGCTAATATTTGACTATTGGATAATTGTGTTCATATTTAGTTCAATTTCGCGGTTGTTGGCATCTGTCTGTTTTAAGAGACAATATTGTTATGCGCTTCAAATTAGTCTGCTGTGACTGTGCAAGCCTATCCTGGATTGGTAGGCTCTTTTGCAGTTTCCACAGATGTAGGTGATGTCTGGTTTTGAGAGTTCTGTTTCAGCCTTCTGATCTCCCTATACTGCTGGTATTTCCTCTCCTCATTCTTTAGCAGTTGCTGTTTTTGACCACGGACTTCCAGCCTGCTGGGTCGATTCCATCTGCCCTCATGTGTCATGTTTCGCTTGCATAGATCCTTGTAGCATAGGATAGGTGCTCCTGTTGGTCTAGAGTCGGTTGCGAGGTCTGTGAATAGAACATACATATTATATAATGGTGAATATATATTACGAGAAAATGAAATAAATGTAAAGCGTGATAAAATACGATGGAATCTCGTATGTCTGAAATCTGTGATTGATATTCACCATTGAATAAACTTGTCCATGTAAAGCTATTACTAGTAATATATGTTGTTAAATGTCTATATTATACAATGGAAATCTCGAATCACGGTGACTGATATTCATCACAAAGTAATGTTATTAACTTGTTATGTGTCGAGTAAATGGCCAAAAGTGAATAAATGAAGCATTTGAATTTAGCGTTTCTCTTCGTAGTTATTCATGTTCTTTTCTTTTTTTTCATTCTTGAAGAAAGGTATGAACCCCAAATTTGCAATAACTTTTGATTACAATAGCAATTTGTACTTAATCAATATTATACGATCAATATTTTAATATGAAATGTTCTTCGGTATAAACCTATATCGTATTCATCTCCATACGAGATCCTCATATGTTTCGTATATGCACTGATTCATAGGTTTTACTTCTTTCATAATCTGCATAAATATTTTGCGATCAATCTGCTTGTCATATAAACAAGAATAGAAAAACGATAAATGGATTAGGTATGCCGTTATCAATGCAATGGCTATTTACTAGCAACAAATAACAAGTTAATAACATTATTTAGTGATGAATATCAGTCACCGTGATTGGTAATTGTGTATAATATAGACATTTAACAACATATATTACTAGTAATAGCTTTACATGGACAAGATTATTCAATGGTGAATATCAATCACAGATTTCAGACATATTAGATTCCATCGTATTATATCACGCTTTAGATTTATTTATTTTTCTCGTAATATATTACACATATGTACCATCATAGCGTACATACCTCGAAATTGAACTATATATGAACTAAATATATATTGGATAACTCTTTATCCAATAGCCAAATATCAGCGAAATATTTGATTCCAAATGAATTTTTAAGTATTTATTCAATAATTGTTATTATAATGAATAATATTATTTTTACTAAAACTCATTTTTGATAAATTTCAGTCCCACTCTCCATAATTTATTCGACGAAACTCACTCAGAAAAGCATTTTTGAACATTTATACTTACAATATAACGCTCTATGTCTTAGCTTCGAGAAGAATAGGCGATCAGAATCTGAAACACGTCGTAAAATCCGGAAAAAGTGTCCCGTCGTTATTAACACTTCTTTCAGATGTCATACTGTGCCTATTATATTAATAAGTGTATATATACGTACGTATGTATGTTTGTCTATTTGGTTTGCATCCTCAACTCTATAATAAAGACCAATGTGTATTTATTTGTATATGTTCTGCTATACCGTCACGCAAAAGTTAACGAGTAGAACACGTGCCATTTTCGCCCCCCATGAACGAAACTATTTCAAGTGGTGGAAGAAAGCGCGAAAATAAATTGAAAGTTAGGTCATCAGAAAATTATAATAATAATTTGTATATGAAAAATTTAATCACTGACGTAGTTTTATGATTTCATATGAATATTTTAGTAATATATCAAAATAGATAGCGAGTATGAAACTGGCCGAGGTTTTCCGTCATTTTTGATAGAGGGTGTATATATATATATATATATATATATTTTTATATATATATATATATATATATATATATATATATATGTATATATATATATATATGAGTGTGTGTATTTGTTTGTGTATGTCTGTATAAAAATTAGTGCGAGTATGTTTGTGTTTTCTGTAATTTTGAAACGCTATTGGTACGCAGTTTTGACTAATATTTCTGGTATAAAAATACGCTTCTAATCTTTTTTACACTATTTAACTGTCTACCTGTTAGAGATCTTCCAGTTGAGAATATTTTTTATCATATATTTTAAGCTTAAATCCAATAAGATAACTATTTTTTAAACTTACCTTTTTTTCTGAGCATTATCCGGGAAACTAGATTAACTCAAGAAATTCCAGACTCCAACCCTGAACTATTGAATTATTTGGAGTTTATTATGTCCGGTGTGCACGCAGACCCCACGATATTAATGTAAAACTATTTATTTTGAGAGGGAGCTTGCCATTGAACATATGTCCGAAGTGTAATTTCAAATCCGGTTTTAAGGTTAGTGTTCGGTTTAACAATGTTTTTTTTTTTTTGCTTAAAAAAGAAGTGACACCGTTAAAAATCAATTTTGCTAAAACGTTAAATACTCCCCTAAAACTTATGTGCTACTTTTCGTAAGCTAGTGCGTGTGAACATCTTGAAAAACTTTACAGAAAGAAGAAAGAAGAAAAAAGCCGCCTAATAAAAGGCAATTTCGTATATAAATTAAATGTAAAAGTATACCATTTCCAGCCGTTCCTAGCGTTTCAGGTCAGTTTACCAAATTATTTTGTTGCTATGGAGGATAAATATTTTGCCTTTTCTAGATGGTTGGGTGATTCTACTTTTAAACCTATTACGCGTTGCCACTGGAACATATTGTTACTGATAAAAAATGTTAATTTCCATAAAAAGTTAGAATCTTCTTGGAATGGGGGTGAATTGTGCATTAGATGTATATATTATACTGATCCCCATTGTCAATTATGAATATTTTTTTGAAATTCTTTTTCAGGTGTTGAAACATAATTGCCAAAATAAATTAGAATCCAATTTTAGGTAGAATAATTCAACAGATGGTGTTAATCAATAAAATTACACATTTATTAACCCGAACCTTACCAAACGAGTATACCTTTGTTTGCATCCCTTGTAATTTGTATTTAAGATGACCCCCTCTAGTACAGAAAAGTAGAATAGGAAAAAAGTGTCTTTGTTAAGGAAAATGTTTTTTATAATTATATTTTTTCTAATCTATGACTCAACTTAATAACTCGTTGTTAGAAATTGGCATTACAATAATAGAACAAAAAAAGCTGAGAAAAGAGAGAAAATTATTTTTTTAAGTTGTTTTTTAACTATTGTCTCTCAGAGTCGGTGTGAGAAGAAATGGCTAAGAGCAGAGACCGTCGGACGTCACTAACGGTCCCGGAAATTTATGAAAAGTTCTGACTTAAAATAAAATAACAAAATACAATCGCTTAACAAATATTCATATTAATTAGTATGAGTTTCTATTTAATTGCTTACCCAAGAGTTCAAAAGCTAATAAGAGTGAGTTCGAACTGGGAACAACAAATGTTTCGGATATAAGACAGAAACAATATTACACTTATTCAGGTTAATTTCTATTTCAGTCATCTAAAGTATTTATAGTTAAATGGGTGTTGGCAAACAATTTATTTTATTATTCTAAACAACTTATTTTACTCAAACTATGTTTTAGTAAACACAAACAAAAAAGAACAAGAATAAGCTATATTATAAATAAACTATTACCGTTATTTGATATTTTTGATAAGACTTTAATTTTGTATGTTATATCATTCATTTCATTTTCCTGTGTTCCAGTTTTTTAAATCTAGAATGTAATGGTTATTTTTTAAGTTTCATTTTTTATTCTTGAATACTTCGTAAGTAAGTTGATAAAAAGCAATCAACAGCGTTATCTGACGTAAAACTCTGTTTCGCTAGATTAGGGATGGTGTTCCCACGTAATGCCTTTCATTCCTTTGGAAGAGTAGAATCTATTTTTGTTTGAGTGATTTAGCTGAGGGTATTAGTCTACAAATTTACTCATTTGACTTTTAAATGTCCCCTGAAAAAATTAATATAGTTTGACGTTTTATAGATGAAAACGTTATTAATACAACAGCCAAGATGAGAATAGATGTCCGAATAAGTCACCCCCCCCCCCCCAAAAAAAAGTTATCAGTAGACATGAAACAATTTAAAAACAGAATTTGTTAATCGTAACTGTCTTGCAATTAATCTGTTTTTAACATTAGTAATCGGTTTTTAACATCGGATACGACTCACGTGAATACGAGAAATAAAATAATATACCGCATTAGACATCTGACAAAAGTCGCCATTTTTGTATCGCTCTTCGTTAATAGCTATTCGAACAATCCAATATTCTGTTTTAATCGTGTTAGTGCATACACAGCCAAAACGTGACATGGGTAATATGAAAAGTATAAATTACACAAATAGTTAAACTACTTGTTGTAACATAAATAATACGATTAAAAGAATGTGATCAAAAATGAAGTATAAAAAGCGAATTGTTAAAAGTATAAATAGTCTGAGTATTGTCGTGATGACGGCGAATAACATTCCATGTTTTTCACATCAATCGGATATTCCTTTATTCTGCGAATCTGGAATGTGTACCATTTGTGTATTTGGAATAGACAGTCAGAACACCCGGAAGAATGAAGATGAAATACTAGGAATCGTTCTTTATTTAGGTTGAAAATGTATCGTGGATTACAGAGAAAAGGAATAGTGTAAAAATTGAAACACAAAAGGTGTATTTCTCATAAACATAACCCCCAAAACAATAGTCTCCGGTGATATTGATGAGCTGTGGGTATAGATGTTAGCATAAGGTTTAAATTACCTCCAACCTCCGCTGCAAATGACTGTGTTCGGTGAAACTGATGATCCAGAAAAAATATATAAGAAAATTTGTAAAGGAACGAAGCAAACCCATATTTTCTGAAAACACGCATCACGAAAATGGCCTAGGTGACTAGCGGAACAGATTAACATATAAAGATTTTGATTCATAAACTATAATGGTCAATAAAATAGAGGAAATTTGACTTTACTTTATTATATAGAAGATATCTCAACTAATGTTATCGTGATGCTCCAAATGTAAAACGGCTTTCAAATATTTAAGATTTCATGCTGAAACTAAGTGGTGCAAATATAGGTAGACAGTAAAAAAGAAAATGCGCGCAATACTCAATGCATTTAGTATACAAAGCAAACGAATGTAGCAAACACGTTAATAACAAAATCCGTCTTGATCTCATCTGCTTCCTTTCGGTATTTTTGCGAGCGAGAGCGGAAACTCATGCACCTGGACAAAAATTAACAGCATCAATTTTTGACAAGGCATCAAGTTGAACTAAGTTATGTCGTCAATAGTACGTGGCTTGTACGCGAAAACCTATTCTTTTACAAAACCTTCAAAAATGCATTGGACCAGCTGACGGCTCTTCGATCTCCGATCCATCTGCACGAATAATTATTTGTGAAATACATAACGCAAAAGTAAAGTAAAATGCGTAGCGCCTCATCTTGATGAGAGGGGCCCTTTTAAAAACAAGAAAACAGCACATTTGGCGCGCTTCTCACTCTTTCTCTTTCTCCTTTCTCTCTTCTCCTTTCTCCTTCTCTAGCAACGATAGATTTTCTTTTTGGTTTGTTTTTGAAGCTCGTGTTTTTATTTACGAGATAAAAGCAGCATGCGAAAGTTCTGTTCACCTATCCTAACTATATTAACATAAAAAGGGTCTATGCTTAATTCTATGATACAACATCTAATAAATGAATAGCTTGTAATTTGTAATTTGCATTGTATTGATCTTACCCAAAATGTCAAGGAACTATGAGAAATGTTTTAATAGCGAGGCATTTTTATTTTTTAAAAACACTTGTATTATCTTTTAATGAGGATGGGTAGTGTAGTATCGGTTTTGTTGTTATAAAACCGCCATCGCAGAAATTTCCTGCTCCTTTTCTAAGGGGGTGGGGGTAATCCTCCCTTATATTACACCTTTCGTTGAGGCAGTGGTAATGTAGTATATGTTCTGTTGTTATGGGACCATTTTCCCAGAGACTACCTTCTCCTTTTTGAGGGAGAACGGTGATAGTGTATTATCTTTTTTGTTGCCATGATACCATACTCGCAGGCATTATCTTCACCATTTTAGAGGGGGTATTGTGGTATATGTTCTGTTGTCATAATACCATCCGACCAAGCATACCCAGCTCCTTTTGGGTTGGGGTCTTCCCAAGCTTTACGCCCTTTTCTAAAGGTTAGTGTAGTATATTTTAATTCGTCATAGTAAATTCCTCCCAAGTATTACCTTCTTTTTATGAGGCAGTATAGTATATGTTCGTTTCTCACTATATATCGTCCCCGGATTTCCTTCTTCCTTTTTTGTAGGGGGTGATGTACTATCTATTCTGTTATCATTATATGATCCCACTAAGAATAAACTCCTCTTTTTTGTGGGGATAGTGTTAGACCGTCATGATATCATCATCTCATTCATTACCTCCTTCTGTGGGGGTCAATGTATGTAGTTCGTTCATAATTAGATATTATTTTCCTAGCCTAGCGAAAATGTGCGAATATGGAAAGCATATGATTGCTAGTTTATATATAAAATACATTTCAGTAAAGTGGTCAGCAAAAGTTAATACTATTAATTATCTGAATAAAAGTCTATCGAAAACATATTGAGTCTTTGTATGTGCGAGGGTTGCTATTTCGAAATCATAATTGAATGATAATTTTAGTAAGTTTTTTCAGGATATATATATATATATATATATATATATATATATATATATATATATACGAGGTGTATGTAGTTGGCTTGAAGCATTGTCTCGTGTATATATATAAAGGTAATTCATTAAAGGAAATACAATGCAGAACTATAACATCTAGACACAAACTGTTATATGTCTTAATGTTCTTCAGTTTGTGTTTATCCATTACACCTCTGCTGTGTATTGCCCTCTATGAATATATATATATATATATATATATATATATATATATATATATATATATATATATATATATATATATATACTCATTATCCTTTTCAGAGGTTTTATAATTTCTGGAAGAGGTAACTCACTCTGATATCTTTCCCACCTGATTGGTATGTCCTTCAAGGATTATGCCATGGTCGCAACACTTGGCATTTCCCATAGTTAAGGGTACAGCTTATTCGCACTTTAACATACAGCGCCTACTATTCAAAAATGCTCCCTATCTATGCATAGTATTATATATATATATATATATATATATATATATATATATATATATAATTATTTCCACAACACCGCAGCATACAACCTATGAAAGAAAAAATCGATGAGCCCAAAGAGGGCGAAACTCTAGTCTAGGACTTCCGGTTTGTTTCTTTAATAGGTTGTATGCTGCGGCGTTGTCTGATTGTGGAAATAATTATATATGTCATCTCACATTTCTAAAAAATCTAATATATATATATATATATATATATATATATATATAGATAGTTATAATCGGCCGAGGGGGAATCACAAGCACACAAGAAGGCAAAAAGATGAATACATATATGTGTGACGATTATGACAATTTTAGAGGTAAAAAGGTAAATCCTAATTTGTTTTTTTTTTGTTTTTTTCGTTGCGATATTTTTATGGTAATTTTCGGGAGCCCTTACCTTTGTCCATCTTTTTTATTAAGTGTGAACAGAATTTTTGAAAATAGTCGGTGAACACTATTTGGGGTTTTCGAATTTTATATGGCATTAGTAGCAAGCTGATTGTGTGTGTATGTGTGTGTGTGTGTGGGCGTGAATTCTTAAGTCTGGTTTGTTTCCGGGTGAAATGTAGAAAGAAAAAGAGAACGGATGCTTTCTTGACAAATCTCATTGTCTGTTTCAGGTGAGGGTTATTATTTGTGATCGACCTGATTTTTTTTGTATATATATGGTGTATCAGTGTGCTCAGTTACATGTGCAAGAGCATATATTTATATGTATATATATATATATATGTATATATTTTATTTTAATTAACACTATGCATTAGTTTGTATATCCCATCTTCATATATTTATACGTGTGTTTGTGGGTTTGTCTGTGTCGATGTTATTTCTTGTATAAAATACTGAAAACCAGAGGTGTGTCATTTAACCTTTCCGTCCAATGCTTTATTTGTTAATGAAATGTTTAGGTATTTATATTCTGTTTTGCTCGATACAGGATTTCGTTAAGTATATGTGTTAGAATGTGTACGTAATTTTAAGTTGGAGTATTAAAATCTAACTGGTAATAACGATGAATTCTGGCTTGTCTTATCCACCAGTTTGGGGTGGTTGGCACATTCGATTGTTTAAAATAACGCTTATCTGACAAACGTACAGACTATTAGATGTTTAAGTACGGATGGTTGACAAATACTGATCCGTGATTTGTGGTAGAAGATCATGTAATTGCTTGAGATAGCGTATTCTTTTGAAATGGTCAGTTACTTTTAAACGAGTATAGAGGGCCGAGGCAAGCATCGGTATGACCACGCAGGAAACTGTTTATCATGGTTACTTTGAGAAGTTAATTAAATGAACGGTGTAAAGTCCTAGGAACGTATGACGTGTTATATTGCGTCTATAGAATTCTTTTCCAGTGAGATTATGAGTATGAACTCGACTCTTTATTTCAGGAATTGTCAAACAGCGAATAAAGAAACTGATATCTCTTGTATAAAACTGTATTCTGTCTTTTTGACAACTTGACTCCATAACACTAGTTTCTCATACAGGTGTAGCAAGAGACAGGGGTATGAAAATAGGATTAGAATTGCAAAGTTCCACTTGTGGTTAAGACTAAATAGCGCCGAATTCTCCGGTTAGAAGTCGGGTAAGACCTATGTGTCTCGGCAGTGACGTCACAGTCACAGGAAGCCGCTAAGCTGACCTGGCTAATGAGGAAAGAAAATACTTATCTTTCAACTACACCGTAAGACATAGGACAATTGGGTTGGGATTACTGCTGCCTCCCAAATAGGAAGAGAGTTGGGTGCTTTATGCATACACATATAGTCTATAAAGAAAAAACAAATCCCAACGAAGTGTTTTAAATTGTTTTTGAAATGTTTCTTAATTAATAATGTTTTAAAGAAGAAGAAGAAGCAGAAGAAAAAGAAGAAAAAGAAGAAGAAGAAGAAGAAGAAGAAGAAATTAAAATAACAGAGAGAAGAAGAGATAAGAACTTCGGCTGCCACATCACCTCTGCAACTACAGAAGTTAGAAAAGTTGATTATGCCAAAAAGTGGACGAACTGTATGAATCGAGAAAGTCACACCAGTGATCGGTGACACTACAGTTATGTTACAGATGGATCCCTGAGAACGCAGAAAATCCCTTATTGAAAAATCAATTACATACGTTTTCAATGATATTTAACAGAAATAATTAAACAACACAATAGTGTGAATATTTCAAAAGTTTTAGCAGATGTTAATCAATTTAAGACAAGTTGAAAAGGGGGTTGAGATTCACGTTACAAAGAAAAGATTGTTTGTAAATTCTATTTTCACACAGTTTTCAACGCAGTATTATGTTCTTTTGTTTATCTTAAAGCATTTGGAGTCGTATCTCTAGCATTTATTAAAGCATCCAATGATTACTGAAGAATATGAAACAGTTCTGTGAACGGGTATTCAAACTAGTACTTGTGATAAATATTGGAAGCGCTCAAATGACAAACAAAAATGCAATATTAGTTTGTTAGTGTCTTAACATTTTGTGAAAGATTAAATATTTATGCGATACTAGGCCTTACCGTCGGACGGGGAAAAAGAGATAATATCTGCAGGGTCGTAGGTTCGAGTCTCGACCTCTGGCAAAGCCCATTTCTGGAAACGCTCCACGTTCGTTCCAGATCAACAACCTAGTGACCCGGTCAGAAATAGGGAAGCATTAAACTTGGACTGATTCGCCAAAAGTAGTTTTTGTTTCGTTAATAAAAACATGACATAATGAAATAAACGTATCGATTTTGGTGCAGTCGGCTTGTTAAACTTGGGGAATCTTGATCAAAACTTTCTGTTTGCTTAAAGTGAACATTCAAGCAAATTTGGACGAATACTCTTCTGCGTTTTAGCTAATCGGCAAATTGCCGATTCTATATGAGTTCATGTTTAGTTAGACGTACAATAACCCACTCATTTTTACAGAAAAGTTAACTTTTTGGTCTCTTCGCTTTTATAAAAGATCGGTGTTTGTTTAAGCTCACATGATAAAATATGAAAAAATGCATTTATTTTTTTATTCAAGGTTCCATGATACCGCGAATAATATGCTTTGGAGTTAAATGTGGATATCAACGTTACTTACGCATAATTGGCAAGAGTTGTCCCAGAATCACTGTTAGTTGTACCAATATACAGTTAGATATATGATTGGTCAGTTAAATGCCGTGACATAAAAGGATTGGAAGTTTGGGAATGTCGTGTTGTAGTGGTTACAGACACAGACTCTGGCCTCGCCATGCCGGGTTAGAATCTGTATCAACTACTGAATCAGTTTCACTAGTGATGTTTATAACCTTCACGTGGTCCTTACCGTCAGAACCTGTTTCTAAATATTTCAAGTAACTAATATCAACACTTTAATGACAAGCAGTAAAACATTTCTGATTTTATACGAATATGCGTAAAATCTGACATATTTAAATTGCCTGTTGTCTATACCGCAGACAACATTTACCATCAAAATGGTCCGATTCTCTAATGACCTAACGATATTGCTACATATTTATCAGAGGGTGTGGGGATGTATATATACACAACAATACTAATTCTGTCATGCCCCTCTAATCGCAGCACTCAAGATGTATTGAACCAACACTGGACACTTGTCTTACTGTGATCGATATATTCTTTCTGTATAACTTATTTTAGTCACCTCATAATATTGACGCATTAAAATAGATTACAATATAGACTCATATCACTCTACCACTCAGACTTGGGCTAATGCCTCCCTCGCCACTTCGATTATACTAAATATTTCACGTACTTTCTTATTACTGAAAATGTCTTATTGAAGATCAATTGAAGGAAGACAAAAAAGACAGAGTATTATACATAGGTTTACCTTTAAGAATTATTAGATAGAAATTCCCTACTCGAATTGTTTTTATTGTAACCATTATAATTGTTTATAACTGTGTTCTGTGGGCATCGCGTAGGAAACCCTATGTACTTAATTGTAGAAGACCCTAATTTACTCATAGAATCTGAGCTGGTTTTATACCATTATAGAATTAAACCTAACACTGGACAGTAGAATAAATCCCACGTTATTACATTTAAATTAAGAGAAGATATACAGCTAAGTTATTTCACTATTTAATTTTTTGTATTGATCTTCTTTTTAATTTTCGGGCTTCAGAAAACATTTTGAGGATTGTAAATGCCTTGAAGGCATTTTTGGAGGGAAAGAAATTAAATGTGAGAATCTAAAGATTTTATTTAAAATTGATTTTCTTATATTTTCTAAAGTTTGGATGGTCTTTTTAAGTATTTTTAAAATTTTCTTAAGAAATGTTCTTGGAATTATTTTATCAAAAAAGATTATTCTTTATTTATTAACTTTTAAAGTAACTTTGAAACGCTTAATTTTATTTTTTAATTGTTTATATTTCATAAGACCTTTAAATATATACATTTAACGATTATTTAAAGCTATATATTTATTTTGAAAATGTTTATTTCTCATGGTAGAAGTCCTGGAAATAATCATAAAATGTGTAGGTGGTTTGATACCGTAATAGAAGTTAAACTTAACACTAAATAATAAAAGGTATATATATTTAAACTTACAAAGAGACAAAAAAATGGATGAAGGTCATTTTCGTTACTAAATTTTCAACTAAAATTTTAAAGTTAGTTTTTGTTTAAAAAACATATTGAATGTGTTTTAATAGATATTTGGGTTATTTTTTTTGGTTTTTAAGACAATTTTTTTAAGAAAAGAATTTGTTTACAGTTTTTAAGAATTTATTTTAAAAACTTATAGTAATGTAAAAACATCAGAGAACAATTCTAAATTTATTTCTTTATTTCTTTAATGTAATATGTAATTTTTAAACGGAAATGTTTGTTTTTCATTTTTATTAAGCCCTTTAATATTCTAATTCTTTTAATGTTTTAAGGATAATTTAAAGTTATATTTGTTATTAGTTTTAGACACACATGCTTTATTTGTTTAAAGATTCAAAATTGTCATTATTTTTTAACTAAATAATATAATGGTCTCACTTTAGATAGTCAGACATTTAATTTTTTTATATATCAAGAAAAAGACACAGCCTGTTTCTACGCCGGACATAAATATTTAAAAAAACAAATGTAATAGTTGCCATTACCATACAGGGGAAATAACAGGAAATTCATGAAAATATTCCGACAATTATGTTCTAAGGTATATACCGCGTTCGGCTTTACTTAATTTAAATTGGCTTTTGTTTGTAAGTACCCATACGATGCATACAAATACATTAATTGACGCTTGTTTCTACTTACATTATTCTATCCTTCGCTACGATCTCTATCGCCAGACACAGAAAATGATGAAAACTGTGGTGGCTTTTTCACTCTTGCCTCTCTAAACAAAGACGAGCTTCATTTTATTCATCTTATCTAATTTGGCCATCACTAACGAGCATGGTCTCGTGTTTACTTCGCCCGTGGAATTTCGTTAAACCGACGTTATTATCGTCAACTGAACATTTGCATAAATAACAAAAAAACTATGCTCTTAAATAGTATCTGAGCATTCCGGACAGTTTTCCTACAAATATATATATATATATATTTCCAACTCATTCGCTTTTATTGTTGCGTGAAAATGATTCGTGGACAAATCGAAAGTAGTATTCGCAATAACTTTGGAACTATTATTAATCTTTTGTATTACGAAACCAAAAAACACTGTCCCATGCAACAACTGCCATCAAATTTATGTTGGAGAAACACAACTTGAATTGAAAAAAAGATTGAGTGGAACAAAAGGGACATAAAAAACAATAACCCTCTCAGTGCACTTTTCTCCCATTTGAAAGCATGACCGTGCTCTAATGAGCACGGTCATGCTTTCAAATTTGAACAAGCCCAAATCACCAAATACATCCACACTAAAGCTCGGCGAAGCCTACTAGAAACCGCACTAATCACAGCCTCCAACACCATCAGACAACGAAATTACTTTTATAATCTATCCCCCTTAATAAGCAAAATTATTCTCACTGAACAAAAACTCAACCTAGATCATGGCTAACCTCTATTTTTTCTCTTCACTCTCAGTTATACTCACATTCAAGTCTCCGCATACACACCTACACACAACCCTCCTCCACACACACACACACACACACACACACATTTTCATTCACCACAAATCCAAACCTTCGAACTTACTCATTCCACACATTTTTGACATAGCCAGCTGGTCAAACACAACTACTCTCCAAAAATTTCACACCTACCCACAACAAAATATCCCCTCTCTCCCCCTCTCCCCCTCACCCATGTCACTCTTTCGACTACTTCTTTCACACTCTTACCCACCTACCCCTCCGACTATCAAACCACCTTCATTTTTTCAAATCTTTTCTAAAACCATGTCATTACCCACACACCAAAATCACAGAGCCTCCTCCTCCTCTCCTCTTTCTCCCACCCCTCCACTTCTTCACTAACAGCCATCCACATTATTTCCGTTCACCCCCACATTTCCACTTTTTCACTCAGAACCATCCTCATTAATTTCATTCCATGCTACTGACTTCACTAAGCCCGGACCTCGGGCCTCCGCACCCAGTAGTGGCTACTACCTTTTCTCATCAACCCATCATGTCAACCTAATATTTTCACGTACTTGCATGACAGTTTTCTTAAAATTATCATCCAAATAAAGACGAAACGTTGATGAATATATAAAAAACATCCTTTTTGGTTTTTCCATTTTCATTTCCCATTACGTCGGATTACCTTCATCCTTCCTTTCTCATATATATATATATATATATATATATATATATATATATATGCATATATATATATATTTATATATATATTTATATATATATATAAAAGTTAGATATGTGTAATATATGTTTATATATTTGCATGTACATAATTCACATCTGAAGTAATTAATCAGTCATGATGGATTATTGGAACACAGCTGCTAGGCTTAAGAGTGAATAATGTGAGTTATATGTAGTTTAACTTAGTTATATAAAAATAGGGGAAAGAGGAACTGGAAAGCTGTTCGTAAATATTCAGGTCCCTCCGATTTTCATGAAATTGTAGCAATAGTTATGAAACAGTTTAACAAATGTTCCCAAAATTTCAGTTTCTTAGGAGTATTTAAAAGGTTTATATCGGCCATAATATGGGCTCAACTCATTAAAACTTCATATATTTTTATGTTAATTAAATTTGGCATATAGTTATTAGACACCAATTAAACAAAATTCACTGAATTTTAATTTCTTTAATAAGAAATTAAAGATCTCGTCTACAATACAAATAATGAAATTGAGTTTGATCAAAATTGGAATATGGATTCTAGACATAAAGTTTAATATCGATATATCTTTATTTTCATCTTTGTAAAAACTGTTGTATTAGGAGATTACTTTTACCCGTTCTGAGGGCTGTATTCTTCTGGTATATATATATATATATATATATATATATATATAGAGAGAGAGAGAGAGAGAGAGAGAGAGAGAGAGAGAGAGGGGGAGAGAAGAGGAGAGTCATCTATCTATATGTATGTATATTTATAGGCCAATTATCGCACTAACAGTGAGATTAAAACGCCAAATTAAAATACACAAAATAGAAGAACAATATCTTATTAATAAACTGATCATGTGTATGGGATAAAAGTCGTAATGTTAACTCATTTGCAATGAATTTGCACATTGCTTTGCCATAGAACATCTCATTAATTAACTATGTGTTTCATTGTTTTCTAATTTGATGATTGGTCCGATTTTAATGCAAGACATAATTCTATTTACGGATATGTTTCCAGTGTAAATTAAAGATTAGTATGTTTCGTGAAAACAGCCTTTTCGGTCGTTTCCAGTCAATCTACGTTAGTGATGAATGACTTGAAAGTGCAAAATTGTACATTAAAAACATAGCCCACAACACACACACACAGACCGTGGCTAAACTAAAATGCCTTTTTTAACGTCTGGAAACAACTTTTAAAATCCTATATGCATTTCCGTTTATTTGTACGCAACTCAGCCATTTTATTTTGTTGTTGCATTGTAAATAAAAAACAACGCCCTTAACGCTAACACCGCGGCCGAACAAACATGTCAGTGATTATCCCCAGCAAATAACATTTGAAAAATCTCATGTAAAAAATAAGTATATTACGAAATTTTATTCAAAGTTTCAAAGTAATAAAACTAATGAACCAAAAAAAATAAAATTACAGCTACATTGAGTATTGATTTACTCCTCTCCAGGAGTTAGGCACAAGGACAGTTTTTATCTTACTCCCGCAAGTAAGATGTGACCCAACGTCGGGTTGGGAAAGTGGAGTTTAAAAATTGCCTGGGCAGACCCGTCGGCATTCCCCGGTAGGGGCGCCTCAGGCAGTAAGCAATAAACTTACTCCTCCCCAAGGAGGGGAGGCAAAGCCTGGGAAGGTGGACCTCTCAGAACTGCACAGGACAGACCCATTGACCGGTGTAAATCAAGACCCGAAGGCCAAGACAACACCAGTATAGAGTACAGTATCCATCGGAACAGATACTACACTTTGATCTTAGCCAAAAGGCTACATTGAGTATTGATTTACTCCTCTCCAGGAGTTAGGCACAAGGGTAGTTTTTATCTTACTCCCACAAGTAAGATGTGACCCAAGGTCGGGTCGGGAAAGTGGGGTTTAAAAATTGCCTGGGCAGCCCCGTCGGCATTCCTCGGTAGAGGCGCCTCAGACAGTAAGCAATAAACTTACTCCTCCCCAAGGAGGGGAGGCAAAGCCTGGGAAGGTGGACCTCCCAGAACTGCACAGGACAGACCCATTGACCGGCGTAAATCAAGCCCCGAAAGCCAAGACAACACCAGTCCATGGGGTGCAGTATCCATCGGAACAGATACTGCACTTTGATCTTAGCCATAGCTATTCGAATCGAATTTCAACCCAAACTTTGATATGTTTTTTTTTCAAATTGTATTTGCAGTTTCATTTCCAGACTTTGGTCTGACGAAGCTGAGCCTAGCATTAATCTATAGTGTAAACACATCTGTAGCTAAAAACGTTTGTATAAATAAAAGATTATGTTAAATAAATTCACCGTTCTACTTATTAGTGATCACTATTTTTTAAACACCACTTCTTCCTCCGGGTATCATAGCCTCTCTCTCCTCATAGCGATCTATTATTTTTCGAGACAGAAGAGGGTTAATAAATACTTTCGATGCCAAAAAACAAAAACCTACGAATGAACTTACGTTCGATATCAATGTTTTCTCGTTGTAATTCAATGTAAGCTGGAACACAATCACAACAATTTTTGTTGTTTTTTTTATCAAAGCCTAGATGCCACTCGAGGATAAGGATTAAAGAGGTCGTCAGTTGGATGATTATCGTCTTTACCGGAAATAATAGGTTGGCAGAAAATTACTAAAGAAGGATTGAATATCTAAGAGGAAGTTATCGTGGAAGTTTCGTTTGTTTTTTATTAAGGAGAGAAAGAAACAAAAGTTCTTTGTCGTGATTGTAGTTGTTGTGAATGCTTCAGTAAGCTATTTTAAATATTTTTTATAATCTGAGAATTTGCTGTTCAATAGTCATCACATATTTTTTTAATTATATAACGAACCTTTTAAAGGGAGGGACATGTCATTTATATTAAACTACTCTAGCAAAGATATACTCCCTCCGTCGCATATGTTTGCTAGCATATATAGTGTAAATGTTGAGTTTAATATTTAACAGTAGAGTGTGACAATTTCTTGTTGACGTACGTTAGGAGGTGGTAATGCCTGGGGGGAGTGTCTCATGACTACTAAACAGATACTACACTACACCCCCCTAAAAACGAAAGAGGTCATGCCTGGGATGATGGTTTTATGACAGAAGATATACTTAATTACCACTCCTCTCAAAAGTTGCGTTAGAACAGATACTACACTAACCGCCTCCTGATTTAAGCATTGAAAAATAGTACAACGGTACATTAATATAAGTAATCGTATAGGTTCGGCTTTAGACAGACGTATATCACATCTCCATTAGTAGTAGATATTAAAGTGAACTCCCTGCTAAAAATTTGAACAAGTCGGTCGAAAAAAATATATATTATTTTTTTAATAACATAAATATTTTAGCGTATAGACCCGGCAACCATTATTATGAAATTGTATATTTTCATGCGTATGGGAAAAGTGAAAGTGACATGGTACAGATGAGCGAAATGAAAGCCATTCTTAGCCATCATCAATATGTCCCCCATCGCTTGCCATCAACTAATGTTTTATATACGTTTCATATTAGCGGTTAAACTCCGGTCAGAACGATGTCCAGTCCTAACACCACCCTTGCCAGCCTGGCGAGGCTCATTGGGTGCCTCAGCCAGTTGGTGCACGTCCAAAAAAGAACCTCTTCCTCTTCTCGATAGAAAATGCTCGTCTGCCTTCAGCCCATGCACCCCTTCTCCCCCCGATCGATAGCCAACGGTGCCGAATTCTACATTCGCTTATATCTAATTGAATGAAAAAAGAAATTTAACAGGAAACCTTGCAATGAACAAATTTCCCCTGACCATTGTTTTACGTATGACCTTAAGAGTAATGCAATTAACTGACCATAACTGGATAGAGGAAGTGCGTGTGGTGGGTAGTGTGTTTGTCTCGTGCGCGCGCAAGTTGGGGTCCGGGCAAAAGACGAGACTGACCAGTCACAATGACAAGTGGGTGAAGGTGGTGGAAGCGGGTATGAGAAGGGAGGCCAAGAACTTAAGAGACACATTTTGGGCTTTTATCAAAAATTATTTTCATATATATATATATATATATATATATATATATATATATATATATATATATATATATATATATATGAAAAATCTTTAAAATTGACATCTATTTGTATTCACACATGCACACACGCACACACACATACACATACACACATATATATATATATATATATATATATATATATATATATATTCTAATCGCCCAAAAGCTGGCAAAGAAGTTCACAAAATTAGTATTTTGGTCCTTTGTGGGTACTTCCTATTTCTTGTTTATTCATACATTAGAATTATTTCAGAAATACATTAATTCTTGTTTTAATGATATATACTAGCAGGAAGACTCGATGTTGCTCGGGATTGAATGAGCTCATAACACCGTATTAATTTCTTTGTTTTACTCAACCCCCTCCTCTTGTTTCGCCACCTAATATAGTCAGAAGAATCAAACATGTTTAAAAACTCTCTGAATTAGTGTCTTATACATATGTTTTGAGCTTCATTAAAAACGTATATACGTATTTGAAGGTTTAAAAGGGTCCTGTCCCCAGAGGGTCACTTGGGAGTTGTTGCACGTAGATATTCAGCACATAGAGGGAAATTAGAGATTCTGGATCACTTACATTGTCTTCCCCCGGGAATCTTATACATATGATATATATTTCATCAGAATATGATATATCTGAAGTTTTAAAAGAAGGTGCGGCCCTCATAGCTCCCTTAGGTTAGGATGTCACTTAGAAGTTCAGGACCAGTTCCATTGTCTTCCTCAGCAGATTTAATGCATATAATTTGAATGTCATATTTGATGTGTTAAGGGTGTATGCTCTTATAGCTCCCTAAGGGTACACTTAGAGATTCATGAACACTTCCATTGTTTTCTCAGGTAAATGTTACATGAAAATACATTTTTAAATTTTATGTAGATTCTCTAACTTTTCATTCTATATGGAACACACAGACATCACATATATTTCGTTTTATATGTAGATATGTGCGCGTGTGTAAGTGTGTTTTACCAATGAGTAAGCAAATCTCTGAAAATCGAAGCAGAACAGAATTAAAACAGTAGATTTCTATAGATAAAAAGCATAATAGTCTATTGGTTAAAGCTATATAATAATGAAAAACATATGTTTATGTCGTAAAAGATTAAAGTATTATCCTGCATTAAAAGCTATTAGCGTCAAAGAAAGTTCTATAATATATATATATATATATATATATATATATATATATTCTTGGAAGTTTCTCAACCATTAAAACTATATTTTTTAAAAAAATACTTAAGTCCCAAGTCGTTCAGTGGAAAATCACTCATGTAAGTAAATTTAACTTTTTCAGTTATTATATTAGTTTCTAACACTATTTAAGGGATTATCAGTAGTTACCATGAAAAACTGTTTCGGGAATTTAAAAACAAGACAGTATATATATATATATATATATATATATATATATATATATATATATATATATATATATATATATGAGAGTCAAACATGACTTTCGTATCGGGGTTCGAACCGTTTGACCTGCAAAGTATTGTTTCTTCTCATACTTACGATTGCAGATTTGGCATGAAACACATGTGTATATAGGTTGATTTTGAAAATACTATTTATTTATAATTAATTATATATATATATATATATATATATATATATATATATATATATATATATATATATATATATATATGTATATAATGTTTTCACATCGAGACAGCATTCCAAATTAATAAGGAAACATAATTAATAAGTGAAAGAGAAAATACCGATGGAAAGTAAAATTGCAGTACAATAATTTATTTCTGATGATCTACCAGATGTAGTCAATAATTTACGAGAACTCAACTTTCCCGTGCTCAGACCTTAACTTTTCAATTTTTCTTCTTGTTTTTTCTATCGTATTTCATGTTCTTATTTTTCATATATGAAGAATGTATTTAATACACTAGAACGTCACATGATACGAGTAAAGCCTTATTCACATAAGATTTTATAATCATCTATATACCATACTTTTTGACATTTTCCTAGATTATATATATATATATATATATATATATATATATATATATATATTAAAGTATTCATAAAAAAATAACTATATATATATATATATATATATATATATATATATATATATATATATTGGTTTTGTTTCACAATTGTAATTAAATCATCAACTGATATAATTTTGAATTTAATTTTTTTTTTATTATAACTTCTATAAAAAATTAAATATTAATTATGAAATGTTAGGGTTCACTTTTTGGGGGGAATTGATTCCTATTCGAATCGATCTGAATTATATAAGTTTGCTTATATATATATATATGAGGAACACCAATTGTTTTTCTCCCTAATTGACTACTAAAATATGTCAAAGTTTCCTTTTATTGGTGTATTTTCTTGGTCTTGTCGGATTCAAGCATCAGAATTAATCTAGTACTTAAGGTAGCATCACGAGGAGAAGGTGCACTATTCCTCGTATGAGCAAGTTTATAGTCGTGTCGAAATGAACTAATTTTAGCTTTGAATACTATTTATCGTGGCACAAAAGTTAAATGGTTGATCTAAGAGCCAAACTATTCGCAGATTTGAAATCAGCACAATCCGATGTGCTTATCCATTTTATTTATTTTTCCTTAATTATAAACATGTGCGTTTTATATAATTTTTGTAAGCTGTGATATAAGGGGGATAATTCGTTGGAACTAAAGTGATGGAAATTATTTCTTGATAAAATAAAAAATAGAAAATAAATTACATTTAAATAGAAACACATAATAATATAATTATTATTGGTAAAATATTATAAAAATAATTTTAAAATTTACAATAATGTAAAATCCGTTTCTTGGAATAAATAATGAATTTCTTTACATTTGACAAATCAAAAGTAGTCTTATCGAAAACCTAAAAGCATGTAAAATTATAGGTATCATTATGGCTTTAATATTTCGACTGATTATCTGCTTTTTATCAAAAAATGAATAATAATAATAATAATAATAATAATAATAATAATAATAATAATAATAATAATAATAATAATAATAACAATAATAATAATAATAATGATAGTGATAATAATAATAATAATAATAATAATAATAATAATAATATTTATAATAATAACAATAATAATAACAATAATAATAATAATAATAATAATAATAATAATAATAATAATAATAATAATAATAACAATAATATCAATAATAACAATAATAACAATAATAATAATAATAATAATAATAACAATAATAATAACAATAATATCAATAATAACAATAATAACAATAATAATAATAATAATAATAATAATAACAATAATAACAATAATAATAATAATAATAATAATAATAATAATAACAATAATAACAATAATAATAACAATAATAACAATAATAACAATAATAATAATAATAATAATAATAATAATAATAATAATAATAATAATAATAATAACAATAATATCAATAATAACAATAATAACAATAATAATAATAATAATAATAATAATAATAATAACAATAATATCAATAATAACAATAATAACAATAATAATAACAATAATAATAATAATAATAATAATAACAATAATAATAATAATAATAATAATAATAATAATAATAACAATAATATCAATAATAACAATAATAACAATAATAACAATAATAACAATAATAATAACAATAATAATAATAATAATAATAATAATAATAATAATAATAATAATAATAACAATAATAACAATAATAACAATAATAATAATAATAATAATAATAATAATAATAATATCAATAATAATAATAATAACAATAATAATAATAATAATAATAATAATAATAATAATAACAATAATATCAATAATAACAATAATAACAATAATAACAATAATAACAATAATAATAACAATAATAATAATAATAATAATAATAATAATAATAATAATAATAATAATAATAACAATAATAACAATAATAACAATAATAATAATAACAATAATAATAATAATAATAATAATAATAATAATAATAATAATAATAATAATATCAATAATATCAATAATAACAATAATAACAATAATAACAATAATAATAACAATAATAATAATAATAATAATAATAATAATAATAATAATAATAATAATAATAAT
Source organism: Sepiola atlantica (assembly GCA_963556195.1). Taxonomy (NCBI): domain Eukaryota; kingdom Metazoa; phylum Mollusca; class Cephalopoda; order Sepiida; family Sepiolidae; genus Sepiola; species Sepiola atlantica. The sequence continues at coordinate 94,221,176 of OY744526.1, forward strand.
AATAATAATAACAATAATAACAATAATAACAATAATAATAATAATAATAATAATAATAATAATAATAATAACAATAATATCAATAATAACAATAATAATAATAATAATAATAATAATAATAATAATAACAATAATATCAATAATAACAATAATAACAATAATAACAATAATAACAATAATAATAACAATAATAATAATAATAATAATAATAATAATAATAATAATAATAACAATAATATCAATAATAACAATAATAACAATAATAATAATAATGTAAATTAAATCGTTGAGATAGACTGGAATTTTCAACTTTGTGCAGCATCCATTCTTTATCTTGAAGTTGAAGTCAGTTCACACGAAACTTCTCTACCGATCGGCAAAGAAAACCGTTGTCTTTTCTTAATGCACGTGTTCTCATTAATTTTGTAGTGAATGACAGTTTAAACGTTTGATTCCTTTGGTGAACAAAATTGAATTCCAACACAGAAACTCTTATTAGTCTGTAAAATATTCATACATATTCAAGACTATCACATCAGAGTTCACACCAGTTGTGTTTGTATTCAGTTTTATAGCCCATTTTTTTGTTGTTTATGTTTGCGTACATATTTGGACGGGAAATTGGTGTCTATTAAAATATATTTGATTTTTGAAGTGTATGATCTGTTTGGGTTGAAATGTTTGGCTATTGGGAAGTCTGATGTGTTTTGTCTAATAAATAGTTTATGGTTGTTAAATCTAAAATGTTATTCTGTCTCGTCTATGTATCCACTATTTAGAAATTTTGTACAAAATGCAATATGATACATTGGCACTATCACAGGTAAGGTGTGGCAGTTGTATTATGATGCGTGTATTTGGGGCTGTAAAATGGGAATCTGTGATTGAATGCTGACAAACTAGACATTTAGGTTTGTTGCACGTATAGTTACCATAGTGAGCGGTGTTATGTAAGTTTTTTCCCCAATGTACTTAGCTTGCTTAGGTGGGTTTTTTTTAGCTTTAATGTGTGGTTTCTTAAACATATAAATATTTGTGGGTTGTCATCTAATAGTTGTGAAATGTGTGGTTTCTTAAACATATAAATATTTGTGGGTTGTAATCTAATAGTTGTGAAATCTTTATGTGTGCGTTTATGTGTATGTTGGCCATGAGTATAGACCATGGGAATGCGGTCTTGTGCGTGTTTTTCTTATATCTAACGGGTTGCTGTCTGTATGTGGATGCTGTCTTTTTTATGACTGATTTAATAAGTTTTATAGGGAGGTGTCTCTGGTAGAATTGTCGTTTCCCTCGAGCCGAAGAATGAAACATAAAGTGTCTACTACTATTAAGCTCTGCGCACATAGTGAGCACTGTTGAAGTTAATAATAAAAAATATATATGCATAATATATCATATTATTTTATGATAGTATGTATGTGTATAGATATATGAAATAATAAAGTATATATATATAATATATATTTCTCTGGTTTCATTGTTCTTCAGTCAAAGTTCTCATAAATCAAGGGGCCCCTTTCCCGGGCTAACACCTGATCTGTATATGAGATACATAGATATTCGAATATTCTATTAAAATTCTCTTTACTTGTAAAACATTGAGGTAGTAAAGAGGTTAAGAACATTAATTTTCCTCTCCCTAATTGACCAGTAAACTCTGCTACAGAATATTTTTCTTGTGGTCTCTTGGTCTTACCGGATTCATCTAGTCGGGTTGAGTATCCAGTTAATTGCAGTTACTTGAGGTAACATTACTAATGGAAGATACACTATTCCTTGTACGAGCCAGTATATGGCCTTGTGTCGAGGGGATATTATTTGGGCTTGGAATACTATTTTTTGAGGGAATATTTGTTCAGTCTTTACTTGTTGGGTGAAGTATCCTCATGTCAGGTTGTCCGAAAGAACTCTTGTACAGAGAGACCGAAGACACCCGGGGATTGTGCCTCGTAGGTAATTCAAACTTTCCTATATATGTGTGTGTGTGTGTGTGTGTGTGTGTGTATGTGTGTGTGATTGTTAAATGCTTCCTTTCAGTCTCGAGAGATAATGAAAAACCACATGACGATGCTTGCATTGGTAATCTATAGTAAAGCCAATTTTGCGCAATCCATAAATGAATCTTTCCTGAACTGGCATTGTTTATGTTCAGGAAAGATTCATTTATGGATTGCGCAAAATTCGCTTTGGCAAGAATCCAGCACGATTGGAAACAATGCTGATTAAGCAGACGTGTTATTACTGAGTTTTCCTTCTCCTAGACTCGTTGCATAATCAAGGCTTGAAAATCTAGTCTACTCTACTCTTTAATCCAGAGCTGGAAAAATATTTATAGATTCACACATTTTAAACGGGTAATAACAAAAGTTAATGCAGAGTAATCTCGTGTGGGTGTGTATGTGTGTTAATCTATGTGTGTGCATGTAAATAATATGAAGGAACCCCATTACGTTATTTTATATGATACTACTATATTATATTATCCAATCAACGATCCCCAATAATCTAGTCAGGAAATTAGGGACGAGGCGAAAAACGTAAAATATGAACAGTTCTGATGTTTCAGCGAACGAAATTTCAAAATGGAAATCGTTGGAAACAGTTATTAGAATTATTAAGAGAAATGAATATGCAGACGTTTCAGTGTTTAACAAGTAGACGAGTGATGACGAGAAAGAAAAATCTGTAAGAACAAGTTTAAAAAGGCCAAACACGAGTGTTCTTCGTGTTGTTTCAGCAATTAAAATTTGAAAATAAAAATCGTTGGAAACGGCGATTAGAAGTGGTGAATATGAAGACGTGTCGTTGTTTCACGAATATATATCAGGACCGGCGGGACAGTTATAAAAGTGGGGACTTGGGCTCTCCTAAAAATTGGGGGGGGCGGTTAAACACATGTATATATAACTTCATTATTGATGACCGTAAAGTGGGGGGGAAGTCGAAAATTGGGGGAGTTTGAGCCCCCTGCCCCCCCCCCATCCCGGTGCCGCCGTTCATGTATACATATATACGAGTCATTTTTTAAAAAGAAAGAAAATGCAGTTTAAATTCGCAGGGATACTAACTAAATCCAACATATCGCAAAGTTAGCACTTGCATAAACCGACTTACCACTTGAAAATTTTCAAATACAAAAATAGGTTCAAGTATATAACAGAAAAACATAAATAGAGGACTTGAAATTGTGAAATAAGAAACGGGAATAATTAGCTGTTTAAAACAGAACAGCTATAAACTCCATGGCTCTCCATAAATAATAATGATAATAATAAAAATAAAACTTACCTTTAAGACAACAATGTGATATGGTAATTTGCATATCAAGTTATAATACTATTACTACTATAACTACAACTACGACTACTGCTACTAATAATAACAATAATATTAAAACACTACACTTAAGAACCAATCTGCGATATGGTAGTTAGCATATAAAATTATATAGGAATAAACGATGCATTAAAAAAATCTTCACTACCTTTGGTAAAAGATAGGCAAATAGATGTGTGTGTGTGTGTGTGTATGTGTGTGTGATTATTTTTATTTATACAGACATGTACAAAATATGAGACACTGGCATGTCGATGTTATCGATCAACAGCTGTTAGAAACTGAAATCTCATTAGGAATTTAGAATCCGATGTTTAGCTAAGATCATATTTGGGAAGAATGGAATGGGGAAGAAAAGAAAAAAAAAGGAAATTAAAAGTTGAGAATCAAATATAAAATATAATAACATGAAATGGAGTAAAATAAGATAAACTATAAATTATAAATTATAAAATCATTAAGTGTTGAGAAAAGAAGGGAGAAAGAGAAGTGGGTCGGAGAAAAGTGAAGAAGAAAATTTAAATTTAAATTCAAAAGAAAAAAGGGTGAAGTGGAAAGGGGTGAAGGGAGAAGAAAGTAAAAAACACACAGCTAGTGTCAGAATTATGATGGATGTCAAAGACGCCTCTATATCTGGTTGTTGTTTCGTTGTGTAACAGAACACGTTTCCAGTCTGGTTTAAATCAATGGTGGGATGTTAATACCTTAGACTATAATCTTGTTTGCCGTTTTTATTTTTATTTGTCTTAGTTTTTTCTCTTTTTTAATTCAAAGGTTGACTTTTTTATTTTATCTTATTGTTATTAATTAATGTGTTATATTTTATTAATTTGTTTAGGCCGAGTAAAGCTCACAATTAATTAAAAATGTACTCAAGTTTACTAACATGATAAAGTCAGCCCTGTGATAGAAATAACAATAAAAATAATGATATTAATAATTTATTTAAGATTTATAGTCATATTGGGGTGTGTGGAATAAACGAATGGAGTAGAGATAATCCAAGATAGGTTCAGTTTGATGGAATCAACACCAATTATGGAAATGGGAAGTTAACACAATAAGTGATAATAATCTATCAATAATGGAGATTATGTATCTGTCTGTCTGTCTGTCTGAAGCCGAAACTATATTATTCGTTTTTATCGCTCTCTTTCTCTATATCTACTTATTAGCTCCTATATATACCCATTCAAAAGCTGATTGTTTTTTCGATTTCCAAATGTATTTAAAATATTTTCCTCGATAATAATAATCTTAATAAAAAATATGAATAAAATTAATTCAAAACATTCATTTTTAATCTATATAATTGAGTAACGTAATTAAATTAGATTTAATGCAATATGATGGAACAGCCGGTGTCTACTCCAACATTTGGTTACCCGCCCTTTGATTATTAAGTATAACGTTATATTTCGAACGCACATAAAGTTCTATTTCAAGAAATCCACAGATGATGTCAGATTAGAGATAGAGAGAGAGAAAGAGAGACAAAAAAGAGAGACAAAAAAGAGAGGGAGAAAAAGAAATAGAGATAAAAAGAGAGAGAGAAAGACAGAAAGGAAGAGAGAGAGATGGACACAAGACAGGGGCGTGTTATTTGATTAATGACATGTAAGCAACACATTCTCTGAGATTTATCGTACGAGTAGCTCAAAAATGTTATATTTACTTTGATTATTTTATTAACACCTTTTCGGCTTGTTTTTATTTTAAATCTCATCAGAAATTATGTTTTAAAGCACAAATTCATTGAATCGAATTGTTTCATTTTAAATATAAATGATTAAAAAAATACTATTTTTTGTAGAAAAATAAGAAAACACATTTTACTGAGCAATTAAATAACTGAATTTAAAATCGTGTTAATTGTGTTTTATTGTTTTAATTGTTGATTTTATTTTAGGTATTTTGTTTTATTTGAAAAACTTCAAAAATTATTATCTTTTTTACGACCTTAAGTGAATTTTGCTTTGCATTTAACGCCGTAAAGGGAAAATTTTGTTCCGTGTTTTATTTATTAAAATGAAGGATGGGGTGATTTTCATTTTTTTTTGTAAAGAGAAACAAACACATTTTACGGAATAATTAAATAAAACAACTAGCAAAAATTTGCGACCGGAGGGAGCATATATTTGCTAGTAATAATAATAATAATGATGTTGATAAAAGAAAGCATACTGTTAATAATAATGGTACTACTACAACTACTACTACTACTAATAATAATAATAATGATAATAGTAAAAAAACTAATAACAATAGTGTTAATAGTATGAAATGAAATAAATATAAAAAACAATAAAAAAAATAAGTAAAGATTTAAAATAAGAATAATAATGATGATAACAACACTGATGATGATCAATCTTAAACATAATAATTATGATGATAATGACGATGGCGATGCTAATAATAATGATAATAATGATTATAATAATATTAGTAATAATAATCAAAATAATAATAATAGTAATAATAGTAGTTGTAAATATGATATAAGAATAATTCTAATGATAATAATAATGATGATGATAACAATAATAATGATAGTAACAATAAAAATAAAAAATAATAGTAATAATAATATCAATAATAACAACATTAATGATCATACAAATAATAAAAGTAATGATGGTTATGGTAATAATGATAACAATAATGATAATAATCATAGTCATAGTAGTAGTGCAATAATGGATAATATAACCATGGAATGATATTATCATGCCGAGCATGTTATCATATATGATATATAAATGGATAACTATGTTGTCTAATTTTTGTGGATAGAGAAGTTCTTCTTCCTGGTGTTTCAGTGTTTTAGGAGGTAATTGATTCTAGGGGATACTATATAATTATGGGTTCAGTTAGAGTAAAAGAAAATTAGTTTTTTTACTTTTTTATCTATTTTTAAATAGTAACAATGGTTCAAGAGGTTATATGTAAATTACTAAGAAGGTACGACATATTTCGCCTACAGTTAATTGAGATATCTTGTATTTTGTTTAGAAGTGTATCTAACTATTTCAAGTTTTTCAGTTAGGCATAATTACAGGGTGAGTTCAAGGAACTGCAGTCACTGGTTTTTCTAATAGTGTTCTAGATGATTAATTATTACGAGTTAGTTTCCAGTGATATAGGGAGAGTGGAGTTCTTTTTTTGTATTCAGGATTATTGAATGAGTAATTATGGTCGGTATATCTTTCCTGTAAAGTATTAAAGAGTTCAAGTTATATCATACTATGATTTAATGTAGATTTCACAGCTAAGAGTACTTAAAAGCGTTTCTTTAGAAAATTTAAAACATCCTTAAACTAATTTATATAGCTACACGAAAAACCTGTCTCCAGGGAGAGTTGTCAAATAAAAACCATACAATCTCAAGGTAAATGAAAATTAATGAAAAGAAAGATTGAGAAAATGTTAAGGAATACCTAAAAACGTGATTACCTAAACTGGAGTTATCCAGACCAAATTTAATTCGCACAAAATTTAAAGTCGAATCTCAGAAAAAACTTTGATGCACACTAAATGGTTAACTGAATAAACTCCCCTGAAATTAATGCAAACACCAAATAAAATACAAAATTAATGAAAAGTAATCCGAAAGCAAATTAATTTATTTTGTTTTTTTATTGTTCGATCATTTGGATTGTTGAGACTACTATTCCCATCTTAGTTGTTATATTCACAACGTTTCCGCCTTTTTCAGCTATATCATTTGCGAACTCGTATAACCGAAAAAGATTAAATGTCCATCGTTTCAAACTTAGATCGAAGTTGTTAATAGTAAAACCAATATTATTTTCGTATTTAATATATTTGAATGAATATTATCCTGAACTGTTAATTCTGTTAAATAGTGTATGTTTGGGCGAAAGTTAAGTAAAAAAAAAAAAAGTAAAAGAAAATAGACCGAAATTAAATTAATAAACGTAATACGCCTATCGACATTTGAGCGGCTATTTTGATTCACAGAATTCGTTTTCTGTGTTCATGAATGTTATTATTCCTATAATCCCCCATTCTCCCCGGCCGAAAATCGAGAAATAAAGAGAAAAACTAAAAATTGTAAATAATTAGTTAATGGACCCGACATGACTTGAGAAATATTTTTTTGTATTATATGATGTGAGAAATACGACAGAAATCAGTTAAATGTATGAATAGTCTAATACCGCCATAAACTGCTATTCTTGTAATCCACCATTCTAAAATACGCCTGGGAAAGAAAAAGATTACTTGAAGAGAGCGGCCTGTATTTAGATTGAAAATCTTGTGTAGTATATAGAAAATAGTAAGAACGAAAATATAAAATAAAAGCGGCGAAGTTAGAATAAAATTGGAGACGTCTGTGGGAGTACGTGTTAGTGTGAGTGTGAAAATGTTTGTGGACTTCTGCGTTAATGATTGTGTTGAGAGATGCAGAAAAAGTGTAAGAAATTCTGAAAGAGAATAAAACGACGGCATATTTTCTGGAAACATGCATTAGGAATTGGACTAGATGGCTGGCGAATAGATTAATACATGCAGACTTTCATTCGAAAGCCATAATGGTCAATGGAATAGGGAAAAACTGACGTTATTATATATATATATATATATATATATATATATATATATATATATATATAATTTTTAAATTAATTATAGAAATCTGTATACAATGAATTGGTTTATAAATTAATTATTTAATTAATTAATTAATTAAAAAATCTCTCTCTATCTCTCTCACTCTCTCTCTTTCTCTCTCTCTATCTCTCTCTCTCTATATATATATATATTTGTGTGCGAAAATATATGTTTAGCATATACCTTTTATTCTTTATATATATAATTAATTAATTTGTAAATTAATTATAAAAATCTGTATACAATAAATTGATTTATAAATTAATTAATTAATTAATAATAAAAATATCTTTCTCTCTCTCTCTCTCTCTCTCTCTCTATATATATATATATATATATATATATATATATATACTAGCTAGTACACATTTATGCCGGATTTCTCAACTTCTTGAATGTTATCGCCATGATTTGAAGTTAGATACAGCTATTAAATATTTTCGATTCAATTTCATTAAAACCTATTCAGCTTTATGAAGATGATCAATATCGGCTGCAATGCTCTAGCAAAGAAAAGAAAACAATAGTCTAGTTTAAGGTTTGAACATAAAATCGAACTAAAGTTTGGAACTAAACGAGAACATTTTATCGACTTGGCCACCAACGAAACATTTTTTTTGTTAGCCTACTTGAATGAGATCGGCGTAGGAATTGTTTTTACTTTTACGAAAAGATCTATACCGGCATTGTTTTCAGTCGTCCTGGACTTCTTCTTGTCAGTGGACTCAAGCAATGGCAGTTTAGGAGAGGTACAGTCATTCCTTGCGCAACCCTTGCTTCTCTATAGATACTGCGCGACCGTTGTCAATAACTGGGTAAATCAGCGAGAGATTAATCCTATTTAAATGCAGCTTTCGTAAAGAGTTTAACTTTTGAAAGGAACATTGCATTTAAGCCACGGTTACGGCTGTGTTAATACTTCTCGCTATATATATATATATATATATATATATATATATATATATATATATATATATATATATATATATATATATATATGTGTGTGTGTGTGTGTGTGTGTGTGTGTGTGTGTGTGTGTATGAAAACCGAAATTTTGCTTTGTTCCTTTGAAACCATTTTCTGAAAGTTCGTCACGACATTTTGAATTGAATGTTTGCACAATATTTTGAGTCATGACCATTCTTCAGGTTTCGCTTTGTCTTCAAACCTGAAAAGAAACAATAAAAATCTTCATAAAACTACACAGAAAATATCGGTCGATATTTCGGAGAGGAGTGTTAGCTTTGGTTGTTTTGTCTTACGAAATATCAACATTTTTCTAAGTTATACGTTATGCCAAATTCAGTTAATTTGATAGATATTTTCTGCTACTTTTCCATCAATATGTTCAAATATGTATTCTTGTTCCAAATGTTTGTATAATTAATTCGTTTAGATAGCAAGATCGGGCGTGGGATAAGTTGGTTACGTAACAATTAAATGTATGCTTCGAAGTTAATATTAACAAATGAAATCAACGTGTCAAGGAAGGGAAGTGAGGTATAAAAGAGGAAGTCGATACGTAGCGAAAAAAGCAAAGTTGTCAGTCTGCAAAGAAAAGAGATGTATATTCGGGACCTTCTTATCTCTCTCCTACTGGGGATATTGGGGAGGAAAACTAATACTGTGAAATTGTCTAGAAGAACTTACTATGTTATACTAATATACAATGTAAGCAAAGTATTACTAGTGTGTACTGTAAAGATTGTAATGCAACTGTATAGTGTAAAAATAAAAGAAAACCCCAAAAGAAATTTTAGAAACCCAAAGCGTGAGATGTGTGTTATCGCGACTATTTCTACTACTACAATACATACACAGACGTCACATCAATCAGAGACAGGTCGACTCAAAACAACGCTGTGAGAGAGAAAGAGAGAGAGAGACGAAACTCTATCGTCACTACTACAACTACTACTACTATTATTATTAATACTACTATTACTACTACTACTAATAATAATAATAATAATACGACCAAGCGCATACACAACAGATGACTCTACATACACACAGCTATTACTACGAGACGTCACACATTATAGATGCTTTATAAATGGATTCGGTAAGAACACCCCCCCCCCAGTTAAAAATTTCACTTATATTTCACCCACTTCTTCTCAGACTTACATCCTCTTCCCTACTTTCATCGCTTTACTGTATAATTTTGTTTTCTGTTCAATAAAATTTATTCTCAACAAAATGATTATGGTCGTATGAACCGACTGAAATAACTTGGTTCTGCTTTAGTGATATGTTTGTATCCTTATTCTAACTAGACTGTTGTCCACTATTTCATATACTAATGTTCCATTTTTTATTTCATGTTTTTTTACTGCCTCATATTTGATTGCGTATGCATGGGCATGTGTAACACAATGGTTTTTGTTCTTTATACGATTAATTGAACATAATATTTTAAATTAAGAATAGATGTTGGAGTAAATACGGTTTCATGCCTTCCATCATAATATTAATGCTTAACTGGTCACATTAGAACCGATTGGATTTAAACTTAGCCTCGCCGATTCTTGCCTACTCTGAGACGTTGTTTTGAGTCACTACTTATCAAGGCTAAAAGCCTCTCGAGGATGAGGGTTAATGAAATAGATAAGTTGACAGTTAAATAATAATGAATACTATGAGAGGATTGAAAATAATGAATGGAATTAATAACATTTGATGACCCATGAAGACGGTTCATGACAAGTGTTTAGTGGCATTAGATTTGAAGATTACCAGGAAAGAAATTCTGTTCACAAAAATTCCGTTTGATGTTAGACACACGGAGAAAGAAAATATTTTTTTACAGGTGTGGTGGAAACGAGTTCATGCTGTGAATGTCGTAGAAAAAAAAGAAGGACAAAGATTGAAGCTCAGTCGAGCATCTTCTATTTAAATAACGATTGAGTAAACAAAGACTAGTAACGTCTCTTATGTGATAAAGGCACTTTAGAGAATAGAAAGGATATTAGCCCACTACATTGCGAAATTGATTCTGAACTATGCGTGAAATATCAGGGTAGACTTTATGTCCACACCTTCGTAGGGCAACTCGTCAAGGAAAAAGGGGACAGTACATTGCAATTTATTCCAACGTTGTTTGTATTTTTCTTAATCTCCCTTGCCACTGGCAATGACCGGAGGTATCGCATGAGAAATGCAGTTAAGATTTAACAACCCTTGCTTCACTATAACCTCTTTATTTTGCAGACAGACTTTCATATAGTATCCATTGTTTCTTAAGACAAAATATAGAAAGTCAGTTATTTATAGGCATTGTACAATTGTTAGTTATCTGCGCGGACTTTGGGCTCAACATGCCATGTCCTAGATCCGTCGAATTAGTGAGTTATCACTTTCATAAATATCATTAGAGAAGGTTGAATCCATATATGCCGCCATCTAGATATAGATCTGTGACAGAATTCACCCGGAATGAGTTGAACCAGCTTAAAGTAAATGTGAGGCGTTGCTAGTCAAGGCGAACATGTCTCTCCATAGTTTACTCCTCAGCACACCGCAGCCAGATACGGTTCTATTGTTAAACCCCGAAAATGGCCAGACAGGCTATTACTCCCAAGTTATATTTCGAAATCTTTAAGATGAGGATTGATAATTTATATTATTTGTATTATTTTGGTTAATATTCTCATCTTGGTTGTTAATTTACCAGCGTTTTGACCGATGTGACCTCCGACTTTCATTAGATGAATGTTTTCAAACTTAGAAATATTTATGTCGAACTCGAGAACCTATACGAAATTTCGAACTAAATCTTTGATTTAATTCACAGAGGCAGATTCTTACTCGTTCCGTCAAACATAATGTGTGTTAATTGCATTGAATGAAGAGTGCAGATTGAAATTCTGTATAGGTTCCTGAATCCAACTTAAAGATTCCAAAATTTTTTAAAAATTCAAAAAAATCACCTGAAGCAGATCGGAAATTACATCGGCCGAAACGTTGTGAAAATAACAATAAATATGAGACTAGTAATTCGAATAATGCAAATAATACAAATTTCCAAGTTAGCTTTTAACGCCGCGAACCAAGTTCTCAGTAACCTCTCTTCCTTTTGCGCCACCCTGGGTACAACGCTATTGCTATTCTCTCCCAGCTATCGGTTAAATAGTAGGGTACACAAGACTTTCAAGATCTGGTAGAGAAACTAGTCTAGAATTTAAAAAAACTCCGAAAGAAATACTCCATCTTTATTTTCATGAAAGGTGCTCGACTGACCTCCAATCTTTCGTTTACCCTTCTAAAGACATTCACAAAACAACTCATTTTTTACATTAGTGGGAAAAGATTAGGCAGAATTTTCATGTATCGAACACATTACAGTGGGACTGCTTCCCTGCGGATAACAACATGGTCATCTTCAAATCTAATGTCAACAAATACTCGCCATAAACCGTCGCATAAGTTATCAAACTTTATTCATTGTTTTAATCAATTTTAGTACTCCCATAGTGCTCATCATCTTTCGGCTGATAATCATTCCATCTCATTGACCCTTATCTTTGAGTGGCTCTTGCCTTATAGAACTGATGACTCAATAGTAAAACAAGACAATAAACAGACCTCCTCTTACCCCAGCGTTACTTTCGAGCACCTTGCACTTCTCGTTGTCACTAGATTAAAGCAATGCCGAGCCAGAAGAATTGTGTTTGAGGATTGAACAAAACTTGTTTCACTATAAACTTTTTATTGCACAGATGCACTTTCAGTTGTTGTCCATTGTCTCTGTACAGAGAACGACGCCAGTAAGTCACTTATAAATATCTCGCATCATTGTTCTAACCGATGCTTAGAAGCGTCTCCACATAACTTTACCGACAATGATATTTGTGTAAGATATGACGAGCCAATTCCGACGTTTGTTTGGTTGTGTTGTCTCTATAAGGCGAGTTATTGACAAGGAAACAAAACAAACTCCTTGAGGAAGAAAAACAAAACGAAGATAAGGTTACCTTTTCAAGTAAACATTTACCTAAATATTTTCTTTTGTTATTTTTTTATAGCCACGAAGATGCAAAAATCTATATCGTCTGTCTAAGAAAATAAATATATCGTTTCTCTTCGAAGCTTTCGATGAAGAAAGAAACGACAGAATCCGTCTGATTTTTTATATTTTATAATGTTTATTAATTTTTTTAATTTTTAGAAAAATATTAATTTTTATACAACAATAGAGCTCGCTTTTGCCATAGAAAGTATACATTGAATGTATTTATATCTTTATTCACAAATACAAATAAGTTATATATATATATATATATATATATATATATATATATATATATATATATATATATATATATATATATATATATATATATGTGTGTGTGTGTGTGTGTGTGTGTGTTTGTGAATGGATCATTATGAATTTTTGAATGTGTATTCTAAAAAATACGATGACTAACATGGTCACATTATTTTATATATTCTCTATAACTACGGTGAGTTACAAGGGAACTTTTTTTGTAACTTTAGCATTTAGGGAGTGCTCTCAAACAAACCCCCAACTGCCCAAAATACTTTTAATCTCCTAAACCAATGAACGGATCATTCTAAATTTTACAATATATATTCTAGAAAATACGTATGTAACATGGATACATTATTTTTTTTGTAAAAGTTTACATTTAGGGGCTGCATATAACTATAATCTTTTTTTATTATTTTGAATTTTTTCGAACTGATCATTATGAATTTTAAAATATATCTAATCAAACGAATCCGAACTCGCACCCGACCCCTAATTGTTTTTAAATAAGTTAGATACGAAAAAATAGAGAAAAGAATTGCTCTACATCAAATTTTGCGTTATATAAGCAATATATTTTAAAAGGATCGATGCACACGCGTGAGCGTCAATTATATGTATGTGCTTAGTAATATCCTAAACCATTGAACTTGTGAAGTATGTAATATGTATTCTAGACAACAGGGTGAGCAACGTTGAGCAACGTTGATACAGTATTCATTATTGTAAACTTTACTATTCAGGGGGGAGGGGCACCAAAACTGTATCTTACCCCCGCAGAGAAAGAAGCAACATTAAAATTTAAAACTAATGGTATTATTTATTTCTTATACCCGTCATGAGACGGGTATTTTTTGAGTATATATATATATATATATATATATATATATATATATATATATATATATATATATATATATATATATATATACTAGCTAGCTTTGTCGGCTGGCTATTACTTCAAATAGTCTGCTACTTGAAATACTTGAAACCAAAATGTTAATTAATAAACATTTAATTTATAAGTTTCTTGTAAACACAAGACAAAAACTTCCAAATTTATTTATATAAATAGATAACCATAAACACTTTGGTAATTTTGATACACATATATTTATCTTTTAAATAACACCGTAATGAAATCAAAAGAAAGAAGAAAGCAATTCGCCTGAGCAATGGTGTGGGGGCTGAGCATTGTTTCAAAACAAATATGAAACTTTTACCTCTCCCTTCCATTTCTCTTCTCGCATATGCCTCGTAGCGAGCGCTCATAATTTAATCTAAACAAAGTTTTTGCAATTAATCGTGTTTTTAATTAAATCACTTTAATTAATTACTGTTAATATCGATGAAACTATTGTCTATATACAGCAAAAATAGTTAATAAAATAACGAATTTATAACACCTCTATTAATTTTCATGAACTGTTAAAAATAGTAATGTAAATTAGGCATTAAAATAGCTGTTTTTCGTCATTCATCGGTACTATATATACAGTATTTCAAAACATGTTGTATGAATGATGTAAAAGACAATAACCGTTTTGATGGTGATATACGAATGGAATATAAAAAAAACTCTCGCATGTATTCATTTAGATTATACATAAATATATATACATATATGTATATAAAAATATATATATAATAATATTTATAAAAAATGTCAAATTATATTTACCTACAGACGACGTCGTTTTGAGCTTTTTTTACTCTCATCAGTGTAGGAAAGTGGTACTTTCAGATGGTCATAAGCGCGAACCCGGTTCACAGAGCAACCTTTCACCTCGCACGCTGTTACTCTATCTTTACAGCCATAGAAAATTGCAACGTGATATGGAGAATGTAAGTTCTATTAATGCCGATTACATCGTAAACATCAAGACCGACTAGAGAACTCGACGAACTTACTGGGAGTCTTGCTTTAAAGCTAAGTGAATGTCTATTTAAATATCTGCTAAGAATGCTCACTTTTAATTGTCTTAAAAGGGTCTTAATAATATATATATATATATATATATATATATATATATATATATATATATATATATATATATATATATATATATATATATATGTGTGTGTCTGTAAGTGTATATGTGTGTGGTGTGTAAGTGTATAAGTGTGTGGTGTGTGATTTAAAAAAGATTCTTCTTTTAAATGTTTGAGATTAATTCTTATGAGAATCAATTTCCAAAGCAAAAGGAAATTAAAGCTCAATATTCAATATTTAAAACATTAAAGAATACTTTTAATAATTGTAATAGAATGACAGATCAGGGTTATATCATACTATCTATTATATATATATATATATATATATATATATAAAGAGAGGGAGAAGGAGAGGGAGAGGGAGGGAAAAAAGAGAGAAGGAAATGGAAAATCTCTTTATTCTTCTCTGAGGTTTCAGTTGACTGTATACCTTCATCAGATAAGCAAAGGCTACGAGAACAATTGTTTTCACATCAAATATAGAATTACACATGCACAAGGGAAAATAATTCTCAGGAGAAATAAAAGCAAAAAGATAAGACAGATGTAACAAAAAAAGCTTTATATAAAAGTAATTTCAAACCGTCTGCGGGTCACCAGAACACAATATAAATGTTATCTCGCTCCTTCTTCTTCTTCTTCTTCTTCTTCTTCTTCTTCTTCTGCGTCTTCTTCTTATTCTTCTCATTCTTCTTCCTTTTCTTTTCTTTTTTGCTTTTCTTGCCTACAACAATTATATTCTCTTATTCAATTCTAATGTTTTATCGGATGTAAACACACCTTTTTTCTCTTTGGCTTCATTAATACGTTTTATAACAGACCGAAACGTGATATTGATTGAAGAGGCCTTTTTCATATAAGCAATAACTTACTCGTCATTTTCTACCACACTGTCAGTATTCGAGACTGTCCTCCCGGGAGGAATATTTGTGATCATTCAGGACTCAAATATATTTGTGATCATTCAGGACTCAAATATATTTGTGATCATTCAGGACTCAAATATATGTTGTCAGACTAACACGGACATATTACGTGCGAATGTACAGAACTTTCAAAAGTTTTAAGTCACTGGAAAAAAAAAACTTGCGTTAACTGTTTCTATTAAATGCAGTTTATTCGGAGCAAATAAACACAACAAAACACAGCTGTATCAATATGTTTACAAATTTATTAATTCGTTTTATTAGCAATAATACAAAGTAAAGTATTTCTGTCAGTAATGACTTCAGTTAATATAAGATAAAGAGAACGAAGGATGAGCTGATGTCTCCTGCTGGTATAGATGAGTTATGAATCGCACTGATGTCGTCTTCTTAGATCTGTCTTCTGGTGAGTCTTGTTTTGATTTTATGAACAGAGCACGCCAAAATCTAGTGCCAATCGAGAATGTTGTCTCCTGGTGTGTTACTCATCCGAGAATCAACTGTTCGTTCTGTCATTCGCCAACGTTTAATCTGTTACTTTCTTCTAAAACCTGTCAGATTCAGACCAGCTTAATCTGGTATAAGATCATTGGCTATTTGAAACTTCTATCGATGGAAGAGAAGCTGAAATTATACAAAAGAAACGTATTTCGATATTTAAGGAGATTTAAACTCGAGATCCTCATTTACAAATTAAGATACGGAAAGTACTCGACTGAGCTTCAATCCCTGGGTTATCCTTGTAAAAATTCCCTACAAGAATTTGTTTTGCTACTAGAAATTAAAAGAATTTTTTTTCCTCCAGAAACGGAATTTTCATGAACATATTGCCACAAGGTGACTTTTCTGAGGGCTACAACATGGTCGTCTTTAAATATAATGTCAATAAGCATTTGTCATAATCCGTCTTAATAGATCATCAAATTTAATTAATCCATTTATTATTTTAATCCTCTCATGATATTAATCATCATTCAACTGACTACTTATCCATGTCATTAAGCCTTATCATCGAGTTACGTTTAACCTAGATGACTGGCGACTACTTACTAAAAAAATGGAACTTAATTCCACGGATCTAATTTTTATAATACTTCATAATAAGACTTCAGTCGTAAAAGGCTTCATTTTCACATAATTTTCAGTATATCAGAAAGCATTATTTTCTAGTTCTGGCTCCTTTGCTCTTATTAAAGAATACAAAATAAAATCTGGAACGCCATCAACCGGAATCGACTGAAAGTTACGTTTTGGTTCGTGTTTACAAAAAGAGAAACAATACAAAAATTGATGATTACGAATTATTAATAGTTAGAAAACAAGAATCACTTCAAGAAAGATATATGAAAAATGATGAAAAGCGAATTATTCAATAGAATATTTAATATAAATTTCTCCAGTCGTTTGTACATACGAATAAAATAACAACAAGTGAAGAAATATTATCAAAAGAAAGTCAAGCTTCACTTCTTAAGTTTAACATATCTATATTTATATAGAAATTGCACTGGTAATTGAAGAAAACGTTTTAATTTCCTTAGTTGATTCAAAATATTGCAATTTACTATGTTTATGTTCAATTTACTATGTTTAGGTTCAATTTACTATGTTTATGTTCAATTTACTATGTTTATGTTCAATTTACTATGTTTATGTGCTGATATATATGAAATTAACACATAGAAAACCACTTTCCAAAATACCCCAGTACTCAAATTTACACACGAATTAAACACAAACAATAAAATCACCTATTTAAATGTTCTAATAGATACAAACAATAACGAATTCTCCACATCAACGAATTAAAACCCATCCTTTCTTAACTACAATAGCGAATAACACTTCTTTTTATCATCAAAATCCTATTATCTTGAGCCTAACTAATCTTTTCCTCCCCAACTACGTTTCATCACGAACTTTAAGATATTAAACATACTCTTATCAATAATGGCTTACCCAACCACTTCAAAGACGAACAAATTCAACAATGTAAAAATAATCCCTATAAAAAAATGTAATCCTCGACTCAATGAATATATAACACTATTTTACCGAAATAAGCTACATAATCATTATTAAATAGACGAAAACATATTAAAAATATGATTAACAAAAACATAATTCCCATTGACCCAAATAAATAAATAACACTTATTTTTTTACTATAGCGAATTCAAAACCTCAAACCTCATCATTACCAGCAATTCCTTCCCCTCGACCAATGTTTTGGATAAAACAAACCTAATATATGAGTTTAAATGTCCTTTTAGGGACTGTCTCTGACAGTGAAGAAAAAACATATACGTAGTCTTGCCCACCATAACTTTGTCGAGACAATTAACTATGCACTTATCCGACACCAGTCCAACACTAAACAAACTCAACATTCCGGCTCCTGCTCTTAATTGCGAAAAGTGCCACGTAGAAAACACAATCATATTGGAACACACAACTAACAAACAAAAACTACACATATTATAAGCCTTGCACATTAAAACAAAAAAGCTATCAATCAACAAAATTAATTTCAATAATAGTGACAACATTCTAAAATTCGTATAATACAAATACATTATTAATACTACAACAATCACACAGTTCCCGCCGAAATTATTAATAAATACTTGAAACTACGTGTTCTTTACTTGATAACCCCCCTCCCTTGAAGATGGATTCAGATGGATCTTAAAGAACAAGGGCCCAAAACGAGTATGGCAAAGAAACCAGCAATTAATTTTATTATGAACCCAACGCAACGACCTCTAAGATCCACCCCTAGACATTCAACCAACATTAACTGTGAAAGTCCAAAATTTTAGCTTACTTGACTAGTTATTATTTTTTATGGAAATTACTCCAGACACGGCATAAAGCCACTTGATGTAAGGAGCTAAAAAAAATTCTGCTTCAATATATAAAATACTTAACAATAAGTGCTGGATGAATAGATTCCGACCCATAAAACATCGATTCTTCCCCCTTTGTCAGAAACATGGCTTATGGAATGAAAGGACTAAAGAAGAAAAGAAGGTACGCGAGACTTACGGGGCTGCCGAAAGTAAACCCAAGGTCCACTTTCTACTATCCTGTAAGAAGAAATGTGTTGCATTTAATACGTTCATCGGTTACCGTAGAGGATTCTATTCTCTTCAAGGAAAGAAGAATCTCACATATTATATTAGGTAGAACTCGTCTTTTTTACAGAAGAGTGTTTTCTTTTAATACAGCAAATATATATTTATATTCCACTTATAACTTGGACAATGAAAACCTGCTTGAGAAATAGCCTCTTTTTGGTGTAGTATTATAACTTAATATTTTGTCTAAGATATTGAAAACACGCACGTCGAATAAGTTTCAGGATATGTGAGAATTAGATGTTTCTACTTATATTAATTTGATTGTATTTAGTTTGACTTTTGTACACACCTTGATATATCTAATATAACCATAACTGCATTATCCTGCGCATAAATTGTAGTTCCTTTTGCATCGCTCATTACATAAGTAGGAATCTTGGACTGAAATTGAATTGCATAAACTTTTACTTTTAGTCTATAGAGGCTATGTCTTCAGCCGCTGTTCTCCTTATTACTATTTACTAGCTATTTGCCTCCTTAGATTTTCGTGGCTTAAATATGACAAATTACATATCAAATATTTCCAGAACTATATTTCTTCAATTCTGTCAATATAAAACGAAATTAAATTATAGCATAACCAAGTTAATTAAATTCAAGCAAAGTTATTATCGATTTTCCAGTTTTCATGACGGTTTAAGTAAACAGATACTGGCCATTTTTTTCTATCGTGATGCCGGTACTTTTCAATCAGAAACACAGATCTAGAAAAAATCCCGACATGAAAGTGTTTACCGAACAATATTCCTATTACATGAATCATAACATAACATGATTTAGATTTCTTAATTATATAGTTAGCATAATAGTGATTCTGTGACTCAATGTGGATTTATTTGTGCATTTCTGCGCATGGTGTCCTGACTGAATGTGATTTTCTGATGAGGGGAGGATTTTTTGTGACTGTTTCTTTTAAAAGATGCTACGTAAAAATCGTGTTCTTTTAAGAATTTTTATTTGGAAACTTGATATCAATGCTATTATAAATATATTAAAAAATATTATTAAGATCTATTTTGGGTATATCTAATATTGAGCATTCTTATACGAATTTAAATTTTACAACATGAAATGTGTTTAAATTATTATTCATGGAATATACAGGGTGGGCAAAAATAAGGGTCCTATTTTTAAAAATTCATAACTTTTTTATTTATTGATTTTTTTTTTTTTAGAATAAGTAAAGGACCGCTTCAGAAGCAAGCATGAGCCGTATTAGCCCTAAGGAACGTACCCTCATTTAGAAAACATTATTTTTGCTTAAAAAACTCAAAACAGTGTAAAAAACAATACTTTAGTTTTTGTAAGTTTTAAGAAGTGTTTTTCGGCTAAAATTTGTTTTGTTTATTTCAAAAAATCTCGGAAGGGTCAGTCTACACACACATAAAGTTTGGTGAGTTTAACTTTTATTTTGTGGAAGTTATTCAAGTTCAAGTTATTCAAATTTAAAGATAGGACCCTTATTTTGGCCCACATACATATACATGAATAACTTATATATATATATATATATATATATATATATATATATATATATCGAGGCAGCATTTTTTACCTTAAGACACGTATTATTAAAAATAACCGACAATTTTTGTCTGGTTATTTTAGTATTGATCCCTTCAATTTTCCGGATTAAAATCTTAATCTCGGAAGAAACATATACATTACGGCAGCCAATTTTCTTCCGAGATTGAGATTTTAATCCGGAAAATTGAAGGGATCAATACTAAAATAACCAGACAAAAATTGTCGGTTATTTGTAATAATATATATATATATATATATATATATATATATATATATATATATATTGCATAACGGTAAATTTACTTTAGAAAACTTTGAATACTTCTCAAAATGTTTTCTTTTGACGAACAATTGTTCTAGAAAATTCAAGATATGCTTAAAACCCTTTGATTTTCTAAGCAAATTGAGAAACGACCGGAAAAAGTACTTCTCTTTTCTGGAAAATTTAGATGTAGTCGATCAAATCTGCCTGTTCCTGTTGTTAATTTATAAATGATCTGAAATTATAAATTAATATCTATTCAACTTAAACACTGAACATTTAACCACAAATAATAAATATATGCATATACATATCTATCTATCTCTCTCTCTCTCTATATATATATATATATATATATATATATATAGAGAGAGAGAGAGAGAGAGAGAGAGAAAGACATATATATATATATATATATATATATATATATATATATATATATAGGTATGACCCACGATACAACGTTAGGTGCCATACTCCACCAATTAACACCAGAAAACCGACGAATCGCTCGCCGCGTCGAGAAATTAACAAGAAAGATAGTGAAGAAAGATACTCCATGGTCGTCAACAACGCGTGTATAATAAATGACTTGCTGCCGAAATATATATGCATTTATATATCACTGTTTAATTTATATACACTTATATCATAAGAGGATATACATTGTTTCAGTGTTTACTTGAAAAGTGCATAATGCATGATGTCTAATTTCTCGCTCATGCTTAACGTACACAAACGGCGTATAACTCTACATACCTTTAGATTATTTACTCGAAAATTGTGAAATAGAGATGCAATTGACGATCCGTATATATTATGTCTGATCGAGAAACCAGACATTTTAAAATTTAAAGATGTGAAATGGGTACTAAACCGTAGAAACTAAATGGCTACAAAATGTAGGGCAAAAAATTATTTTACGATAGCTATTTAATAAAACATGATTATACAATATTTTGAGCCAAAATTAACTTAGATATAATAATCTTAGCTCATGTGAACAATGGCGATGAGAATAGAATATCAAAACATTAGCTGAAATTAGTTAAAATTTATGGACCGATAGGAACAATTGTTAGAAGTGTACGTAAAAATCTTTGAGAATAAAAACGAGGGTAGAATTTTAATTCCCGCAGTTTGCCTAACGAATTTCTTCGTCGAAGGAAACAAACGTTTTTGTGTAGGTAACTTATGTAAATAAGTAAATGTTATACATACATATATACAGGGTGCGACAGGCTATTTGAGGACATATTGTCTTAAGTTCACTACACACTCACATCATTTTCAGAGGAAGATGTTAACCTAAGAAATGAAAGGATGCATCCATAGTTGCTTTAGCTGCAAAACATAGTGATTTAGAAATCAGTAACCTTTTACATTTTGCCAGATCATTTGTTCATAGGGTTTGCTTGGGGCTAGACAGATATGATGCCAACGTTTCTCTTCAGGTGGCTATGTGTCTCTACTTCTGAAGTATCCAAGGTGATTCACACCAAATATCCGGCTACTATGATGGTTTTCTGTTGTGGGCAGGGGGATCGTGTTATACCACTTTACAGTTTCCTACAAGGTTAATGTTGCTAGAGACCTTTATGTTCTTAAAACGAGTGTTAAGCACTGGATAAATAAAGTATAAAATGGAAGGCCATATGCCTTTCAAAATGACTCTTAACCTGCTCACAAAGCCATTATAAATAAGAACTGTTTATCCGAGAATCTTAACAATCATGTGACACTAACATGTAGGCTTCTAACTCACCAGATAAAAATCCTATGGAGTATTACCTGTGGGGCGTTGCTGAAAGGGAGACTAATCGCCATCCTCATAGTACCATAGCTTCACTAAAACACGCTATTGTCCAGATGATGTCCGAAATGAATCGGGACCACTTAATTCCAGATTGTGGGCGGTTTCGAGCCCGAATAGAAACGGGCATTGAAGTCAAAGGTAAATCAAATAGTACCATCAAGGATGTTTGTGTGAATTTAATTTTTTGTATACTAAAATGTCTTCAAATAGCCCTCGCACCGTGTATATATGTATGTCCGTGTGGCTTTGGACAGACACACACACACACACACACACATATATATATATATATATATATATATATATATATATATATATATGGATAGATTCAGTAACAGCAATAAAAATATGTAAAAGTTTTACTCTTTTTAATGAGAGTTTCTTCCTTTTACTTTACAAAAATAATTTTACAAAACACGTTTTTTAAAGAAATCAAAAATCAAAATAGAGAAAACATTATTAATAATCTGACAGATAAAATCAGATTTCAAGAGGAGAATGGAGAGATTAAGCGATAAAAGAATGTATATTTTTGTTCATTCTTTAAATGTTTCAAACCATTATAAAAAATCCAATCGTATTTTTTTAGTGAATTTTCTTATGTTGCCAGTTATATTTTTATTCCTAATTTGGAGGTGAAGCGTCTGAAGCGAGCGTCCCCCGAGGCAATGGCTAAGAAGAAGCCAGGCACCCAAATCATAATTTGATGATAAATATCGAAAAATTTCGCCTGGCCATTATCCAAAGGACAAAAAGTCGAATAGTCACACACAGTTAAGTTAGCTTTATAAATATCTATTTTAATTCTAATTTTGATGTACCGCGATATATATATATATATATATATATATATATATATATATATAAATAGTACAAAAATTTATTATATAAACATATATAGTGCAATTTTGTGTTATAAGTGAAATAACCAAAGTGCCCAATTACTTGTGAAAGAGCATATATATTTTTTTATTTCAATTGTCACTTTGGTCTTCCATCGATACCTTCGATTTGACAGAAAAACTGGAAACTCAGCCTGCACCAAGTTGAACCGATTTTTCTGTCGAGGTTTTGATAGGACATACTATCTAAACATGTACAAAACAAACCTGGTACTATATATATATATATATATATATATATATATATATATATATATATATATATATATATATATATATATAATATAAAATGAAGCAATAAAATAAGGTGTCAATCAAATTTTATTAGAATTCAAAGTTCAAGCAAAGTATCCTTGAGCTTAAATTTTTATCCGGATGTTTCACTAATTATAAGATATTAGTTGACGCTTATATCTTTTGTTGGATTGCTTCATATATATATATATATATTTCTATGTACTTGCATGACATTTTTCTTAAAGTTATCATCCTGAGGAAGTTTTACAAATAAAGACGAAACGTTGATGAATATATAAAAAAAACATCCTTTTTGGTTTTTCCTTTTTCATTTCCCATGACGTCGGATTACCTTCATCCTTCCTTTCTCATATATATATATATATATATATATATATATATATATATATATATATATATATATATATATATATATATATATGATGAATCAAGATATATATAGTACTTGTGTGGTTGTTGTTTCCTAAATGTTAATCCAATGAAACTCCAGTATTTATAAAATAGTGATAAAAAACTAGTCGACCTGTTTATAGTATACGTTTTATCTATGCAAACAGTATTGGTTACATATGTGAATACATGTTTCATCTGCGACTTTATTTAAAGTACAACATCTTCAGTCCATATTAACTAAACTGAGAGGAATAGATAAATTACAATCTGGCATATCGATTTGGTTGGTGGTGAGGGGGGCGGATTGTTCAGGAAGCAAAGTATATATCCGCGCAAACACAGTTATGTATCTATATATCCACACGCAACTTCCTATCCAAATTCATATGCATTCGTACAATTGTGTGTATTTATTTATCTTTTAAATTTTATTAAAAAGTTAAAAGTATAGCAAATTCCATTTATGAAATAAGATGTGGCATAAGGCCGAAATTGGGTAGGTTGAGATGGGGCGGCGGTTGTGGTCTTGGTCTATTTTGTAAAATGTATGTACAAATTCATCGGTTGGGTGTGGGAATGCTAAAAACAACAGATATTACTAAACAATAAAATGCTAAGTCTGGTGGTTAGAAGCCCCCTCTCAAATCTATCTATGTATGACCTGGTTGTTGCAAGGGCCGAGTTGATTCAAGGGCCGAGAACAGTTTCTAAGTGGGGTAAAAGAAGGGGACAGAGCTAGTTTGTACCACGAGCTGAGAGAGTTTGCTAACGAGGATGGGATCTGATAAAACCTCAGGTCGGTGCGCACCATACCTAGGCAGGGAACACCTACTTAAACTTTGTTCGTCAAAACACACATAAACTAGCGGAGTGTATCCGCATTGTTTTAAACAGCGAAATATGTAGTCTCCTCCTATGACACCTAATCTTGACTTTAAGCTGATGTTTAAAGTATGAAATCAGATAGTAATCAGAAGTCGACTCGCCCCCGTTCCCTATGTCTAAGCGTGAGGTTCACACTACAAGTCTAGCTACGGCTAGGATCGTGAGAAACACAATTTGTTTTCCCTGAGCCACAAAGGCATCACAGTGAACACTACAGATATTACATCTAGGGGTACCAATTTCTCGGGTGGATGCAAATCGTCACCTCGTTAGCATACTTCTAAAACTCATGCAGCTTGTTTCTTCCTCAACATCATTGCAGCGCAGGAAACAAGAGTTCAGGCTGGTGTTAGCTTTGAAGTGTTTGTAATTAGTGGACAGCGCACCTCGGACCTATCGCCAGGTCAAAGAATAGTCACAGTTATCGAGATGACTCCGGTCTGGCACATATCTCCACTGAGAGAAGTTGATCTCTTCTTCTGACCATCCCATTCGCTTCACAAGCGGATCCCAGGCGGTCCTCGCAACAAGCTCCCGGTATAGCGTCTTTTTTGTGTGCAATGTCATTGGACCCCGGCAGTAATCTAAGCGCAACTCGGCATTCGTTTAAGAACTGCGATTGTCTCCTTGGTCTACGTCGGCCATCAACCAAGTTATCAACGATGAGGTCGGGAAAGGCCTTTTCGACCATCAAGGCCCCACGCAAACTCCTTTATCGGCTCAGAGATTACAGTCTCCCGGCATGACGATGACTTGCCAAGTCGGGCATCCCCAAACCCCCCTCAGTATGATGTTGCGTACAGACCTGTCTAGGGACTAGCAGCTTCTTATCTCGCCACAAAGGTGTAAAGAGCTGGCACGTAATTGTGTGTATATACATACATATTCATGAACTCATACCGACTAGTTTTTTCTTAATGGCCCATCTTCAAGTGTTCTTCATCCAAGATAATCATTAAGATCCTCTGTCTTACTTAGTCTTTTGGTTAGTTGTGATACCACACACATTCGTTCGCACACAAACAGAAGTGAAACAACACGTACATATAAAGATGAACATATAAACATACCAACATATACTATTACCTAACTAATAAGAAACAAAATACATATAAAGATATATGTAAACAAATACGTAAAAAAACATTTAGATATTACTTTTAATAATTCTTCATGCACACATATTTAATCATAACTTATAGTTAGTAACCAAACGATTCATCACATTGCGAAATCGACGCGGTGTAAATGGGACATAGAATTTTTCCTGTTGAAAAAGATGTGTTTTACTCTGATTCAAGCATTTACGTGAACAGAAATCAAATAGTGACCGACAACAAAGACAAGGCTTTGAAATATATTACTAATTTATTTAAGTATTAGTGGAAATAAATAATGTTATAAAACAAATAGAATTGTTGTGGAGAGTGGATGAAGACGTGTATGCATAGTTTTTGTTTGTGATAATATATAAAACTTTATCTGGATTGGTTTCTCTTTAGTTTTGTTTGTTTTGTTTTTATCTTCTTTTCTTGTTTTATCTGTATCACACATGATGACTGAAACGTCTTGTCAGACGAATGCCACTCCTTCATTCAGAAAAGCGATGTAAGGACAGATATAATGTTGCTTGTGTGTAGATATCTATCAGGCTACACGCGTCGCAATTTCTTCATTGCTACTCTGTCATTGTCTGAAGAAATATCTGTACTGAGATTGTTAATATAGAGATCTAGCTTTGTACGACAGCTAAATCCCAATCTTGTTTCAAAATGTTGAGATCCAGCAACAAGCGAAAGCAAGATAGCCAGTAACAATGATGTGAGGAGTGGTCTTCAAAGTTTTAAAGTAAAACAAGTCCCCACACCGATCAAAAAGTCCAACGAAAATGAATATTTACTTCGTTTTCCACAGATATATATATATATATATATACATGCATATACCTGCACACATACACGAATAGATACACACATATACACATATAAACACATACATATTTATATATATACATGCATATATAAAGAAACTTTTTCGAGTAAACTGCTGATGTGTTTTTCAATCCTTTCTCTCAATACTCCTTTTATTTTATATTTTTCATTTTCTTATATTTTTAACATTTTTTCTTTTGATTTCAGACATTTAAAATTTTTCTAACGTATAAATTTTAATTTTAATGATGTTTGAATATTTTAAAATTTAAATTTTAACGATGTTTTAATATTTTTAAATTTTAATTTTAATGATATTTGTATATGTTAAATATTTAATTTTAATGATGTCTTAAGATTTTAAAATTTTAATTTTAATATTTAAAAATTTTAATTTTAATGATGCTTTAATATTTTTAATTTTTAATTTATAATGATGTTTTAATATTTTTTAATTTTTAACTGATTAATCTATATCTGTTTGCATGTAACTCCTCATACTTTTTAATTTCAAAATGTGTGTAGAAATAAAAAAGTATAATATATATATATATATATATTTATATATATATATGTATATATATATAGTTACATGAAATTAGTGATTTTTTAGCAATATATATATATATATATATATTTATATATATATATATAATCATCCATATACAGACTGTTTCGCTGTATCACAACTCTGCAATGCTACTAGATCAGCTAGTGCCTCAAGCCGGGATGTAAACTCGACCGTTGAGCTAACAGTCGGCGCTTCTATCCCTGCACTATCATACGACACCGACTGAATGTTAGTGATATCTCAATGTAAATATTGTCAAGTGCCGTAGCTGGAATTAGTTTTACCAAATGATCTTTGCCTTCCTAGCAAAAAAAAAATACCCGCCCTACGGTCAGTTATTAATTTAACTGTAGCCTTATCTACAGACAAACAAAAAAACAATTTTCTATTGACATTTTGGTAATTTGTCTGAAAACGATGAAAAGATAAATGTCATGGTGTTATTTGGTATATTCCAATGTTGTGTTTGATTTTGTATAAGCATAAAAATGAATCTCCTATAATTAAAGGAATAAACGAAAAATCAGGGCGATTATCAAAAATAACCAAGAGAAAAACAGGATGAAAAAATAATACACAAATAACGGTAACCAAAAGCAAGAAAGTTACTTTACTACCTACCTGTCTATTTTTCGTGCGTTTTAAAGATTTTAAAATGTTTTATTGCATTTTAATAATTCGTCTTAATCCGATCGCATTACACTTCAATTTACCAGATGGCGTAAGCGACCATCCCTGAAGTATGTTTTATGGGTATTTCGTCTTTTTGAGTGATCAAACAAACAAATAGTCAAGAAATAAACGCTTTAAAATTTATTGTTTACGTAGTTGAAAAGAGAAAAGTACAAGAAATCATTAGACTTCGTAAACGATCAGCGATCGACTGTAAGCCATTTTTGTTTTTCAGTCTAACGTAATATATTTGACTAAACATTTTAATTGAAGTAAACAACGCTTTAACATACTTTAAAACAAAAATAAAATAGGCAGGTAGGTAGAAAAGTAAAATTTAGTACCTTTGGTAACAGTTATTTGTTTACGATTTGTTTTTGCGCTCCTCTTCATTCCGTTGATTATTCTTCACAATCGCAATTGGTCAATAAAAGAATTATATATTCCTGAGTAATTTAAAATAGTTACTTTGTCTTTTTCGCTTTTATTATTAACTAGCAAATATATGTTCCCTCCGGTCGCATACTTTTGTTAGGCTGGGAGGATGAAATCATGATGAATGAACTACATAAACTGTATCACAAAAGAGGAGGAATTAACGAACATATACTACACTAATCCTCAAAAGAGGAGGTAATTTCTGGTAGGATGGTATCATGTAAAACAGAACACATATTTTTTTATAGTTTCTTTGTCCTTTTCCTAAGATCCTACTCCCCATTTTAATTCAATAAATTAATGTAAATTAATGTATATATGAAAAAAAGTTTTTTCAACAATTTGAAGATATTTTAAGTAAAATGCCCCCAAGAGTAAATGTTGTATTGTGGTGACTGAGATGATTTTAGTTAAGAGTAAAAGAGACATTTTTATAACTCTTGCCCAAGTATGACCAACGACCCTCCTTCTTCTCTCATTTTTGATCGCCTTGTACCTAATTTGTTCGTAATTAAAAGATTTATATTTTGTGCAAATAAATAATTCAAAGTGTAGTATCTGTTCTCAGCATCTCATTTACTCTTTTACTACCGACAAAACTATTGCTTCAAACAATAATAAAAAAAACAATAACATAATAATACGGCGTCGTTAACAGGAGAGAGAGAAAAAAGAGAGAGAGGGAGATAAAGAGAGCGCTAGAGGGGGAGAGAGGGAGAGGGGGAGAGATGAGATTAGTTTATTTTCTTAAGTAAAACATATCTCGCGTTTTTTTTTTAGTTTACTTGGGTATTTCTTTGTTTTAGTCAAATGTAACTCGCTTATTCTTTATTTTTTATTTTTGTTGTTGTTGTTGGGGTTTGGTGGGTTTTGGAGGGTGTAAGTTTTACTTCGATTAGTTGTTTTCGATTCGTACAGTAAGATTTACCTCGCGTGTGACAACAGTAGGGCATGAATTGTTATTGATAAAAATAAAATACTATTCCCCGGGCAATACCGGGTAGACCTTTTAATTTAAAATAATAAACTTTTCAAACACAAAACGTTAACATTTTCGTAATTTCGAAACATTTATTTACCTTTTAAATGTGGCCTAAAGAAAAGAAAAGATAGAAGAAACAAATTTGTCTTTTCACTGGCAATTTACAAAAATCGAGTCAGTCGCTTTTTCTTAAGAGGGACTGACGTTTTGAACATTTGAACGACGTTAAAAAACGTTTGAATGCAAATGCTAAATATTTGCCCAGAAAATAAAACAATATTGTTAAACAGAACATTTGTTATATTAAAATTTTAAAATCATTAACTTAAAAAACAATACCAAATAATATTTAATTAATAAAAGTAATATTTATAAAACCAATATGCAAATTAGTTAACTTTGCTAATCTGATATCACATCTATATAAACGGTATATAAAAAGATGGTGCGTGTAGTAAATGAGTTAAATTAATTGAAAATATCCCTTTTTGACTTTACCGTTCGTGCGAGGAATGAGCCCAACTTTCGCATTCATTCATTTAGAAGACAGAATAATACCAAAATATCTTATTGACGAATTTTTTTAATGTAAATCTAGTCTTTTTTGTAATTTAAAAATTTACAAAAAACTTTGT
This sequence comes from Sepiola atlantica, assembly GCA_963556195.1. Classification (NCBI taxonomy): domain Eukaryota; kingdom Metazoa; phylum Mollusca; class Cephalopoda; order Sepiida; family Sepiolidae; genus Sepiola; species Sepiola atlantica. Next base: position 94,251,761 of record OY744526.1, read on the forward strand.
TAAATTTGTATATTAACACCATCAGCTAAATTATCCAGCCCTTAAAAATTGGATCCTCTTTTTTAGGGTAATTCTAACTTATTAGGGCATCAACTAATATATTTTTAACACTAACCCGAAGTCCAAATGGCAATGTCGTATAACTACATGTAATCACCTAAAAATAGATCCCGCTGAAAAAAGCACAGAATTTATGTCTAATAGCAAAAAAAAAATTGGTAATTTAGTGCGAGTGTCTAGCTAGAGTAAGTCAAGGGTATTTTGGACAAAAGGTATTACTATCGACATCACAAACAAAGATTTGTTGTCAAAATAGTATAACCGTCGCCCCTTCATCCTCCCCCCCCCCAAAAAAAAAACTGATTAGGGTTTCATGCCTAAATTTAAGGAATTTCATTCAGTCTTATAAACCCGGGACAAAAACTTTCGCATTTATTCATGAAATAGATAAATATTAATATTTTGGTAATTTCCATACAAATTTATTTATCTTTTAAATACGAAATAAATGGATAGAAAAAAGAATTCAATTTACATTAGCGATGATTCGATGACGATGATGCGAAGCTTTTTAAAAAGAACAATTAAAAAATTGACTTTATTATGTTTTTAATTAAATAACTTTAATTATTTGCTGTTAATATCGACGAAATTATTGCATAGATATGAGAGAATAAAGACAATATAATTTGAAATCAATAACACCAAGCATTAATTTATCATAGACTGGTTACAAAATAGATAAGCAAATTCGGATTCCTAAATTATTATGTAAGGGTCTTTCATCAGTACTATATATATCGTATTTGATAATATTATTGATTTAATAACAGTAACTTGTTTTGATTGTTAAATGAAATAAAAACATTTATTCATTTAAATTTATTTCAAATATCATAAAATAATTATTTTATAAATGTGTTTTCACTGTTATGCGATAATATAAGAGATACAGTATTATTATAATTTAGTGAAAATAAATGAATGTAAAGTTACATTAGTTTACAAATTTAATAATTTCATGTAGTACAACAAAAGTTTTGTTTTAATTATCAATTTGCCAAAAATAAGTATCAATCATGTTTAAAATATTAATTTCAAGTGAAAAAATAAGAAATATCCTTGAATGGGAGTGAATATATTTTTTGCAATAGTAAATCCACAGATATATTTTGAGCTGCCAAGAGGTATCATCCATTAGAAAATTAAATCATAAATTGGCCAAATTGAATATATCGGAATTCGAACCATGGGTGAAACAGTAAAAATGTAGTACATGTAAAGATATTCTGCCGCCAACATCTTCCTTATCAGTATTAGGAGCATAATCCGTATCCGTTTCTTGGTGTTTTCATTTAGAAAATTATTGATTAGTGTCTTATACGTATTGTTAAAATTCTACAAAAATCGTAGATATTTGAATTTTCGCGAAGAGTTTCCATCCCCTTTTTATCCCCCTTGGCATAAAACTAAATTAAACTAGATACAACCAACATTTGGATCCTCTGTCTTCAAAATGATAGGTTAATTAGTGTAGGAGTAAAAGCTGTACATGCAAATATATGACCATATATACATACCTAACTGTATGTATATACTGTATATGCAATACTATTTTAGAGAAAAGAATCTCATTCGTCAATAATAATCATATATACGACAGAAACAGATAGTAGGAATATTTATATAGATATGAATTGATCAAGTTCAAATATGTTAATAAAGTGAAGATGAAATCAATTTTTAGAGTGCTCAATACCAAGTAGAGCATTTATAAAATTACATAAACAATATTATAGTCTTACGTGAACCAACCAACGTTTCGACGCGCGCTACCGCATCTTGTCAAGTGATTGTGCTTGTTTTTCTCTGGACGATTATCCTGAGGAATTCTTATGATAAGACGAAACGTTGATGAATACATAAATAATATGTTTTGGTGTTCCTTTTTCAAATTTCATTACGTTGGAACACGTTTTCCATGCTCTATCATATATATATATATATATATATATATATATATATATATATATATATATATATATATATATATATATATAAATGAGGGAAGAAAGATAACGTTGTATGAATGACAAATCTATTTCAACTTCAATTGTTCAATGCAAGGTGTATTCGATAAAAACATGCTTATTTTTCTTTCCTTGAGACAAAGCTTTTCAAAGATTAAAATCTTATCATTAGAGGAATTACACAGATAGATACGTTGGCAGTAGAAAAGCCAAAATTCAAAATTTGAAAAAATATAAAGTAATGGAGAGTAAGAGTATGTGTGTAAATAAATATGGAGTCCGTCCAGTTAGTGAATGTCCGTTGATAAAGTGTCCAGTGAATAGAGTTTTAAAGATAGAAAAAAGGGGTTTCGTGAAGGCAGCGTTGAAAATGTTCAAAATGAAGTAAATCCAATAAAAATATGTTTAGTTCAACCATTTCACTATAGGTTCTATCCTCTAAAAGTATACTTTTAGTTTCAGATTATATTTATATATATATATATATATATATATATATTTATATATATATATATATATATATATATATATAGATAGATAGATAGATAGATAGATAGATAGATAGATAGATAGATAGATTAATAGATAGATAGATAGATAGATAGATAGATAGATAGATAGATAGATAGATAGATAGATAGATAGATAGATGAATTTATTAAAATAAATATATAATATGAATTAGTTCAATAACACGCATATGAAGTAATGGTTTATGTTCTCGAGTTAATCTATACAACCAAACGAAATAAATCACCATCCTTTTTTTCCTATAAACAATCTGTTCAATCGATTCCCTTCGCGCCTACAAAAATATTAATATGCTTTTCTGCAAAATTATTTTTTAAAGTTTATTCATCTCAAAGAATTTAGGTGACCAAATCCTATTGAGACCTTCATGTTATATTTATTTATTCATAAAGAAAAAGATTTTATTGTGGCAACTAAATCCCGGATGGCGATTCAAAGCAAACATTTTCAGGCCATTAATATTTTATTCATTGCTTTGGTACAATTATCTTTTTACAGTTATATCTCTTGGGTGTATTTACTTTGATTGCTTTAGGACTTACAAACTAATAGTTTCCGGTTGTTCCTAAATTAAAGGGATTGTCAAATGTGTGGCAACGCCCCTGGGGGCGTCGGAAAGTTACAAGAATAATGATAGAAAAGAGGAAGTATGATTGTTACAATATTTAAATGCGGCTGTGTAAAAATAAGGTTAGAATCGGAAATTAACCTGTAAGTTTAAAATGAAGAATTTTTCATTAGAAGTTGTTAGAGCAGTTACGTCACAGACGGGAAGTCGCTAATGATACGTAGTTAATGAGCTGATCACATCTTTCTCTTTCTTTTAATCGGCAGAGAAAGTGTTCGGGTTTTCTGATAGCTGGAAATAGCGATCGTCTCCGTGGTGTATGGGTTTGTAATAAAATGCATACTGTCAAGAAATAAATAAAATCTCCAAACGACAGTTAAATAGACTCGTATTCGTAATGTTCAATCCTGTTTCTGAACTGTATCGTTCGGCATTGTCTCGACACGTCAAATCCACTCATTTTGATTTTTTTGTTACTTTTTATTATTACTAGCAGATATTGTAAAACAAATCCCCCTGGCACCGGCGTCTTGTCAAAATTGAGCGTCGATATGAAAGATCTTTTCGCAACCGAATAAATAGTCTAAAATAAAGAATATTTCTTGTTCTTCGAAAACCTTATTTAATCACCTCTATCACAGCATATCAATAATGCAGAGTCTATCATTGATTATTGCCTCATACGTATCTCGGACGTAATAAGATATATAATAACAACAAACGGTATCTGCAGAAAAAAAACATGTTGGGCACAATTCTCTGAGTTATCTCTCTTGTATTAATATATGTGTTATCGCCTTTTAACTTATTCTGACCAACGTTAGAATGTCCGCCATACGTAATTTGGGACGATATCTTATGTCTTCTTGGCGACACTCCTTCAAGGTTTTCAGATGTCTGGCTGTCCACTCTGTATTGCCTTTATTAATCTACTTCCTCGCTCACGCATATTTCTCTATCTACGGCCCTGGCAACATGAGTGTGTTTTTCTTTTCATTGTAATTGGGACAGTAATATATTCCTTCTGTATTACTGATGTATATTGTTATCCACTTCCATATTATATCGTATAAAACTTTCCGCACCTTACGTATGTTTGCCTTAAAAAAACATTTTATATATGAATAAATGTATGTGTATTTTCATCAAACTGTTCTTCTCACTCTTGCTTTCGACACAGAAAATCGCGACCAACTATGCTGGATAAATATAGCCGAACACGTGGTCGCAAAAAAAGCTAGGATATAAAATAGTTTAGCTTTGCATAAGTTTTAATTTTATTATGTCATAATTTTAGTTATATGCATTATTATTTTTATTTGTTTGAATGTAAATACATTTAAAAAATTCATGTTTCATAAAATTGTAATATTTTATACTACAAATAATTTAAATAAGAAAACTGAACATGATCGGATATTATTCCTCAGCCTTTCGTCTGATATATTAAATAACATTGAAGTTTAGGTTTATAGATTTCAAATATAGGAAGTTTATGGTATGAATAGAACTAGCCAGCAAGTGTTACATTACCTCCAATCTCAGGGGGCGTATAATGTCTCACACGTTAAATCCAATAAAATACGTCAAAAAATATACCTCGTGTTTCTCACGTTCAACTCTAGCAGTCTTTCGTTACGTAGGCAGTCATTCCACGATCGTCTCCTGGAATTAAAAGTGAGCACAACAACACGCAGACATGTGTTGGTTGGTTTGTAACAAAGTTTTTTTTAACGGACAGAACCGAAACTTCGCATAGGTTTTGGAGGCCAACACGCAAAAACACGTCTTCTCCCGTTCAAGTCTCGTCGGCTAAAGGCGAAGAAAAGCACCCGCCCAGAAATCACGTGGCTTGCGTAACTTCCGTTTGGTGCCCTCTCCAACCCCCGAATTCCATTTTTTTTCATTAATACGACTCTTACTATGTAACAGCAAGGATCAAAGACCAGAATGTTACACATCAGGCAATCGAGACAGAGTAAGAAACATGTACAGAAATATATGTCACATTTTCTATGTATAAAGAAAGTAACGGTTACGCCTATTGATATGTCTCGGTGTTAGACAATAAGCACGTTTGAAAATAACATACACAGCCAACACATGCTTAAATATGTTTTCCTACATTAATAGTATGAATGAGGATACATAGAAAATATGTCACTGACTCACATATATATATAGTTTTTTTTTATTTTGTGAAACTTCAGAAAGAGTTGCTTCCCTTGGGTATCTTTAAATCGTGCCATTTTGTTTGAAGTAAAGACTTTTTGTAAAAACGCCTTTTTTTACATTTTCGTTTATTGATCGGGGATTTATTGATAAACATTTCTCCCGGTGCTCCTTCACTGCATCTGTCACTTTTGAAGACGTTTCTTAGATGCGCACTCGCATCTTAAAAAGCGACTGCCTGTCGGTGTGTAGGTTGGTCGGTCCGTCACTTTTCAATTTGAAATAACATCTTCATCCCTAAATGCACACGTTTTATTTTGGATGCATCCAAGCATCTCTACAATAGACCCTGTCAGTCGGTTGGTCTGTCACGCTTACGTTCATAATAACATGTTCGGTCATCTGTCACGCTAAAGTTTAAAATAGCATCTTAGATGCGTCTATTTATCTCTATAGGAATATATTCCGTCTGTCACGTTGAAGTTTAAAATAGAATTTTCGTTTGTCTGTCACGTTTTAGTTTTAAATATGATTTTCATGAATTAACAGGCAGATTGGATTGATGCGTATTATTTTAGATACATCGAATCATCTATGTAAGTGGCTTTTACGTCAGTATGTGTGTTATTTTAAAGTTTGAATGCGTGTCAGTCTGTCACGCTTAAGTTTGAAACCGTATTTCTATCGTTAAATTCGCTGATTGAACGGACGCATCTTAAGAATAACTATTTTTCTCTGCATTTCAATGTTTCAAAGTATGCTGCCCTCTTTACTAGCTTATGTGAAACTTCAGAGTTATTTCAATTCGGTTAATATGCCAAGTTTCACGACTCGCTTTTATCTGTATTTGTGCATCAAACACGTTTATTATTGTCAGCTTTGTTTTTATCACTTAAAACTTACCGGTGGGTATCCATGAAACGATCTATAAATAATGGAGTTTATGTATATGTCTGTCTGAAGCTAAAACTATACTACTTAAAAAAATTTTAACTAAAAATAATTCTTTGGGTGGGCGAGAGTAAAAAAAAATTGGCGAGGATTGGGGGGTATATTTTTTTAACTAATAATATTTCTTTGGTGGGGAAAGGTAAAACATTTTTTGGGGGTGGGAATTTGGGAGGCGGTCGGAATTTTTTTTTTTTAACTAAAAATATTTCTTTGGGTGGGGGAGGGTAAAAAAATTAGGGGGGGCAGACATTTGGGGGGGGGATTTTATTTAAACTAAAAATATTTTTTTCAGTGGGGAAAGGTAAAAAAATATCTTGGCAGGGGGTAAAAAAAATGTTTCTCCAAAACAAAGAAAATCCATGTCTCACCACCCAAGAAATATGACTGGGGCGCCATCGGTTTACGGGTGAGCGTTCATTTCTAGCAAAAATAGACGACCGTAGAGAGGCTATTTTGCTAGTCTTCATAAATCTATTTGTCAATCTCCACAAATTGCTAGCAAAACCTTTCTAGTAAATTTCTGTACCTGGTATAAAACGTTGTTCATTTACTTTATACAAATATACAAATGAAATACCTGCCTCTGACATGTGTTAATCATTCCATCTTTATTTCTTACTCACTAGGAATTGGCACACGAGGCATTAACAAGTATAACATTACGTTGGACCAATTCTTCGACACCAGCAGATAATTCGAACGGCGATTTATCACGTAGGCAGCTGCAGCCTTGTTGTGTAGATGACACGTAGCAGTAGTTCTTTCTCTCTTTTCTTTTTTCTCAATGTAGTTAGCTTTTTTATTGTTTTAAACAACGGTGTTAAAATATATCAATAAAGACTGCACACGATCTGTAGCATAAACAGAATGTCATAATCTTTCCCTTTTGCTGATTGCTTCTATGCGCTCCTTTTGTGTGATCTTGCCATATTGAGGAAACGACGTCCGCAACTTAGTTCTTTCATACCTCTAAAAAGGACTAAGTGAAGAAAAATCATGTTGGAAGACAGCGGATGTTTATTCTGCTTGCTCTTCGTTCAAAATCACTGACCAGTGTGGTGGGGAAGGAATAAAGATCGATCTATAACCACAATGTAATCATATCTTATCAGAGCATTTAAAAACATATTTGCACTTCTAGGGTCTCCAACGAATTTCGACTTCTTTCATCCTCTCTTTGAACCACGTGACGTCACATCTGTGTCTATCTATTCTCACCACCGAGTCAAACTAACCTCGAGTTCATTACGTTGACATCGACTGAACTTTCATTTACTGGTATTTTCAACTAACCAAATTATACACTAGCCCGTCTACTCGACCAATATTTAACACATCATTTGGGGTTTAACAATCGTTTTCTCTCCTTTCCTTCTTTCTCATTGTTGTCGTCTTCTTTTTTAATAAGACCAGTTTTCAAAGTTATTAAAGTGGCCACGTAGAAAAAAAAAGAAATCTAATTACGTATACAGCTTCAGTCTTGTTGTGTTGATGATACTTAACATTAAGTAATTCTCTTTTCTTTGTTTTGGTTGCCGTCTTCTTTATTGTCTCAATAACATCGGTTGCATAAGTTATTAAAAATACAACGTACAATGAATAATGAATGACGCAATATCCTGATACGTATCTTTATCTATAAACGTTTATCCACTTATAGAATATTTGACTACTCTAACCTTATGTGGAAAATACCATTTTTATCATTATTTTCACACGCCCATTATTTAACTTGATACACAATTATCAATCGCTGGTAAATGCAGGTAATATTTTCCGGACACTGAGTGACAACTATTTTCCTCAGATTTACAGTAGTTTCTGCTTCTTTCCATACCTATTAAAATTTGGTCGGTCTTCTCACACTAACCGTTTTCCATCAGATTCTCACGGATGGTGGAATTACTTGGAATCTCAGAGACAATAACCCTCCTTAAAATTCGAATAGTCTCCATACTCTTTCACTAGAGGTGTCATCTTTCCTCGGTAAGTTCCATGTATTTACTTATCTGCCACTTTCAGATTTAATATGTGCTTTCCTGGGTCGGCGAAATCAACTATTTAGCATTTTTTTCTTTTGCTGACTATTAAGATGTCTGGTCTTATTGCTTGTATGAGTTTGTCTCAGAGAATTTTATGCCTTTCGTTTTCTAATACTGATACTATCTTGATCTTATTAGTCTGTATTTTCCATATGAATTCGTTTGCACAGTTCTCAGTGATGTACCTTCCCAATCTAATCATGTTTGGGATAGTTTTCTACATTACCTTTTGATGTGTTTTACTGTTCTGTCTGTTGTGTCGATAGAGTCCACAAACGGGCTGATTGAAAATCCATCAGAAATCATCTGAGAGACGCTCCAGGGCTATTTTCTCTTGAACCAACCATGATGGGGGTTGAGGGTCTTTTGTCCACCATAATATGCGTTTTACTTATGCTTAATTATTCTTCGTCTTGGGTCATCGATCATTTGATAGTGATACACCCATTGTGTTTTTAGGAAGCTTATTGTATATATAAAATTACACATAATCCCTGGTACCCCACTAACTGAATAAGTTATGCCTTCTCACTGTGAAATATATATGATCATCAGCGACCCAGATCATTTGTTCGTTGATAAGTGCAACTGGAACTACTGCTACCTGGAGAATAGCAGGGTTTGTGGTAAATATTAACTAATCTAGATCCGCCGAGTTCTGTCTATGCCTATGCATATTAAAATGATAACCCCGAGAAGTATGAGGTCCATCATCACGCAAAGTTCGTCATTCATTATGAAAAGGCTATATTTTGTGCATCAAATTATGCTAAGATCAATAGAGACACTCTTGAAGACCAATTCGGAAAGATCCTACTCTTCCTCAAACCTTTTATCACTTATTGTGTGCTTACGAAGTTCCAGAGCCTGGCTATGTGAGTTGGTTTTAACATTCGATTTTTTTCTTAAATTCTCACGTACTGATGGGGTGATACCAATTTCTACTAGTTTCTGCCAGGTTTTTCCGAAACTTTTCTTAGTGTTTGTGTAATTACGTATATTACTATAGTGTCCATGTTCCATACTTTTTTCAGCTATTTGGAAAGTTCCATGTATTTACTTATCTGCCACTTTCAGATTTAATATGTGCTTTCCTGGGTCGGCGAAATCAACTATTTAGCATTTTTTTCTTTTGCTGACTATTAAGATGTCTGGTCTTATTGCTTGTATGAGTTTGTCTCAGAGAATTTTATGCCTTTCGTTTTCTAATACTGGCACAGGTTTTCGTTGATCTTATTAGTCTGTATTTTCCATATGAATTCGTTTGCACAGTTCTCAGTGATGTACCTTCCCAATCTAATCATGCTTGGGATAGCTTTCTACATTACCTTATGATGTGTTTTACTGTTCCGTCTGTTGTGTCCATAGAGTCCACAAACGGGTTGATTGGAAATCCATCAGAAATCATCTGAGAGACGCCCCTATGGAGTAAAACTTTTTTCTGACCAGTGCGCAAATGAGTAACGGATTGGTCAAAGCAGGCATAGAAGCACATGTTCCCAGGCTGAAATTTTATAGCAAGCTCTTCTCTCCCTAATGGTTCCGTTCGACTTATTCCGCCGATCTGACCGCCATAAATCAAATTCAAATAGACTGAAATTTATAACATCAAGAAATCGTTGTAAAAATGTAATCATCGCAACTAAGGGTAGGTATACTGAAATGATAAGAAACACATTGAGTCACAGAAATTAGGAACTTACGATTTCTGAAAAATCTATAATAGTGTGGAGAATAAGAAGCAGTTAACAATTCCCCCGCTATCCAACAACTGATCAGGCGAAACTTCTTGCCAAGCGGTTAGCCTTGGACTCCACAAACCACTCCTTCCCAAATTTCCATTTTTTTTAATCACCCGTTCCCATATCAGGATGTCAATTTAAGTCGATCTGTTATGATCACGTTTGAAATAATATTCTCTTTATTCTGTCACCTTCAATTTTGAAATAGCATTTTTATTCAGTTTTCTCACATTTAAAATGCCATTTTCGTTGGTCTGTCATGCTTAAGTTTGAAATAGCATTTTCTTGAGTCTGTCACGCTTATGTTTGTATAGCATTTTCTTCAGTCTGTCACGCTTCTGTTTGTATAGCATTTTCTTGAGTCTGTCACGCTTATGTTTGTATAGCATTTTCTTCAGTCTGTCATCCTTATGTTTGTATAGCATTTTCTTGAGTCTGTCACGCTTATGTTTGTATAGCATTTTCTTCAGTCTGTCACCCTTATGTTTGTATAGCATTTTCTTCAGTCTGTCACGCTTATGTTTGTATAGCATTTTCTTCAGTCTATCACGCTTATGTTTGTATAGCATTTTCTTCAGTCTATCACGCTTATGTTTGTATAGCATTTTCTTCAGTCTGTCACCCTTATGTTTGTATAGCATTTTCTTGAGTCTGTGACGCTTATGTTTGTATAGCATTTTCTTCAGTCTGTCACCCTTATGTTTGTATAGCATTTTCTTAAGTCTGTCACGCTTATGTTTGTATAGCATTTTCTTCAGTCTATCACGCTTATGTTTGTATAGCATTTTCTTCAGTCTGTCACCCTTATGTTTGTATAGCATTTTCTTGAGTCTGTCACCCTTATGTTTGTATAGCATTTTCTTCAGTCTATCACGCTTATGTTTGTATAGCATTTTCTTCAGTCTGTCACCCTTATGTTTGTATAGCATTTTCTTCAGTCTGTCACCCTTATGTTTGTATAGCATTTTCTTCAGTCTGTCACCCTTATGTTTGTATAGCATTTTCTTCAGTCTGTCACCCTTATGTTTGTATAGCATTTTCTTGAGTCTGTCACGCTTATGTTTGTATAGCATTTTCTTCAGTCTGTCACCCTTATGTTTGTATAGCATTTTCTTCAGTCTGTCACCCTTATGTTTGTATAGCATTTTCTTCAGTCTATCACGCTTATGTTTGTATAGCATTTTCTTCAGTTTGTCACGCTTATGTTTGTATAGCATTTTCTTCAGTCTATCACGCTTATGTTTGTATAGCATTTTCTTCAGTCTGTCACGCTTGTGTTTGTATAGCATTTTCTTGAGTCTGTCACGCTTATGTTTGTATAGCATTTTCTTGAGTCTGGCACACTTATGCTTGTATAGCATTTTCTTCAGTCTGTCACGCTTATGTTTGTATAGCATTTTCTTGAGTCTGTCACCCTTATGTTTGTATAGCATTTTCTTCAGTCTATCACGCTTATGTTTGTATAGAATTTTCTTGAGTCTGTCACGCTTATGTTTGTATAGCATTTTCTTCAGTCTATCACGCTTATGTTTGTATAGCATTTTCTTCAGTTTGTCACCCTTATGTTTGTATAGCATTTTCTTCAGTCTGTCACCCTTATGTTTTTATAGCATTTTCTTCAGTCTGTCACCCTTATGTTTGTATAGCATTTTCTTGAGTCTGTCACGCTTATGTTTGTATAGCATTTTCTTGAATCTGTCACGCTTATGTTTGTATAGCATTTTCTTGAGTCTGTCACGCTTATGTTTGTATAGTATTTTCTTCAGTCTATCACGCTTATGTTTGTATAGCATTTTCTTCAGTCTGTCACCCTTATGTTTGTATAGCATTTTCTTCAGTCTGTCACCCTTATGTTTGTATAGCATTTTCTTGAGTCTGTCACCCTTATGTTTGTATAGCATTTTCTTGAGTCTGTCACGCTTATGTTTGTATAGCATTTTCTTCAGTCTGTCACCCTTATGTTTGTATAGCATTTTCTTCAGTCTATCACGCTTATGTTTGTATAGCATTTTCTTCAGTCTGTCACGCTTATGTTTGTATAGCATTTTCTTGAGTCTGTCACGCTTATGTTTGTATAGCATTTTCTGGAGTCTGGCACCCTTATGCTTGTATAGCATTTTCTTCAGTCTGTCACGCTTATGTTTGTATAGCATTTTCTTCAGTCTGTCACCCTTATGTTTGTATAGCATTTTCTTCAGTCTGTCACCCTTATGTTTGTATAGCATTTTCTTCAGTCTGTCACCCTTATGTTTGTATAGCATTTTCTTCAGGCTATCACGCTTATGTTTGTATAGCATTTTCTTTAGTCTGTCACCCTTATGTAGTATAGCATTTTCTTGAGTCTGTCACGCTTATGTTTGTATAGCATTTTCTTCAGTCTGTCACCCTTATGTTTGTATAGCATTTTCTTCAGTCTATCACGCTTATGTTTGTATAGCATTTTCTTCAGTCTGTCACCCTTATGTTTGTATAGCATTTTCTTCAGTCTGTCACCCTTATGTTTGTATAGCATTTTCTTGAGTCTGTCACGCTTATGTTTGTATAGCATTTTCTTTAGTCTGTCACCCTTATGTTTGTATAGCATTTTCTTCAGTCTATCACGCTTATGTTTGTATAGCATTTTCGTCAGTCTGTCACCCTTATGTTTATATAGCATTTTCTTCAGTCTGTCACCCTTATGTTTGTATAGCATTTTCTTGAGTCTGTCACCCTTATGTTTGTATAGCATTTTCTTCAGTCTATCACGCTTATGTTTGTATAGCATTTTCTTGAGTCTGTCACCCTTATGTTTGTATAGCATTTCCTTCAGTCTATCACGCTTATGTTTGTATAGCATTTTCTTCAGTTTGTCACGCTTATGTTTGTATAGCATTTTCTTCAGTCTGTCACTCTTATGTTTGTATTGCATTTTCTTCAGTCTATCACGCTTATGTTTGTATAGCATTTTCTTCAGTCTGTCACCCTTATGTTTGTATAGCATTTTCTTCAGTCTGTCACGCTTATGTTTGTATAGCATTTCTTCAGTCTGTCACCCTTATGTTTGTATAGCATTTTCTTGAGTCTGTCACGCTTATGTTTGTATAGCATTTTCTTGAGTCTGTCACGCTTATGTTTGTATAGCATTTTCTTCAGTCTGTCACCCTTATGTTTGTATAGCATTTTCTTCAGTCTATCACGCTTATGTTTGTATAGCATTTTCTTCAGTCTGTCACCCTTATGTTTATATAGCATTTTCTTCAGTTTGTCACGCTTATGTTTGTATAGCATTTTCTTCAGTCTATCACGCTTATGTTTGTATAGCATTTTCTTCAGTCTGTCACGCTTATGTTTGTATAGCATTTTCTTGAGTCTGTCACGCTTATGTTTGTATAGCATTTTCTTGAGTCTGGCACCCTTATGCTTGTATAGCATTTTCTTCAGTCTGTCACGCTTATGTTTGTATAGCATTTTCTTGAGTCTGTCACCCTTATGTTTGTATAGCATTTTCTTCAGTCTATCACGCTTATGTTTGTATAGCATTTTCTTGAGTCTGTCACGCTTATGTTTGTATAGCATTTTCTTCAGTCTATCACGCTTATGTTTGTATAGCATATTCTTCAGTCTGTCACCCTCATGTTTGTATAGCATTTTCTTCAGTCTGTCACCCTTATGTTTGTATAGCATTTTCTTCAGTCTGTCACCCTTATGTTTGTATAGCATTTTCTTGAGTCTGTCACGCTTATGTTTGTATAGCATTTTCTTGAATCTGTCACGCGTATGTTTGTATATTATTTTCTTGAGTCTGTCACGCTTATGTTTGTATAGCATTTTCTTCAGTCTATCACGCTTATGTTTGTATAGCATTTTCTTCAGTCTGTCACCCTTATGTTTGTATAGCATTTTCTTCAGTCTATCACGCTTATGTTTGTATAGCATTTTCTTCAGTCTGTCACCCTTATGTTTGTATAGCATTTTCTTGAGTCTGTCACGCTTATGTTTGTATAGCATTTTCTTCAGTCTGTCACCCTTATGTTTGTATAGCATTTTCTTCAGTCTGTCACCCTTATGTTTGTATAGCATTTTCTTCAGTCTATCACGCTTATGTTTGTATAGCATTTTCTTCAGTTTGTCACCCTTATGTGTGTATAGCATTTTCTTCAGTCTATCACGCTTATGTTTGTATAGCATTTTCTTCAGTCTGTCACGCTTATGTTTGTATAGCATTTTATTGGGTCTGTCACCCTTATGTTTGTATAGCATTTTCTTGAGTCTATCACGCTTATGTTTGTATAGCATTTTCTCGAGTCTGTCACCCTTATGTTTGTATAGCATTTTCTTGAGTGTGTCACGCTTATGTTTGTATAGCATTTTCTTGGGTCTGTCACCCTTATGTTTGTATAGCATTTTCTTGAGTCTGTCACGCTTATGTTTGTATAGCATTTTCTTCAGTCTGTCACCCTTATGTTTGTATAGCATTTTCTTCAGTCTATCACGCTTATGTTTGTATAGCATTTTCTACAGTCTATCACCCTTATGTTTGTATAGCATTTTCTTCAGTCTATCACGCTTATGTTTGTATAGCATTTTCTTCAGTCTGTCACGCTTATGTTTGTATAGCATTTTCTTGAGTCTGTCACGCTTATGTTTGTATAGCATTTTCTTCAGTCTGTCACCCTTATGTTTGTATAGCATTTTCTTCAGTCTGTCACCCTTATGTTTGTATAGCATTTTCTTCAGTCTGTCACCCTTATGTTTGTATAGCATTTTCTTCAGTCTATCACCCTTATGTTTGTATAGCATTTTCTTCAGTCTGTCACCCTTATGTTGTATAGCATCTTCTTGAGTCTGTCACGCTCATGTTTGTATAGCATTTTCTTCAGTCTGTCACCCTTATGTTTGTATAGCATTTTCTTCAGTCTATCACGCTTATGTTTGTATAGCATTTTCTTGAGTCTGTCACCCTTATGTTTGTATAGCATTTCATTCAGTCTGTCACCCTTATGTTTGTATAGCATTTTCTTGAGTCTGTCACGCTTATGTTTGTATAGCATTTTCTTCAGTCTATCACGCTTATGTTTGTATAGCATTTTCTTCAGTCTGTCACCCTTATGTTTGTATAGCATTTCCTTCAGTCTTTCACCCTTATGTTTGTATAGCATTTTCTTGAGTCTGTCACCCTTATGTTTGTATAGCATTTTCTTGAGTCTGTCACGCTTATGTTTGTATAGCATTTTCTTCAGTCTGTCACCCTTATGTTTGTATAGCATTTTCTTCAGTCTATCACGCTTATGTTTGAATAGCATTTTCTTCAGTCTGTCACCCTTATGTTTGTATAGCATTTTATTGAGTCTGTCACGCTTATGTTTGTATAGCATTTTCTTCAGTCTGTCACCTTTATGTTTGTATAGCATTTTCTTCAGTCTGTCACACTTATGTTTGTATAGCATTTTCTTCAGTCTATCACGCTTATGTTTGTATAGCATTTTCTTCAGTTTGTCACCCTTATGTTTGTATAGCATTTTCTTCAGTCTATCACGCTTATGTTTGTATAGCATTTTCTTCAGTCTGTCACGCTTATGTTTGTATAGCATTTTCTTGAGTCTGTCACCCTTATGTTTGTATAGCATTTTCTTGAGTCTATCACGCTTATGTTTGTATAGCATTTTCTCGAGTCTGTCACCCTTATGTTTGTATAGCATTTTCTTGAGTCTGTCACGCTTATGTTTGTATAGCATTTTCTTGGGTCTGTCACCCTTATGTTTGTATAGCATTTTCTTGAGTCTGTCACGCTTATGTTTGTATAGCATTTTCTTCAGTCTGTCACCCTTATGTTTGCTTAGCATTTTCTTCAGTCTATCACGCTTATGTTTGTATAGCATTTTCTTGAGTCTGTCACGCTTATGTTTGTATAGCATTTTCTTGAGTCTGTCACGCTTATGTTTGTATAGCATTTTCTTCAGTCTGTCACCCTTATGTTTGTATAGCATTTTTTTCAGTCTGTCACCCTTATGTTTGTATAGCATTTTCTTCAGTCTGTCACCCTTATGTTTGTATAGCATTTTCTTCAGTCTATCACCCTTATGTTTGTATAGCATTTTCTTCAGTCTGTCACCCTTATATTGTATAGCATTTTCTTGAGTCTGTCACGCTTATGTTTGTATAGCATTTTCTTCAGTCTGTCACCCTTGTGTTTGTATAGCATTTTCTTCAGTCTATCACGCTTATGTTTGTATAGCATTTTCTTCAGTCTGTCACCCTTATGTTTGTATAGCATTTTCTTCAGTCTGTCACCCTTATGTTTGTATAGCATTTTCTTGAGTCTGTCACGCTTATGTTTGTATAGCATTTTCTTTAGTCTGTCACCCTTATGTTTGTATAGCATTTTCTTCAGTCTATCACGCTTATGTTTGTATAGCATTTTCGTCAGTCTGTCACCCTTATGTTTATATAGCATTTTCTTCAGTCTGTCACCCTTATGTTTGTATAGCATTTTCTTGAGTCTGTCACCCTTATGTTTGTATAGCATTTTCTTCAGTCTATCACGCTTATGTTTGTATAGCATTTTCTTGAGTCTGTCACCCTTATGTTTGTATAGCATTTCCTTCAGTCTATCACGCTTATGTTTGTATAGCATTTTCTTCAGTTTGTCACGCTTATGTTTGTATAGCATTTTCTTCAGTCTGTCACTCTTATGTTTGTATTGCATTTTCTTCAGTCTATCACGCTTATGTTTGTATAGCATTTTCTTCAGTCTGTCACCCTTATGTTTGTATAGCATTTTCTTCAGTCTGTCACGCTTATGTTTGTATAGCATTTCTTCAGTCTGTCACCCTTATGTTTGTATAGCATTTTCTTGAGTCTGTCACGCTTATGTTTGTATAGCATTTTCTTGAGTCTGTCACGCTTATGTTTGTATAGCATTTTCTTCAGTCTGTCACCCTTATGTTTGTATAGCATTTTCTTCAGTCTATCACGCTTATGTTTGTATAGCATTTTCTTCAGTCTGTCACCCTTATGTTTATATAGCATTTTCTTCAGTTTGTCACGCTTATGTTTGTATAGCATTTTCTTCAGTCTATCACGCTTATGTTTGTATAGCATTTTCTTCAGTCTGTCACGCTTATGTTTGTATAGCATTTTCTTGAGTCTGTCACGCTTATGTTTGTATAGCATTTTCTTGAGTCTGGCACCCTTATGCTTGTATAGCATTTTCTTCAGTCTGTCACGCTTATGTTTGTATAGCATTTTCTTGAGTCTGTCACCCTTATGTTTGTATAGCATTTTCTTCAGTCTATCACGCTTATGTTTGTATAGCATTTTCTTGAGTCTGTCACGCTTATGTTTGTATAGCATTTTCTTCAGTCTATCACGCTTATGTTTGTATAGCATATTCTTCAGTCTGTCACCCTCATGTTTGTATAGCATTTTCTTCAGTCTGTCACCCTTATGTTTGTATAGCATTTTCTTCAGTCTGTCACCCTTATGTTTGTATAGCATTTTCTTGAGTCTGTCACGCTTATGTTTGTATAGCATTTTCTTGAATCTGTCACGCGTATGTTTGTATATTATTTTCTTGAGTCTGTCACGCTTATGTTTGTATAGCATTTTCTTCAGTCTATCACGCTTATGTTTGTATAGCATTTTCTTCAGTCTGTCACCCTTATGTTTGTATAGCATTTTCTTCAGTCTATCACGCTTATGTTTGTATAGCATTTTCTTCAGTCTGTCACCCTTATGTTTGTATAGCATTTTCTTGAGTCTGTCACGCTTATGTTTGTATAGCATTTTCTTCAGTCTGTCACCCTTATGTTTGTATAGCATTTTCTTCAGTCTGTCACCCTTATGTTTGTATAGCATTTTCTTCAGTCTATCACGCTTATGTTTGTATAGCATTTTCTTCAGTTTGTCACCCTTATGTGTGTATAGCATTTTCTTCAGTCTATCACGCTTATGTTTGTATAGCATTTTCTTCAGTCTGTCACGCTTATGTTTGTATAGCATTTTATTGGGTCTGTCACCCTTATGTTTGTATAGCATTTTCTTGAGTCTATCACGCTTATGTTTGTATAGCATTTTCTCGAGTCTGTCACCCTTATGTTTGTATAGCATTTTCTTGAGTGTGTCACGCTTATGTTTGTATAGCATTTTCTTGGGTCTGTCACCCTTATGTTTGTATAGCATTTTCTTGAGTCTGTCACGCTTATGTTTGTATAGCATTTTCTTCAGTCTGTCACCCTTATGTTTGTATAGCATTTTCTTCAGTCTATCACGCTTATGTTTGTATAGCATTTTCTACAGTCTATCACCCTTATGTTTGTATAGCATTTTCTTCAGTCTATCACGCTTATGTTTGTATAGCATTTTCTTCAGTCTGTCACGCTTATGTTTGTATAGCATTTTCTTGAGTCTGTCACGCTTATGTTTGTATAGCATTTTCTTCAGTCTGTCACCCTTATGTTTGTATAGCATTTTCTTCAGTCTGTCACCCTTATGTTTGTATAGCATTTTCTTCAGTCTGTCACCCTTATGTTTGTATAGCATTTTCTTCAGTCTATCACCCTTATGTTTGTATAGCATTTTCTTCAGTCTGTCACCCTTATGTTGTATAGCATCTTCTTGAGTCTGTCACGCTCATGTTTGTATAGCATTTTCTTCAGTCTGTCACCCTTATGTTTGTATAGCATTTTCTTCAGTCTATCACGCTTATGTTTGTATAGCATTTTCTTGAGTCTGTCACCCTTATGTTTGTATAGCATTTCATTCAGTCTGTCACCCTTATGTTTGTATAGCATTTTCTTGAGTCTGTCACGCTTATGTTTGTATAGCATTTTCTTCAGTCTATCACGCTTATGTTTGTATAGCATTTTCTTCAGTCTGTCACCCTTATGTTTGTATAGCATTTCCTTCAGTCTTTCACCCTTATGTTTGTATAGCATTTTCTTGAGTCTGTCACCCTTATGTTTGTATAGCATTTTCTTGAGTCTGTCACGCTTATGTTTGTATAGCATTTTCTTCAGTCTGTCACCCTTATGTTTGTATAGCATTTTCTTCAGTCTATCACGCTTATGTTTGAATAGCATTTTCTTCAGTCTGTCACCCTTATGTTTGTATAGCATTTTATTGAGTCTGTCACGCTTATGTTTGTATAGCATTTTCTTCAGTCTGTCACCTTTATGTTTGTATAGCATTTTCTTCAGTCTGTCACACTTATGTTTGTATAGCATTTTCTTCAGTCTATCACGCTTATGTTTGTATAGCATTTTCTTCAGTTTGTCACCCTTATGTTTGTATAGCATTTTCTTCAGTCTATCACGCTTATGTTTGTATAGCATTTTCTTCAGTCTGTCACGCTTATGTTTGTATAGCATTTTCTTGAGTCTGTCACCCTTATGTTTGTATAGCATTTTCTTGAGTCTATCACGCTTATGTTTGTATAGCATTTTCTCGAGTCTGTCACCCTTATGTTTGTATAGCATTTTCTTGAGTCTGTCACGCTTATGTTTGTATAGCATTTTCTTGGGTCTGTCACCCTTATGTTTGTATAGCATTTTCTTGAGTCTGTCACGCTTATGTTTGTATAGCATTTTCTTCAGTCTGTCACCCTTATGTTTGTATAGCATTTTCTTCAGTCTATCACGCTTATGTTTGTATAGCATTTTCTTGAGTCTGTCACGCTTATGTTTGTATAGCATTTTCTTGAGTCTGTCACGCTTATGTTTGTATAGCATTTTCTTCAGTCTGTCACCCTTATGTTTGTATAGCATTTTTTTCAGTCTGTCACCCTTATGTTTGTATAGCATTTTCTTCAGTCTGTCACCCTTATGTTTGTATAGCATTTTCTTCAGTCTATCACCCTTATGTTTGTATAGCATTTTCTTCAGTCTGTCACCCTTATATTGTATAGCATTTTCTTGAGTCTGTCACGCTTATGTTTGTATAGCATTTTCTTCAGTCTGTCACCCTTATGTTTGTATAGCATTTTCTTCAGTCTATCACGCTTATGTTTGTATAGCATTTTCTTCAGTCTGTCACCCTTATGTTTGTATAGCATTTTCTTCAGTCTGTCACCCTTATGTTTGTATAGCATTTTCTTCAGTCTATCACGCTTATGTTTGTATAGCATTTTCTTCAGTTTGTCACCCTTATGTTTGTATAGCATTTTCTTCAGTCTATCACGCTTATGTTTGTATAGCATTTTCTTCAGTCTGTCACGCTTATGTTTGTATAGCATTTTATTGGGTCTGTCACCCTTATGTTTGTATAGCATTTTCTTGAGTCTATCACGCTTATGTTTGTATAGCTTTTTCTCGAGTCTGTCACCCTTATGTTTGTATAGCATTTACTTGAGTCTGTCACGCTTATGTTTGTATAGCATTTTCTTCAGTCTGTCACCCTTATGTTTGTATAGCATTTTCTTCAGTCTATCACGCTTATGTTTGTATAGCATTTTCTTCAGTCTCTCACCCTTATGTTTGTATAGCATTTTCTTCAGTCTGTCACCCTTATGTTGTATAGCATTTTCTTGAGTCTGTCACGCTCATGTTTGTATAGCATTTTCTTCAGTCTGTCACCCTTATGTTTGTATAGCATTTTCTTCAGTCTATCACGCTTATGTTTGTATAGCATTTTATTCAGTCTGTCACCCTTATGTTTGTATAGCATTTTCTTCAGTCTGTCACCCTTATGTTTGTATAGCATTTTCTTGAGTCTGTCACGCTTATGTTTGTATAGCATTTTCTTAAGTCTATCACGCTTATGTTTGTATAGCATTTTCTTCAGTCTGTCAAGCTTATGTTTGTATAGCATTTTCTTCAGTCTGTCACCCTTATGTTTGTATAGCATTTTCTTGAGTCTGTCACCCTTATGTTTGTATAGCATTTTCTTGAGTCTGTCACGCTTATGTTTGTATAGCATTTTCTTCAGTCTGTCACCCTTATGTTTGTATAGCATTTTCTTCAGTCTATCACGCTTATGTTTGAATAGCATTTTCTTCAGTCTGTCACCCTTATGTTTGTATAGCATTTTCTTGAGTCTGTCACGCTTATGTTTGTATAGCATTTTCTTCAGTCTGTCACCTTTATGTTTGTATAGCATTTTCTTCAGTCTGTCACCCTTATGTTTGTATAGCATTTTCTTCAGTCTATCACGCTTATGTCTGTATAGCATTTTCTTCAGTTTGTCACCCTTATGTTTGTATAGCATTTTCTTCAGTCTATCACGCTTATGTTTGTATAGCATTTTCTTCAGTCTGTCACGCTTATGTTTGTATAGCATTTTCTTGAGTCTGTCACCCTTATGTTTGTATAGCATTTTCTTGAGTCTATCACGCTTAAGTTTGTATAGCATTTTCTCGAGTCTGTCACCCTTATGTTTGTATAGCATTTTCTTGAGTCTGTCACGCTTATGTTTGTATAGCATTTTCTTGGGTCTGTCACCCTTATGTTTGTATAGCATTTTTTTGAGTCTGTCACGCTTATGTTTGTATAGCATTTTCTTCAGTCTGTCACCCTTATGTTTGTATAGCATTTTCTTCAGTCTATCACGCTTATGTTTGTATAGCATTTTCTTGAGTCTGTCACGCTTATGTTTGTATAGCATTTTCTTCAGTCTGTCACGCTTATGTTTGTATAGCATTTTCTTCAGTCTGTCACCCTTATGTTTGTATAGCATTTTCTTCAGTCTGTCACCCTTATGTTTGTATAGCATTTTCTTCAGTCTGTCACCCTTATGTTTGTATAGCATTTTCTTCAGTCTATCACCCTTATGTTTGTATAGCATTTTCTTCAGTCTGTCACCCTTATATTGTATAGCATTTTCTTGAGTCTGTCACGCTTATGTTTGTATAGCATTTTCTTCAGTCTGTCACCCTTATGTTTGTATAGCATTTTCTTCAGTCTATCACGCTTATGTTTGTATAGCATTTTCTTCAGTCTATCACGCTTATGTTTGTATAGCATTTTCTTCAGTTTGTCACCCTTATGTTTGTATAGCATTTTCTTCAGTCTATCACGCTCATGTTTGTATAGCATTTTCTTCAGTTTGTCACCCTTATGTTTGTATAGCATTTTCTTCAGTCTATCACGCTTATGTTTGTATAGCATTTTCTTCAGTCTGTCACGCTTATGTTTGTATAGCATTTTATTGGGTCTGTCACCCTTATGTTTGTATAGCATTTTCTTGAGTCTATCACGCTTATGTTTGTATAGCATTTTCTCGAGTCTGTCACCCTTATGTTTGTATAGCATTTACTTGAGTCTGTCACGCTTATGTTTGTATAGCATTTTCTTGAGTCTGTCACCCTTATGTTTGTATAGCATTTTCTTGAGTCTGTCACGCTTATGTTTGTATAGCATTTTCTTCAGTCTGTCCCCCTTATGTTTGTATAGCATTTTCTTCAGTCTATCACGCTTATGTTTGTATAGCATTTTCTACAGTCTATCACCCTTATGTTTGTATAGCATTTTCTTCAGTCTATCACGCTTATGTTTGTATAGCATTTTCTTCAGTCTGTCACGCTTATGTTTGTATAGCATTTTCTTGAGTCTGTCACGCTTATGTTTGTATAGCATTTTCTTCAGTCTGTCACCCTTATGTTTGTATAGCATTTTCTTCAGTCTGTCACCCTTATGTTTGTATAGCATTTTCTTCAGTCTGTCACCCTTATGTTTGTATAGCATTTTCTTCAGTCTATCACCCTTATGTTTGTATAGCATTTTCTTCAGTCTGTCACCCTTATATTGTATAGCATTTTCTTGAGTCTGTCACGCTTATGTTTGTATAGCATTTTCTTCAGTCTGTCACCCTTATGTTTGTATAGCATTTTCTTCAGTCTATCACGCTTATGTTTGTATAGCATTTTCTTCAGTCTGTCACCCTTATGTTTGTATAGCATTTTCTTCAGTCTGTCACCCTTATGTTTGTATAGCATTTTCTTCAGTCTATCACGCTAATGTTTGTATAGCATTTTCTTCAGTCTGTCACCCTTATGTTTGTATAGCATTTTCTTCAGTCTATCACGCTTATGTTTGTATAGTATTTTCTTCAGTCTGTCACACTTATGTTTGTATAGCATTTTCTTCAGTCTGTCACGCTTATGTTTGTATAGCATGTTCTTGAGTCTCTCACCCTTATGTTTGTATAGCATTTTCTTCAGTCTATCACGCTTATGTTTGTATAGCATTTTCTTCAGTCTGTCACCCTTATGTTTGTATAGCATTTTCTTCAGTCTGTCACCCTTATGTTTGTATAGCATTTTCTTCCGTCTATCACGCTTATGTTTGTATAGCATTTTCTTCAGTCTGTCACCCTTATGTTTGTATAGCATTTTCTTCAGTCTATCACGCTTTTGTTTGTATAGCATTTTCTTCAGTTTGTCACGCTTATGTTTGTATAGCATTTTCTTCAGTCTGTCACTCTTATGTTTGTATAGCATTTTCTTCAGTCTATCACGCTAATGTTTGTATAGCATTTTCTTCAGTCTGTCACCCTTATGTTTGTATAGCATTTTCTTGAGTCTATCACGCTTATGTTTGTATAGCATTTTCTTCAGTCTGTCACCCTGATGTTTGTATAGCATTTTCTTCAGTCTGTCACCCTTATGTTTGTATAGCATTTTCTTCCTTCTATCACGCTTATGTTTGTATAGCATTTTCTTCAGTCTGTCACCCTTATGTTTGTATAGCATTTTCTTCAGTCTATCACGCTTTTGTTTGTATAGCATTTTCTTGAGTCTGTCACGCTTATGTTTGTATAGCATTTTCTTCAGTCTGTCACTCTTATGTTTGTATAGCATTTTCTTCAGTCTATCACGCTAATGTTTGTATAGCATTTTCTTCAGTCTGTCACCCTTATGTTTGTATAGCATTTTCTTCAGTCTGTCACGCTAATGTTTGTATAGCATTTTCTTCAGTCTGTCACCCTTATGTTTGTATAGCATTTTCTTCAGTCTATCACGCTAATGTTTGTATAGCATTTTCTTCAGTCTGTCACCCTTATGTTTGTATAGCATTTTCTTCAGTCTGTCACCCTTATGTTTGTATAGCATTTTCTTCAGTCTATCACACTTAAGTTTGAATAGCAATTTCTTCGTTCAGTTATACTTTAGTTTAAAATGTTATTTACGTCGGTCTGCCACGCTTAAGTCTGAAATACCATTTCCCTTTGTCTGTTACGCTCTTATTTGAAATATCATTTTCGCCCGTCTGTCACGCTTAAGTCTTAAAGAGTATTTATGTTGGGAAACGCGCAAATGGAATGGGCGTATCTTAAGAATCCCCTTTCTTTTGTCATAATACATCGAATGCAAATAAAATAAATATTTGTTTGGCAATTTTTCCCTCGGTTCCTTTTATTTTCTTCATGTAGCTTTCTTCCATTTCTGCTTATTCTTTTTATCACCGCATCTTATTCATAACCGATCTATTTCACATTGTTTCCTTTTAGGTTATTTACTTATACCTTTAGAATCATATTTTCCTTTCACCCACATTAAAAAAAAAAAACATCCTCCATCTTTTGTCCTCTGTTTCACTCCAAATTCCCCAACGCCCGACTTGATACCGAATAGATAATGAATCTTCCAAGTTGTACATTCCAATATTCGCTTTCTTTCGACCAGACGAGACAATAGTTCATATACAGTGCGCCTGTGCAGGTTTTCTACTTGCCGCCATTTTCATATTGTTACTGAATAAATTCATTTATTAACCGCCATGTTTGTTTCGCTTGAAATTTTTTCTTTAATGTTTATTTTATTTTAGAATGTATTTCCTCGCTTTAGTTGTTTATTTTTTATTTACAATCTTTTCATAAATAATTCAATCGAAACTGTTTGCATTTTTTATCCCTTCCGTTATGTTTCCTTCTGTCTTAATCGTTTCTTTTATTTACTGTATGTATTTAAAAAAAATAAAAATCGAAACAGAAATACGAAGCTATATTTCATTTTTCGAAAATATTCTTCATTATCTTTTATTTCTTTTATTTTTATATAATTATATTTATTCTCATCAGTAAAGAACAATAGCATATACGCAAGCAGTAAGCAAACATTAGCAATGGCCTAAAATGAAACAATATAGGTAAAATAATGCACCATGCCTACATACTTAAATACATAATATATATATATATATATATATATATATATATATATATATATATATCAATTTGTGATGCTAAATATTTTGTTTTCGCAGATTTTGATTTGAAATGTTTGTTTTTATATTTTGTTTTCATTGTATGTTTCCTTCTAGTGACGTTTAAGATAACGTTGAGTAAATGTATAGACCAGTTTTGTTATTGTGTGGTGAGTGTTCTTCATAGCTAAATATTGAACTGAATTTATTTCTTCTTTTTCTTCTGTTATTTCATGTTTCATTTTAAGAATATATATTCTCGTGGAATATTAAGTTTTATATTTTATGATAAATGTTTAGTTTTATATTTTGTAATACAAATATAATAGAAGTAGTATTTGTTTGTTTGGATTATTCAGAAAACTGTTCTTATCTTGGCTGTTATTCTCACAACGTCTCGGTAGATGTAGCATCCAACCTTCCTCGGGTGGTGTTTAGTTATTATTTACTCAGTTGCGCCACTGGACCATGTGCTAAGTATTAATCAGTTCTAAGTGAGTCTTCAGAGGATTGATGATTAAGTCCTAAGTACATCCGATACTAAGAATATAATATGAATTACTTAAGACATTTACTCGACTATAGTTGACGAAACGAGAACAATCCACCCGCTTAGATTAAATTAAAAGTGTTAGTTTGGAATTCCGTACAGATTCCCGAGTTCGACATAAAGATTCCCGAGTTCGACATAAAGATTCCCGTGTTCGACAAAGTGCAAGTGAAGAAGGTCGAGAGTAATAATGTATTTGAGAATAACATCCAAGATCAGAACAGTAGTCCAAATAATCAAAAATAATACAAATTGTCAATCCTCATCTAAAAAATTCCGAAACATAGTAGTAGTAGTAGTAGTAGTAGTAGTAGTAGTAGTAGTAGTAGTAGTAGTAGTATATCGGTTGGAGTAATCACACCAGTCATTGTTATTGATTTATTGCTGATGTTTTTCTGGGTTTTGTATATTTTGACTTTGATATAGTTATTTTGAAACGCACTGTCCTGTGCGGCTGCTAGTAACGATTTTATTTCCCCGTTCAAATGTCCTTTTCGTAGTCATGTCCATATGTTTTCGTACGGCTCTTCTTTGAATTGTATCAGAGATTGTTTAGGTAGCTGCTTCTCTTCTCATGTTGTTTTTATCACCTTTCTGTTTTCAGTTGCGCTGCAGCCTGCATTCTTCATTATGACGTTATTGTCAGCCATTTATGGTTTGAAGTATGCATTGATCTAGTCCACTTCTCTGTCAGTATCGACTTTCTGGTGTATGCTCATTAGTTACTTTGTTCTTTCGTTCAGGAACCCGAGTTCCTCTTTAGTCTAGTCTATGAATATTTTACTAGGCGCACTGCCCATGTATTTTTTCTTTTGATCATGTTTATACAATGCAATTCGGTTTGAAGAAGGGTTTTTTTCTGCTCGATTATTCTCTTCGAATTTTCTCTTTCATTTCTTTTGATTTAATATCATCTGTTTCCAAAACACCCAGATATTAATAGTTATCAAATTCGCCTTTCGGTTGGTTAATTCTATACCTTCCGCTGTCTCGAGTCTTCGCCTTTTCACTTCTTGTAAGGGAACACTTTTCCATTCGAATGTTCTGGCTGAAGATTCTGGTTGTATTTATCAGTTGTTATAAATTGTTTTGTTTTAATTTGTTTTTGATTTTCACAAATAGCTTTAGATCGTCCATATACCTGAGGTGGTTTATTCTTTCTTTTGTGTTTGTGAACTTGTATCCAGCGTTGTTCTTCTTGAGTATTTGTTGAGGGCCTCGCGTCTATGATTAAGAGCAACAGTGATACAGAATCTCTTTGGAAAATGCCTCTCTGCATTCTTATCTCTGTCAGGTGTTGCCCTCCACCTGTCAGTTCTAGTCTCTATGTTTTCATTACTTTCTACGTAAGAGTGATAATTTTGTCAGATATTTTGTACATCTTAAAGCATTGAATTATCCATGCTTAGTCAATTCTCTAGAAGTTCATCCATGCCAGTTCATATCCCTTTTGTTTCTTTTAGGCATCCTTTCTGTTCTTTGGTGTATAATCCACGTTTATGAAGGGAGTAGTATAGCTGTTCACTCTGTTGTGCCGTTAAAAACGACCCCGTGTCAGCGCAATCAACATCTCCCACTGAATTATTTTCTTTCTCTTTCATGCAAGTGCAAGTAAATAGAAAAAAACAAAGAAAGACTGAGGTAAAACACAGAAAGGCCAACCTTTCTATCTCACTCTCTCTCTCTCTCTCTTTCTTTTTTCTCCCCCCCCTCTTTCTCTCTCTCTCTCTCTCTCTCTCTCTCTCTCTCTCTTCCTTTATTGCTATGGATCCCTGACTAATTTGATTTCGAGAACTTCTCCCATTTTCTCTCTTCCACACTATGTACGGTTGGCGAATTATCTCTCTCACCCATCGAAAACAGTTTTGTTTTTGCATTCAATATGTCTAAAAAAATCTTTTTAATTCAGCAAAGCAAGCAACCAACCAAATACCCAAGAAGTGCAACGCTGGATACAAGTTCATAGACGCAAAGAAAGAATTAATCACCTCATGATGTCTCTGTGGGTATGGGCCCTAATTCACAGTAACCCCTTACGTTTCAGTGGCAATGCGCTTTGATTGAGGTGAAATGAATATACGTTTGTGTGTCTTTCCCATTGCGACTTCACACACACGCACACACAGGCACGCACACACGCACGCACACATATGTATATAGTAGACAGGAAACTCAGTATTTCCCATGAGCAGTAATAGTAATAACACAGTATTACATTAAAAATTGCTCAATACCCTAGATAAAACAGGTGGGTTAAAAGGCTTTCTTGACCTTGAGGAAGAACTTCAAGGCTTTCATTATAATGATGTATACTAGACAATAAACTTCATGTTGCCAGGAAGCAATAATAGTAATGATACATTATTACATTTAGTAAGTTATAACTCTTAAGCTAAAAGTGCTTGATACCTTAGATAGAGCAGGTGCGTTGAATCACTACACTGTCAGGGAAAAAGAACTGTGTTTTACTATAGTGCTGTATTCTAGATTAGAAATTTGGCGTTGTCCGGGAGAAATATAAGTAATCCAAAAGATTTAATACCCTAGATAGAGCAAGTGCGTTTAAACACTACGTTGCCCAGGTGCAAATAATAGTAAGTGGTATATGTTAAGTCACAAGTGCTCAGGTGTGCTTAAACGCCGCAATGCCCGGGAGAGAAAACTTCACTCTGTTTTGTTATAGTATTGTATACTAGACAGGATCTCGGCGTTGTCCTGGTACAATTATCTAATCCATTCATTCTTGAGAGGCAATGGATACCATCTGTTATGGTAGCGGCGCGTGTAATTGTGAAGCAAAAGTTGCGTTATAACCAACCACACTTCTCTGAATCGGCACTGCTTGATCCCAGTTGTAAGAAGAAGTCCAGGACGACTGAAAACAATGCCGAGATAAAAGGCGAGCACATACAGCACCTGGTATTCCCAAATGGTCACCCATTTAGTACTGACCAGGCTCAGCGTCGTTTGGAATAATAATAATAATAATAATAATAATAATAATAATAATAATAATAATAATAATAATAATAATCTATTAATAATGGAGTTTATGTATCTGTCTGTCTGTCTGAAGCCGAAACTCCAGTATGACTATTTTACTGAAATTAATCTTTTTGAAATTCTTTATATACTGTCACTAAAAGTCGCTTAGACACCAGATGGGTTTTGCCATTTACATAAGTCATTCCTTTAGAGCTTCAATTAAATTAATATTTACAAATATACACTTATAACTGCTATTATCAAATTTACATATGTATTTACAATATTTTCCGATAAGGTTATATTAATAAACATTATTCATACAATTAAGTAAAGCCATTTTCATCATAACCGGCGTGTTATCTAAACCATTTCAACTCGAGTATTGTTAAAATTGCAAAGTCATTGGCTTTTTAATCAGTGGTGTCCTCTCTCCCTCCGGTAATTAAATATGGCGATCTGATTAAGCAGCCGATTTGCTGTTTAATCAGTAGTGCCCTCCCTCCCTCCGGTAATTAAATATGGCGATCTGATTAAGCAGCCGATTGGCTGTTTAATCAGTGGTGTCCTCCCTCTCTCCGGTAATTAAATATGGCGATCTGATTAAGCAGCCGATTGGCTGTTTAATAAGTAGTGCCCTCCCTCCCTCCGGTAATTAAATATGGCGATCTGATTAAGCATCCGATTGGCTGTTTAATCAGTGGTGTCCTCCCTCCCTCCGGTAATTAAATATGGCGATCTAATTAAGCAGCCGATTGGCTGTTTAATCAGAAGTGCCCTCCCTCTCTCCGGTAATTAAATATGGCGATCTGATTAAGCAGCCGATTGGCTGTTTAATCAGTAGTGTCCTCCCTCCCTCCGGTAATTAAATATGGCGATCTGATTAAGCAGCCGATTGGCTTTTTAATCAGTAGCCCTCCCTCCCTCCGGTAATTAAATATGGCGATCTAATTAAGCAGCCGATTGGCTGTTAAATCAGTAGTGCCCTCTCTCCCTCCGGTAATTAAATATGGCGATCTGATTAAGCAGCCGATTGGCTGTTTAATCAGTAGTGCCCTCCCTCCCTCCGGTAATTAAATATGGCGATCTGATTAAGCAGCCGATTGGTTGTTTAATCAGTAGTGCCCTCCCTCCCTCCGGTAATTAAATATGGCGATCTGATTAAGCAGCCGATTGGCTTTTTAATCAGTATGCCCTCCCTCCCTCCGGTAATTAAATATGGCGATCTGATTAAGCAGCCGACGTTAATCTGGCACGTTAAACATGTAAACAACAACGCTGGCATACACCCTGCTCAGTTTTCCATTTTTAAAACCGTCCTAAGTTTGTTTATTCTTAGCCATTATGTTTTAAAACACAAATTTATTAAATCAAATTGTTTAATTAAAATAATAATTGATTTAAAAATTACTATATAAAAACGCGCGTGCGCACGCACACACCAACACACAGTTCAGGTAAACTTTTTCTTTCCGAGAATTAAAATTTTTTTCGTGTTTACTGTATTTGATTTCTTAATACTTTCATATCCAATATTATCATTTTTTCACGACCTCAACAGAATTTATGATTCCATGTTTTATTTATTAAAAAAAAAGATGTGATTTTTTTTCTTTAATGTCAACAAAATAAACTAACACATTGTACTGGAAAACTATACAACTGATTGTAGAATCAAATTGTTTAATTAAAAAAAGGTACACACACACGCACACACACACACACTGTGTTCACTGTATTTGATTTTTTTGGTGCTTTTTTATTTTAGGACCCACGCTAACTTTGACCCCATCGTTACAGTTAGGGTTAGGTTTTTTTTTCCTTTTTAATTAAAAATATTTACATGTATAGGGGGGATAAAAGAATTGGGGGAAGGCGGTCAAAAAAAAATTTTTTTTTTTTTCTTAACTAAAAAATATTTCTATGACTGGTAATATAAACAAATTGAGGGGGGTACAAAAGTTTTTTTTTCTTTCTTTTTAAACTACAATTCTTTCTATTTATGGGCGAGGGTACAACAAAAATCGGGGTAGGATCGAATTTTTTTTCCTTTATTTTCAACTAAAAATAATCTTGGTCATAAACACAGAAAATCAACGTCTAACCACCACAGAAATATGACTGGGGCTCCATTGGCTTACGCGTGAGCCTTCATTTCTGATGCGCAGCCTAGCAAAAATATGCGACCGGAGGGAGCATATATTTGCTAATAATAATAATAATAATAATAATAATAATAATAATAATAATAATAATAATACAGTAGTACATTTGTTTAGTGGTATATGTTAATCAAAAAGTGCTTAATACTCTAGATAGAGAAAGGGGTGTTTAAACGCAACGTTCCAATAACTTCAATGCGTTATGTGATGGTGATGTATACTAGACAAACAACTCGGTGTTATCCCAGATCAATAAAAGTAAAAGTATAGTATTACAGTTGTTAAGTTTTACATATTAATCTAAAAGTGCTCAATAAAGCATGTGCGTTTGAACGATGTGTTGCTTAGGAGCAATAACTTAATGTGTTTCGTTATAGTGTTGCATACTAGAAAAGAAACTCGGTGTTGCCCGAAAAAAGTGAAAGTAATAACGCAGTATTACATTTGACAAGTTGTATAAGTTTATCTGAAAATGAACAATAACTTAGAGCAAAGACTTTAAGGTGTTTTATAGCGTTGTCTACTAATCAAGGAACCTGATGTTGACTGGAAGCAATAATATTGATAAGAAAGTATTAGGTTTGGTAAAGGGGTGTATGTTAATCAAAAAGTGCACAATACATTAGATAAAGAAGGTGTCTCTTAACCCCACATTGCCGGGAGTAATACCTTCAATGTGTGTTCCTGTAGTGTTGCATACAAAAAAGAAACTCGATGATGCCCGGGAGCAGTACTATTAATGATGCAGTATTACATTTGGCAAGTTGTAGGTACAAATCCAAAAGTGCTCAATAACCTAGATAAGATAAATGTGCTTTAATTCTATATTACTTCGAGTAAAAAAACTTCATTGTGTCTTGTTATACTATTGAATACAAGATAAGGAACTCGGCGTTGCCCAGAAGCTATAATATTACTAATACAGTATTAGATTTGGTAAGTGGTATATGTTAATCCCAAATTGCTCAATACCTTATATAGAGCAAATGTGTTATAACACTGCTTTGCCCGAGTGCAAAACTTCAATGTGTTGTATACTAAACAAGAAACTCGGTGTTGACTGGGAGCAATAAATGTAATATTACAGTATTACATTTCGTAAGTGCTTTATGTTAAATCAAAAATTCTCAGTATCCTAGATAAAGAAGGTGTATTTTGACACTGAGACAGAATATAAATTGGTGTTGTTATAGTGTTGTATACTAGACAATGATATCGGCGTTGCCCGGGAGTAACAATAGTAATAATACAGGAGTACATTTGTTAAGTGATATACGTTAATCCAAAAGTGATAAATATCCTAGCTAGAGAAGGTGTGTTTGAACGCCACATTGCTTGCAAGCAATAACTTCAAATGTTTTTAATAGTGTTGTATACAAGACAAGAAACTCGGTGTTACCCGGGAGCAATAATAGTAATAATACAGTATTAAATTTGGTAAGTGGTATATATTAGAGCAGATGTGTTTAAACAAAGCATTGCGTTGCGGCAATAATCTCAATGAGTTTTGTTATAGTGTTGCTTAATAGACAAGAAACTCGATGTTGACTAGGAGCAATAAAATAATATTACATTTGGTAAGTGGTATATGTTAATCCAAAAGTGTTCAATATCCAAGATAGAGCAAGTGTCTTTGAACGCTGCATTAGCCAGGAGTACTAAATGCAATGTGTTTTTTTTTATAGTGGGGGATACTAGAAAAGAAACTGGGTGTTGCAATTATAGTAATAAAACAGTATTACATTTGGTAAATGGTGTGTTAATCTAAAAGTGCTAAATATCATAGATAGAGCAGGTGTGTTCAAAGCAAAAACTTGTTCTTTAGGTCGTCAGAAATAATTATAATAAATCTATTATAATTTATGTATGAAAACGTAAATTACTGCCAGAATTTATTTCAATATTTTAGCAATATATCTTTATGAATAGCCAGTGTGAACACTGGCAAAGCATATTATTCCGTGATTTTTGAAAGAGGATAAATACTAGTATATATATATATGTGTGTGTGTGTGTGTGTGTATAACTCTCGATTCACGTGTTTTCTTTTTAATTGATTTTTTTTTGTTCTGTTCCCAAGAAAAACTCATAAACATTACAAGTTTTCTTGGCAAAAAGAGGCGAATTGAATTACATTTATTATGACTTGAAAGCTAATGACTTGCCTATTGGTCTCAACCTGTTGAACGTTCTTAATTGAAACACTTTTTTATTTGTTTCTCTTCACGCGGCTTTGTATATTATTAATGAAAAGCTTTAATAATATATTTCCTTCTCTCTCTCCCCTCGTTCTCTCTCTATATATCTATATATATAAACATCATTATTATCATACTAAAGCGAAGTTAATCAACGTTTGTTTCCGCAAGTGTTATTTCTTATATACTTTAATGACGTAAAATTTATTTCTTATATACTTTAATGGCGTACAATTTATTTATTATATACTTTAATGACGTAAAATTTATTTCTTATATACTTTAATGGCGTAAAATTTATTTATTATATACTTTAATGACGTAAAATTTATTTCTTATATACTTTAATGGCGTACAATTTATTTCTTATATACTTTAATCGCGTACAATTTATTTCTTATATACTTTAATGACGTAAAATTTATTTCTTATATACTTTAATCGCGTACAATTTATTTATTATATACTTTAATGACGTAAAATGTATTTCTTATATACTTTAATGGCGTACAATTTATTTATTATACACTTTAATGGCGTACAATTTATTTCTTATATACTTTAATGGCGTACAATTTATTTATTATACACTTTAATGACGTAAAAAAAATTTCTTATATACTTTAATGGCGTACAATTTATTTATTATATACTTTAATGACGTAAAATTTATTTCTTATATACTTTAATCGCGTACAATTTATTTATAATATACTTTAATGACGTAAAATTTATTTCTTATATACTTTAATGGCGTACAATTTATTTATTATATACTTTAATGACGTAAAATTTATTTCTTATATACTTGAATGGCGTACAATTTATTTATTATATACTTTAATGACGTAAAATTTATTTCTTATATACTTTAATGGCGTACAATTTATTTATTATATACTTTAATGACGTAAAATTTATTTCTTATATACTTTAATGGCGTACAATTTATTTTTTATATACTTTAATGGCGTACAATTTATTTATAATATACTTTAATGACGTAAAATTTATTTCTTATATACTTTAATGGCGTACAAATTATTTATTATATACTTTAATGACGTAAATTTATTTATTATATACTTTAATGACGTAAAATACACACTAAATTATTACATTGTTATGTTTTTAAAAATTATATTTTCATTTTTAGCCGTTAGCTGTAATTAATAGGACAAGTCACTTAACCCTCGCTCAGTTATCAATGATTTTTCACGCCATCTCCAAGTTTGTTAATTCAACTATTCTCTAATAGTTGTTATTGTCTTTTTAAGCAGTTAGAAGAAAAAGTGTCTCTCTCTTTTCTGCTAATTTACATAGAGTGTTTGTACGCACCGTAAAAGGTATGTAAATTAGATAGCAAAATAATAGGACTACTTACTTCTATTAATACCCATACGCATAATATAGAATTAAAGTGACTTTTATTTCAGAAAGGCAAGATGAATTTCTTTACTAATATGTTACATTTTATGAATGTTCGAATGAAATGAGAGTAGAACAAATAGTAAAAGTTGTCCTAACCCAACGGGTCATTGTAGCCTATATATATATATATATATATATATATATATATATATATATATATATATATATATTAATCTCTCTCTCACTCTCTCTCTCTCTCTATATATATATATATGTATACACACACACACACACACACACACATATATATATATATATATATATATATATATATATATATATATATATATATATATATATATATATATTGAAATGTCTATGGATATACATATCGAAACCTATATATATGGTAATAGATATTAAAAATAGTTATTTATTAAATAATAATTATTAGGGTCCGATAAGTTGAGCTCTTTGTCAGAAATTAAATTGAAAATTCAAAATTAACCACGTTGCGAGGTAATCCCCCTTTTGAAAATCAGAACCATGTTAGAATCTCATTACTTCTGTTTTAAAAATACAAGGTGTATTTCTCTCGCATTTCAAAGCGTGATCGTCACAACGGCCTGCGTTTATAATACCTGGATCCGGTGTTCGAATCGTACGACTGGCGGTACAGTTACGTATTTCCATACTGACGAGTGTAGAAAAACATGAAACATATATACGTGTATGGATATTAAAAATATTTTTTTATTAAATAATTATATATATATGTGTGTTTTATGTATATGAGCGCATGCATATATTCGAGTAAGACGATCGCTCAGTATGCATGTGTACATTTATTGATGTATACATATGTACACATATTTTAATTATTCTTAATTATTATAACAAAATAAATTAATTTAGTGTTGGAGATTGCAGAATATGAAATCAGTTATATTTGGTTCAAATCTGATCGAGATTTAATCTATATTCAATTACGTCTAATATTATTGAAAGAGGTCTGAACTCACAATTTCCTCTACATATGAAAAAACAAGAATGATTTGTTACTTCTGACACTTCTAAAACACAACTCATATCTTTTCATCACCAATGCTCAGATCTTTCTTTGCCCTTATCGAAATGAATGGCTCTCTTCTTGAGGAAGGCCCTTGGTTTGATATGCTCCGAGGACTTACTTTCATTCCAGATCTAAATGGAAGATTTATATCTTATCTGTTTCTGAGGTTGCTGGAAAAAAAGGGTACTTCGGCCATATTTAGGGAAGTGCCGCCCAAGTACTTTTATTGCCCTGGCAGAATTCAAAATTGTCTTCAGGGAGATAATGTATTTCTCACAGAAGAGAGGGTGCTTGTTTTCTCCACTCTATCCTTATTTTCATTGAAGGTTTTTGACTGAGCTCCAATCTCTGTTTCTACCTGGTAAAGCATTTACATCAAGAACTAGTATTTCTACCACAATTGAAAATTAATCTCCTTTCTTTCCCTGTGTGCCTAAGGGTTTGCGGAATTTCTATGAACAGAGTTTAGTTCTAAAACAAATTAAACAGTGAAAAAAATTAATACGGGATGTCTGTCCTGCTGATTACAGCATGGTCGTCTTCAAATCCAATGTCAACAAATACTTGCCATAAACTGTCCACATGAGTAATACAACTCTGTTCACCGCATTCATTACTTTCAATCCTTTTATAATATTCTCCATCATTTAATTGACAATCCATCCATTTCATTAACCCGTATCCTTGCAGAGAAAAGTCAGCTGACCGAGATTAAATGTTCTACCGAAACGGCCGCAATGAAAATGACAGACAGGAATCTGGTGTCGGCTTTGCTATAAAGAATACCCTGTGCGGAAACTAGAAAGCATCCCCGAAGGATTGAGCGACCGCCTGATTAAGATGAGGCTCCCACTCGGAAACAGAGTAAGCGCTACATCATCAGCGCCTACGCACCAACAATGACCAATTCAGACGACGTGAATGATCAGTTCTATGAAGAACTGGACTCGCTGATCGCAACAATAATCCTAATCTGACAAATTGTTCATCTTCAGAGGGTCGGCACCGACTCCTCAGCCTGGCCAAGAGTACTAGGCAAACAAGGAATCGGTAAATGCAACAGCAACGGGAATCTTCTCCTACAAACATGCGCTCTCAACGATCTCTCTATCACGAACACTCTTTTTCGTGTACCAATCCGTAAGAAGACATTATGGATGTACCCGAGATCTAAGCATTGGCACACATCGTCAGAGCAAAAGACAAGAAGGATGT
This sequence comes from Sepiola atlantica, assembly GCA_963556195.1. NCBI lineage: Eukaryota > Metazoa > Mollusca > Cephalopoda > Sepiida > Sepiolidae > Sepiola > Sepiola atlantica. The sequence continues at coordinate 94,288,466 of OY744526.1, forward strand.
TAGATCAGTCAAAATGCATAGCAGAATGCTGGACCGACAACCAGCTTATTGTCGCAAAGGTGAATCTCTTCTTTCAACCGAGGTGCAGACCGCAGGGACGGAAGGTCCCGAAGAAACTTAACGTCAGCAAACTTGAAGACCAAGAAGTTGAGCAAGATTTTCGGTCTCGCATATCCCTCAACACGGTCACCTCACACTCCAGTATTGAAAAGCAATGAGCGGAATTTCGTGATACTACTTATCATATCTCATTGGAGATTATCGGACCAATCACTAGAATACAACAGGACTGGTTCGACGAAAATGATAAGGAAGTCGAGATTTTACTCGGAGAGAAACGCAACCTGCTAAGGGCTCATCAAAACGATCCGGAAAACATGGCAAAGAAATCTGAGTTCAGCAACATCCTGTCCTTGATTCAAGTCAAACTCCGCCAGATACAGGACAAGTGGTTGAGCGCCAAAGCAGACGAGATTCAAAGCTACGCAGATAGACACGACACGAAGAGGTTCTATGACGCGCTGAAAGCAGTCTACCGACCTCAGCACCGCGGCGTATTCCCCATATACAGTTCGGACGGCATCACACTTCTAACCGACAAAAAACTGATACTGTTGAGATGAGCAGAACACTTCAAAAGCGTTCTAAACAGACCAGCCGCGATCAACGAAGAAGCCATTGCCCGCCAACCCGATGTACCGATAAACAATGATATTGACGCCCTGCCGTCATCTGGAGAAGTTTGGTATACAATCAAACAAATGTCGAACGGAAAAGCTTCAGAGTCAGACGCCATACCGTCTGAAGTCTACAAGGCAGGCGGTCCGGCAATGACCAACCAACTCACAACAATGTGGAAAGAAGACACATTGCCCCAGGAGTTCCATGATGCCACGATCGTACACATACTCAAGCGGAAAAGAAAACCGCTATCACTGTGAAAACAATATAGGCATCTTTCCCCTCTCAATAGCGGGCAAGATCTTTGCCCAAGTCTTGCTGAACCGACTGCCGACGCACTTGGAATGCGAACCAATCCCAGAAAGTCAATGTGGCTTCCGCCCCGGACGAGGCACGACGGACATGATCTTCGCTGCCCGCCAACTCCAAGAGAAACGTGTCCAACAAAACCGTGATATCTACATAACGTTTGTGGATCTCACTAAGGCATTCGACTCAGTCAGTCGAGAAAGTCTCTGGAAGATCATGGGGAAATTCCAAGTTCATCGGAATCATTTGCCAGTTCCATGAAGGAATGACGACCAGGATTCTCGACGATGGCGACGCATCTGAGACCTTCCAGGTGACAAACGGAGTCAAACAGGGTTGTGTCCTAGCTCCCGCGCTATTCAGCATGATGTTCTCAGTCATGCTAAACGACGCGTTTGGAGAGAACAAAAATGGCGTCGACATTAGATATAGAACGGACGGAAACTTGTTCGACGCCAGGCGACTGCTTGCGGCGACCAAAGTAAAGGAAACAACTATCAAGGAACTTCTCTTTACGGACGACTCTGCTGTCACCACGCACAAGGAAGGTGAGATGCAACGCCAAATGGACTATCTCATGGCAGCCTGCAACAACTGTGGTCTGACAATCAGTACAAAAAAGACCGAGGTATTATTTCAACCGACCCTAGGAAAAGAGCACTCCAATCCACGAATTTCAGTGGACGGAGAAACTCTCAAATCAGTGGATAGTTTCATCTACCTTGGCAGTACAATCTCCAGGACCGCGAACATTGACGAAGAGCTAAACAACAGAATCTCATCAGTCAGCAGCACTTTTTGCCGACTGCGAGATCGAGTGTGGAATCGAAGAGGCATCAGCCTCCGAACCAAGCTGAAGGTTTACAGAGCAGCTGTCGTCCCCGTCCTGGCCTAGGACTGTGAGATGTGGACGCGTTACTGCAGACATGAGCGACGGATTGGCCGATTCCACACAAATTGTCCTCGGAAAATCCTCCATATCCGATGGCAGGACAAGATCCTTGATACTGAGGTTTTGTCCAGAGTCGAAATGTTCAGCGCACAAACCCTCCTTCGCCAAGCCCAACTGCGCTCGTCAAGTCACGTTTCTCGCATCAGCGAGAAGTGAATCCCGAAACAAGTCATGTTCGGTGAGCTCAGCCGCGGCAAACGAAACGTTAGCCGACCTAAAAAGAGGTGCAATGATAGCCTAAAGGAAACGCTAACTAGCTTCGAAATAGATCACCGAACGTGGGGAGAGACTGCCTCAAGTCGAACTCGTTGGAGGACAGTGATCAAAAGAAGCGCTGCCCCCGCCGAAGCCTCTCGAGCAACAAGGGCCTGTGAGAAGAGAATGAAGCGCAAAGCAAAACAGACACCATGACGTACTCGATCTTCTGTCGTCGTCGTTGAAACCATTTGGTCGTCTTCGCGCTTGCGATGAGACGAACAACATATATGTGCAAGAAAGAGATGGAAAATTATATCATACTAGTTTATTTGATTATGTGTGTAATATATTTATTTATTCCTATTTAGTTAATTATTTGTGTAGTATTAATTAATCAATAATATTTAATTATTTATCATCATATAAGTATGTGCATATGCACTGTGTATATGTAAGTCTGAGAGAGAGATGGAAAATTAATATCTATTAGTTTTACTATTTATGTGTGAATTTTTTTATTTCTATTTATTAATTAAATAAATTTGTATATTATTAATCAGTCAATAATCATTAAATTAATTATTAGCATATAAGTATGTGCATATGCAATATATATATATATATATATATATATACATATATATATATATATATATATATATATATATATATATATATATATATATATATGTATATATATACAGCATGCACATAGGTGTATGCTCATCCATCCTGCATGGTAAAGACAATATTAATGTTTGACAACGTAGTAGGAGAGAATAGAATTGTGAGGCGTTCAGAGAGACAAGAGATAGGGTACATTTATTTATATTCATCTAAATTACTGATAGTGTCATAAATTAATGTATACTTAAATGTCCACACATGTGAGTGAACATATATATATATGTGTACGTGCACAAGTACGAGTCCTAAAAAGTAGCTTTATATGTGAGAATGAATTACTTAAATACACAATTTATATAGGCGTTGTGCGAGATGTATGTGGAGTAAATGTGGTATGGAGTGGTAATCCAGGATCTGATGTTAATTTTTGTTCAGCCATGGTGTGTTTGCTGAATACCAGAGATAAATTATAGAAACCGTTATGTTGTTTGATAGTGTTGGAGTTTGTGATGAGTGCTGCTTCAATGAGTCTGCGTCGAGATTTATTTGATATGAATTAATGATATAATTTATCTTTACTTTCTTCATTTAAAGATAAAATGTCACTATCTGTATATGCATATATTCATTATATATATATATATATATATATATATATATATATATATATATATATATATACAAAATAAATAATCGAATGGTGTCAGGGTTAATTAATATATATATATATATATGTGTGTGTGTGTGTGTATATATATATATATATATATATATATATACCCCATTCGATTATTCTTAAGTGAGATAAATAGTGATCGACTCAATTTATATTAAAGGATTTTCAGGGGCAGTTTTTGACTCGCCATACTTTTTCTCGACACACTTTTAACACTAAATAAAAACTAACATACGTGTTGGATGATATCGGCAAGTGTAAGACGTCTTTTGCTTACTTTTTACTGCATCTTTTTTTAATATATGACCAGCTTTTATGTAAATAATGACTGTTGCCGACATGGACGACTACATTAAGTTTTCTTTTGTAGAATATAGATCTCTTTGCTATTTATTTGTAATTTTGCAAGAAACTTAAGTCTGTTATCAAACTCTATGGAAAACATCGTGTTAGTGCAAATATCTGTCTGTCTGTCTGTCTGTCTGTCTGTCTGTCTCTCTCTCTCTCTCTCTCTCTCTCTCTCTATATATATATATATATATATATATATATATATTATATATATATATATATATATATATATATATGAGAGGTGGAGAGGCTAGATATAATGAAATATAGACGTATAATGCTAGAAACATAGATAGATAGATCGATAGATAGATACATACGTAGAATCGAAGAATACAGCATTAAACCTGACCAATAATTCTACTGCGTGTTTTGATTATACTCTGTTCAAATGCGCACAAACACGACATGAAATATAGATCGCCAAAGAAAGTATTAGGATACTTTCTTCTCATCGATGGCCAACTACTTTTCAATGGCTTCATTTTTGAAAGGTGCTTGTTTTCAATGACCTCACAGGACCTCGAATAAGAAGCCGTGGCATTCTTGCCTGTTCGACGTGGTTGTCGATCACAGTGCAGCAACGTTAATGATCGCAATTTTACAAAACATCGAAAAGCGGTCTATCGCTTATTCGCGGATTTGGCGTGACTACAAGACCGACGAATTGGCAAAACCTGCATTCCAGCACTTCAAAGTCGACCTATGCATTGCCGTCCACAATCATAAAGATCATGTAACGTATGTATACGTGTTTAGAACCGACGACAATCCGTGACAACATTGAGTGAACGTGCCAATTTGCCAATATGTGTGCGGGCTTTTGTGCGCATGCACTGATGTGTCTCTGTGGTTGCGGGTACTTTTGTTTGTGAGAGCAATGAATGAATTTGGATTTGAGGAAAATATATGTTTGCAATGATGCTTCTGTGTGGTGGTGGTGGTGGCGATATAGTTAGTGAAAATAAAAACAAGCACGGATGTTTTCAAGATACGTCCATTCAATCTGCGCTTTTATCGATGAACATATATTATCAATCCTATATTACTATCATAACCTGTTACTTAAATCAATAATACAACCTAAAAATAAAGTGGTCAACCATAGTCGAGAGCGACCTGAAAGTCTCCTTTTCCTTAGCTACGACACCGAAATGTAGAGGAGGGCACCACTCTATCCAAAAATTACTCCACTTACCCTTGATCCACACCTTTTAATAGTGAATGTTTAGCAAGTGGGCATCAAGTACCATAGTCTTTAGTATGACTTGACCGATGATTGAACCTCGGTCTCCCGGCCCATTAGCGAACATTCTAGCCATTATGCATAATGGGCTGGTCAATACAACATAATCTTTTGAAATACTGTGTATATAGTAGAATGTAAAGACCCAAAAGCACTTTTTATTTGCCTGGTGTGAATAGCTATATTTTGAACAGTTGATAATAAATAAGTGTTTGGTGTTATACATTTTTAATTTATTGTCCTATTTCCTATATATAAATGCAATAGCGAAGTCGATACTAATACTAATTAATTAAAGTGTCTTAATCAAAATTTAAAGATTTCTTTTATATATTCTGTAAAATTACATATGGATATTTTATGTAAATAAGCTGCACAGAAAATGTTCTGTTTCGATTCCAGAGGGTAATTATGAGTCTTATTGTGTGGATGCACATTTTAGAATTGTTTTTATAGCTAAGCAGTGCTTAAAACTAATCAGTCCTTGATTTTCTTACCCCTCACTACTCATTCTTTGCTTCGGCCATTCTTTGTGAGAGTGAGATGTTGGCGCTTGTTACTTTTAAGTTGGTCAAACGAACAAAAGGTGACCTTACTCTGTACTAAGTGACTTTTGTGTCGCTTATTTTCTTTAGTTATCTATCGCTTTCAAGATAACTAATGAAGAATGTTTATATTCTGCCAAAACTATAAATCTAAAATTAATCTCAAATGGCGAGTGTTAACAATAGAGAAATACGACAGGCGTATGGCGAACGTGACAACAACAAAAAAGATATAAACTTGTATGTAATATAATAAAGAGTGTTTTATTTCGTGGAAATAAACACATCTTCTTGCCGGTGTTACATGACAACGAATCGTTCGGAGTAAGATTACCGCGGTAGTAGTTGAAGATGATGCGGCAGTATTAGAATGTTGCCCGCCGTCTTGAATCACTTAGCGTAACTTTGTCGCAGTGTATGATGATGATAATCAGTACAGCGATGTTTAGAATGTAGCAAAAGTTCTGCTGCTTTTTGTCGTCGCCGGGTCGATGTAACTGTTGCAGGCAGGATCAGAGCTGCTACTAGTATTGTGGGTGGATTCCGAAGCTGCCGCTGATGCTGTGAGCAGGATCGGAGCCCAGAGTTGCTGGTAGTGCCGTGGGCAGGATTGTAAGCTAGTGCTGCTACTGTTGTGGTAGTCGTCGTGGACAGTTCCAAACGAGTATTGTTGCTGTGATTCTCGTTGTCGTGGCAAATCGCAATCTCACTTGACGACGTGAGTGGAGGAAAACCACAAAGTGATAAAATGTTTGTATTTTATATTGGTCACACAGCTGCTGCCAGTATAGGTGTCTTGAGATGACCTGATTTGTCGAAAGAAAGAGAGATGCGCGAAGAGAAACGAAGTGGAATTGGGGTGCATTGATTGACAGTGTGTGGTTGAATTCTCCCTTTCTCCCTTTCTGTGGTTAAATCATTCCTTCCTTTATTTTCTGCGGTGAATATTACTTTCCAGTCTACCAGCTGACTCCGTTCTTAACGCATGCCCTTTCCAAAAAATACCTCAACAAGCCGTACGCAACACAGAGCGAAATAAAATGGAATTTAACGAATGAATTATATATTTCATAAACCAAGAAAAAAGTCATAATTCTTAATTTGGTGTTCCATTTTCAGCGGTAGACTCAAATTAAGGCAAGACTTACAGAGATAGTGGGGGTCAGTGAAAAACCCACCTCTCTTTTACCTATGTACCTCTCTCTCTCTCTCTCTCTCTCTATATATATATATATATATATATATATCTTAGGTCACGTCAACAGCAAGAACTCTGTGTGTTGGCGATCTGAAGCGCCAAATGAAGCCATTCAGATGCCACTGCACTCGGATTTCGAAATCAATTCATAATCTAACCTTTTTAGTTTACAAAATGATGTTGATGAGACAATGACAGTGAATAAAGAGGATTACAGTGTGGTGCTTAACATATTCTGGATACACTTGACACCCTGTCGTGGCATGCGGCGAGAGAAGCAATCGTTTCAACAAGATAGAGTAAATCCCCTTACAAAGCAGATTCCCTATGAAATGACTGAATTGTCGCTTTGAAGGTCGGTTATTCAGAAGACACCGCCTTCCAGATTGATCTCCACATTCACCGGATTTAAACTCACCGGATTTCTATCTGTGCTTTTGTTTTCAAAACTCGGCGGCTCCTAGTATGCCATTCGAACATGAATGTAACATTTTCATTTCATAACAAGAGATACTGAATGAACATTCATTTAAATTAGTATCATCTTTGAGGAAATCCAAATCTTTTTCTTGTTTCTTTTATGTTATGCGCATGTAGATGGGTCACGTTTTCACTGGAGCTCCCTGTAAATACATAATAATTCTCCTTCGTATTTCTACCAAGAATAAAAGATGACTTTTACTGCTGGAAAATCGACGATGAAAATATTAATTTATTGATTTTATTTTATTTTCTTCTTTCTATTGCAACACAACATCAAAGAAAACTATCGAGCGACAAACCTCCAAGAAGCAAAGCAATGCCCTACTGTTCGACATAGGAGATCTTCCTTAAAACGTATTATTACGGAATATCAAATAATTTAAATGTATTTATCAAATGGATTCACTGAGACAGTAAAATTCAACCGACCGAAGTCAAGTGTACTTGATACCATTAAATGTTGCAGAATCTGAGCCTAAGTTTCTCATTCTAGAATTGTAGAATAGCGGAGTGGTCGACAAACTTGCTGAATGATTGACGGGTGGGAGATCAAAGTGTGAGTTCGGTGGATGGCAGATTGCAAAATGACGCCATTTCTTTCGAAGGGTAAGGTGATCTCTTCTCCAGCTAGATTTGACAGGTATCGGACGCCTGAAGCGATAGCTCGGTACAAGCGTCGGTGTGGGTAGTGATGGGCGAGTTATGAAGTGATTCTGGTAGCTCTGATTATTAGGATTATTCGTACTACTGTTTCTATCTTGGATGTTATTCTCACAATGTGTTGGCCGATGTAACCTCCAACCTTCTTCAGACCCGTTAACCAAACCGGATCTTAAATAAGTCTTGATTGTATTTTTAGTACCGCTCGTACTGAGAATTGAACCTTCAATCTCCAGAAGCACTTTTATCCGTTGTGCCACTGGTTCATGTAGCTGACGGAACAGTAACAAGTTATCCCCGTGGATTAAATAAAGGGTGTTGTTCGAAATTTCGTACAGATTCCCGAGTCTGACATAAAGATTCACAAGTTCGGACAAGACATACCGGAAGAAGGTAAAAGGTTACATCGGCCGAAACGTTGTGAAAATAACATTCAAGATGATAACAGTAGTCTGAATAATTCCAATAAAAGATTCACCTCAATAGCTAATAAGATTGAAACGTGCGAGGTGCCTTTTCACTATGACCGTTCAAATATGAGTGACAGAAGACGCAAAATGAGATCGTATGTGAAACCTGTTACTTAAGAACAGCTGAAAGAGCAATAAGCTGTACCAAGATTTCAGTATTTTCCGCGACCTAACAGTGGAGGTCTGGATAGTGCTCTTAATCCTCGGTCTGCCCATCTTCCTTGCTTTTTTAGTTTTTGCAAATAGTATCATGTCGTTTATGTTACATGAAGTGGTTTACTATTTAAAAGTAGTGGCCATAGAGAACCTTCTTGCAAAATGTATTTCTGTATTCTGATCTCTGTCGGGTGTTCTGCTTCAGCTGTCAGTTCTAGTCTCTGTGTTAGCATCGTTTTCTCCATTAAGTTGATATTTTTGTCAGATATTTTGTACATCCTTAAGCATTCGATTATTTTTGCTTGGTAGATGATTTCGTACTCTTTATTGTAGTCGATCCATACCATGGGTATGTTCTTTTTTCTGCGATTTACCTCCTTCAGGAGATTTTAGTCGATGTGCCCCCGATTGTCGCTTTCCGGCATCGGTTGTATTTCCCATAGACATTTCCGTGATTGTTAAGAAGGTAGTGGGTCTGTTGGCTCAGTTACGCCATTTAAAATGTCAACATTATTGTTAAGAAGGTTATCGTTCTGTAGTTATTTGGGATTTTCCCTCCCTATTGTTTGTTGTATTAATGTGATTCTTTCTTTAGTTAACAACTCTAGTATGTCCGTTTCGTGTATATATCTTATGTTTCGTTTTAGTCATGTACTTTCAACACCAAAATGCATGTATTCCGTCGTGGCCTCGTATTTTCCTGTATGATATTTTCTAAGATCGTGTTCAGTGTTTGTTCATTAATTTCTTAGATTTCATGCAGCTCATACTATTTTCCAATATATTCCCTCGGAATTGTTTTGTTTCTGTCGTGTACTGTTGTTCTGTTTTTCTTCTTCCTCAGTTTACGTTTTGGTGGAACTGGCTTTCATTGTTTTCAAAAAATGTTACTTTTCAGATTCGTAGCTCTATCGTCTCAGACTTCCATCTTTTGCGGGTGTCTTTTTATTTTAGTTCTTCGTGTTTCTTGTTTAGTCTTTCTTCTGTGTCAGCTATATGTCCTCGTTACTTCCTTTTCTGTTCTTGTTTGTCTTATTTACAGCTTTAACTTCTTGATGTAATTTATTGAGTTGGTTTTTACCAGGGGTGTCCATCCATGCAGTGTTTGTCCATTATTTTCACGGAGTTTGTTTTTATGTTTTCGTTTGTAATGATGATTTGGCCCCTGCATAAATTACGTCGTTTAGGCCTGTAATAGTATTTATTGAGATGTAGGGGAGGAGTCTGTTAACCTTTTCAGTTTCTGATTTTATTTATTTCCATCCTTCGTTCCTTAGAAATGGGAGTTTAGTTTTGTTTTGTAGTCATTGGTTTCTGTGTTTTCGGTGTTTATGTTGTGCCAGATTTCTTCCTGTATATTTTCACAGCGGTGTTTCCCGGTGTTCTGTTACATCATTTTCCTTTTATTTCCATATTCTTTTTCATATTATTATAATTATTATAATTATTATTATTATCATAATTATCAGTATTATTATTATTATCATTATTATTATTATTTACGCACTAGTAGGTTTCACACAAGTGATCAACCAATGGTGTTGCGTGGACTCTGAGTGACAATCAGTTGATTTTATTGTCTAAAACTACTCGCTTCTTTTGATAACGGTTACAAATCATTTTGCGTTATCGCAACAGCCGTTTAGTATTTATTTCTTGCTAGCACTGACCTTTGATCTTCTCTTGAATTTGAGTGGCGATGAGCCTCCTCAAGGTTCCAGTGCATTCTGCACCGTTCCAGTTGATGTCTTGATGATGTTCTCCCTCTACAAGCTCCTAATCCTTCTTGGCCCTGTACGGCTATTTTGTGTGATACCAGCCGAAGCTAGTACCACCACATGTGTCTAAGTGTGTGTGTGCATTTTTGAAAGAAGGGCAATTTATGAAATGTAAGTAGGTTTCAGTTCACTTGGGTTTGTGTGATGTTCTTTCAATGTGTTTTGTTTTATTTCTAATTCAACTTACCTGTTGCTGATTAGCGTTCGTTCGTAGGTTATCTGGGTTGAGTTCCGCATTCGAGGACTTTTTTTAAAGATTTCGGATGTTTTAATTAGTGCAGGACGTTGTTTGGTCTCAGTCTTCTCTTTGGTTCCAATTTCTTTTTTTACAGGTTTTTCGGGGTTGTTCTTAGTACACCTATAATTATTAGTATTATAGTGATTTCTTCATGTTCGAGATTTCTTTTAGTCCTGTAGCAAGGTTCTGTCGATTTGCTTCGTTTTTCTACCTCCTTGATCTTGCGGTCTGCTGGGACAGATAAATCCACGATTTGACAGGAATTTCCTTTTTGTTGACTATTATTACGTCCTGTCTCCTTTTGTTGACTATTATTACGTCCTGTCTCCTTGCTTGGACCAGTTTATCTGTGTGTACCTCCATGTCACAGAGGATTTTGTGCTTTTTGTTTTCCAATTCTGTCTCCGACTTTTGTCTGTACAATTTGTCTCCATCTTCAAAGTTTCACGCAGTCGTATCTGCTTTTGTATTCCTTTGAAGCTAGTTGGTTCTTCTTCTTCTTCGTCTTCTTCTTCTAATTATTATTATTATCATTATTATTATTATTATCATTATTATCATTATTATTATTATCATTATCATTAGCATTATTATTATTATTTTTATTATTATCATCATTATATAAGTATTATTATTATTATTATTATTATCATTATTATTATTATTATATACCAGTATTATTATTATTATTATTATTATTATTATTATTATTATTATTATTATTATTATTATCATTATTATATACTAGTATTATTTTTATTATTCTTATTATATACCAGTATTTAATTATTATTATCATTATTATTATTATTATTATTATTATTATTATTATTATTATTATTTGTACTCGCTATAAGTTCTCACACAGGTCATCAATGATTGCTCACTGACAACTGATGGTATTCTCTGGAGTCTGAATGGCAACAAGTCTCCCAAGATTTCCAGTATTCTCCACCTTTTTTTCATAGCCACCGCAAATAACCTTGCAGTATCACAACAGCCGTTTACCATTGATTTTTCGCTGGTAAAGACCATTGGTCTTCTCTGAGATTTGGGTGGCAATAAGCCTCCCCAAACAATATCTGCACTTCCACTGGAGGTCTGGTTTGTGCTGTCCCTCCTCGGTCTTCTCGTCCTCCTTGACCCGATGCAAATATTTTGTGTGGTGTCAGCCTAGGCTGGTACCATTTTTGTATTTATTTTTGTTGTGGGGGGAGCGGGGGAGCTTATGGTAATTTATTATTATTATTATTATTATTATTATTATTATTATTATTATTATTATTATTATTATCATTATTATTATTATTATTATTTGAAGAACACTTTTCAGTTGTTATTTGATCAGTACTGAATTGTTTGCCGTAATATTCTTACACTGTTGTATGAGGCGGCCATTTGGGCTCAGAAAAATAGTTTAGTTTAACCTCGCCACAACGTGAATATATAAATAACGACGATCAATGTGTATTTATATAACAAGAATTGTACTTCACTTGATATATATATATATATATATAGATATATATATATATATATATATATATATATATATATATATATATATATATTGCGACTCAGCAACGAAGAAAATCGTCGCATTGTGACCTTCAGAATTCAACCAACTTGCCAACGTTTCATCGATATTTTCCACAACAATATCTACGTCTGAATTCTCAAATAACTTTAATGAATCTATTTACTCGCATGATTGAAAGAGTAATAAGTCGACATGTTTATTTCAATAGTCTGCAATACCCGAGGGAATGAGCACCACGTCTACTCATGCATCAGCTGAATTTGAAATATCAAAGTTTTCATCGGAAATATGTGTCGATTAATACAAGCGTAATAAATTGTATTGATTTTCATGTACAATTAGAAAGACTTGTTTAAATTAAGTACGAAATGCATAACTAACCCGCTAACACTGAATCTTCTTGCATCTTTCTAATGGATACGTGAGATATTTAAGGGTAGTAATGCGATAGAATGTATGGGTGAGAAACATGGAAATAAGGGAATAAAAACAAACAACTTGAACAGAGAGTCATGATTTAATTCAAAGGACTTTAAGGACGAAATATTTGATTCAATCTTGATTCTGTTTTAATCTCTTTTTGTTTAAATTAGCCTTTTTGGATTATTTCCAGATTCTTTTTTATCGAGGTTACAGCTCATGAAGGCCAAGCCTTATTCAAAGATAAGTGTTAATGAGACGGAAATGAATAGTAACCGAAAAGATGAGGAACACTATGGAAGTATTACAAGTAATCAATCACGTTGGTTACTTTTGTGGCAGTCCATTATAGGAATGTGTTGACATTGAATTTGAAAACGACCAATTGCATTCGTCAGGAAAGCAGTCTCACGGCAACGTGTTCCACATGTGTGAAATCCTAGCAGAGAAGCTCTGGGCACTTGGAGAGAGAAAGAAAATCTGTCGGATTATCCTCCTCTTTAGGAGAGTAGAAAGTGGACTTTCGGTTTACTTTCGACAGCCTCGTAACTCTCGCTTCCCTTATTTTGTCCTTTAGTTCTCACGTTTCATGGGCGATGTTTCTGTCAAAGGAGGAAGAATTGCTGTCTTCTGGGTTGCAATCTATCCATCTAACACTTATTGTTGGCTAGTTTTTTACATTGAAGTGGTATTGTTTTTAGCTCCTTACATCAAGTTGTGTAATGCCTTGTCTGGAGCTATTTCTATAAAGAAAAATATATATATATATAACTCACATTTTTTCGATTACTGTGTCAACAAGTTGAACATCATATTTGCTAATATATTGATGAGAGTGAGCATTGTTACTATTTACACTATTTATATGTTACGCACTGTGATTCTCGTCTTGATTATTATGTTCACGGTGTTTCAGTAATATCTAACCTTTAACAAGTACCATTTTTTTAAGTCAGATATTTTAACTCATCTAGCTCGCTATGCTTTGACATATCATGAATCAGTTAGATTATTTTTATTAAGTATGTCGCTGAAGCCGAGTTCATGAATCGAACTCCAAACCTCTATGATAACTCTGAATACGTTTTTACCAAGCGATGCATCTAAAAATGGCAAGTCAGGCTTAATTAAAAGGACTTATAAACTTAATGTCTGTCTAATGGTGCTATGTGATTTATCTTCTTCTAAACATTGCACATGAAAAGTGCTTGAGAGTAAAACACCCGAAACGTCATTAATTTGTTTTGTGAAGTGTTAAATAGTTTTCTCCTGGTAATTCCATGCAAATCCTTATTGCCACTTTTTTTTAAAAGTTACACAGACAGAATGCGATCTTCACTTCGATCACTGCTGATGTCCAGTGACCTTGCAGTGACGCTATATACAGGGCTAGTGGCGGGGACCGCTTCGGACCGCTTGAGAAGCGGCTGGGATGGTTGAAGGAGGAAATCCGCTCAGTAGAGTTGGGCATTAGGCCGGAGTCATCTCAATATACTCTAAGTTTTCTTAGAATTAGCGATTGGTTCAGGGTGCTCTAACCCTTAATGACAAATTCTTCAAAGCTAAAACCAGCCTAAACTCTTGTTGTCTGCGCTGCACGGATGTTTAGGTGGCAACGGCCGAGCACGCCTTCTTAAATTGCATCAATTTGCATCAATTTAGGAAGCATGTCAACCAGGTGACGACTCGCATCGTCCCAAGCAGTTGCTACCCCTAGATGTAACATCAGTAGTGTACAATGTGATCCCTTCGTGGCCCAGGGAAAAACAAATGGTGTTTCTCGTGATCTTAACCGTAGCTACACTTGTAGTGTAAACCTCACGCGTAGACATAGGAAACGGAAGTGAGTCGCCTTCTAATTACGACTCCACATCCCACCCAATTTGGTATTGTACCACATCTTATTTTATAAAAAAAATTTGCTAAACTGTGAAGTTTTTGTAAATTTTTTAAAGATAAACAAATTACACGGGCATACTACAAGTAACCAAAAGAACTTCAATATAAAATTATGAGTATTTACTTATAAAATAAAATAATAATGCATTATACAAACTTCAATGAACAATTACCGACTATTTATCATCATAGAGTTACTAAGAAGTACTAAGTCTACTGTATTTTCTTGGAACAGATTAAATTCGACTCGAATATCTGAATGTCTACAACAGTCTCATCTGTAATGAACACTCCCAATCAGTAGCACAATATCAATATGTATAGTAAATGGTTATTGTCACTCTCATTATCTCGAGATTTAAGTTCGAACTCCAATGTCTGCAATGACACTATTTCTTCATATATGACAATATGATAGCCAAGACGCGAGCATCAGTCCGAAACATGTAAATAGTGTAAACAGCTTCCTAACAGTTCGCCTAATCTTTGTAGGTGAAAATAAACATAAGTGTACACCTTAATAGGCAGCACTTATTCTTGATATACTTGTGTGCATCTATAGCGAATGCATACAATAAGCGCGAATAGCACTACATGATACGATTAGTAGAGCGAATATTTCCACCGATGCGCAACAGTGTCATTAAGTTCAATGAATCCATATAGAAAATCAAGCTCAAAACACAATGACTGGAAGTTATTAAATTCTAAACAGGCAGGAATCATAATCTCAGTAAGAGAGAATATTATATACTAAGAAGGTTTGTTTCTGTGGCCGTTTTGTCCACTAAGTTTATGGTATTAGAACGAGGAACGTGAAATTTAATCGAAATTTTATGGTATTAGAACGAGGAACGTGAAATTTGATCGAAAGTTTGTGGTATTAGAACAAGGAACGTGAAATTTAATCGAAATGAACGCATAGCTATGTAGATTACCCTGATAGGATCATAGTTTTCTTATACACAACCGGTAAAGACGTAAAGTTTGATTACTTTGTCTTACAGCATATCAAACCTTTTTAATTATTAAATACTAAATCCACTCATTATCCTAAACATTTTCATGCTTCAAGTTCTTAATATTTTCAGATATTTATTAACAGTGTACATTTGTAAATGTGTACATAGTATGGACATGACATATGCTATCTAACCTAGAGATGAAACCCTGACAGGTAATATCACTACGGTTTAGAGTGGACCTGTGCGTAACGAAGACAAAGGGGTTACCCCACACTTCTCCAAACATCCACATTGGAACCTAGTCACGGGCAGTAAATTAGGTAAAAATAAGATGATGTTACTTACAAAATAATATTGGGTATAATGACCAATTAAACAATCCATTTCAAAATTGAATTCACATGAAACGTAATGGGGTAATTAACCAGATAATTGATATAAGGTTAACACTAAATGCGTACTATAATAGTCTGTCCATTTTATGTTTCGTTATAACATAATGGATAAAAATAGTTTTGTATACACCATTATTCATTGCTCTACCTAAGAGTACGTACATTCATACAGTCATTCACAGAAACTCGAAAAATAGCTATACGTTTACAATAGTGCATGACGGGAATGTAACAAAAAGTATTTACGACGTTTGTTTCTTCGTTCGTTAGTTTTTCAGGTTTTTTATCGTGAATCCACCTTTTTATTTTTTCGAATTTTCTTCGTTCAAAAGAAAGACAGCTGGGGTTTAACTTATAAAACAATAGCCAATTTGTTTATAAATACTACAAAAAGCAATCCAGTATATTACTGCCAATTGAGTTTGGTTTCAGAAAATATCTTTCATATAAATGTCATTTAAATAGCTTACAAGAATCTCCCGTAAATGACAGTAAATAATGTCATTTTTTGCGTTATTGTTGTTTTTATGTTTTCTTAACTAACGTAAACAAATTCGTCGTTTTTGCTTCCCATTGGCTTTTTACTTTATACTTCTATCGCTCACTCTTTCTTGCTCTCTCTCCTTCTCTCTCACTCTCTTTCTCTCTCTCTCTCTCTCTCTCTCTCTATCTATATATATACATATATATAGTTAAAAATTATATCTTATACTTAAATCCTATATTGACTTGTCGATGCTCGATATAAAAGATAGAGCAGTAGAATAATAAAATAAATGATAAGAATAAAAATTGGATTAAATACAATATTTATTAAATCCTAAAATAATTCAAGCAAGGACTAGTTAAAAGAACATGTTTCTTTCCTCAATCCATGGATTTTCAAAGATATGCTCTTATCATCAGAGAAAATTCGAAAGGACAAACTATTAAAGTTTATACTACTGTTAAGCGAACATTTGAAAATATAAAAATATTAAAAAATTATAAAATAAAATTTTTTAAAAATTTCTATTTAAAAAGATGTTTTGCAAAGAAGATCATCTTCGTAGAAGAAGCATAACGTGTATGTATAAGCAATTCGAGGAATAGCAAATATGAAGCCGTGTATGATGAAACGTAGAGAGTAATCAAAAGGGATCAGTGTAGTAAAAAGTTCCAGTCTAAGAGATGGAAAGATTAAAGTCCAAGTTAAAAGGTCGTTGGCAGTGAAGTAAATACCCAAAAATATATAAATATATAAATATATCAATATATATGTCCTTAGGAATTAGTAAATAATAAAATAACAAAAATGTCCAATGTCATATTGATGCTTCCTCGGTAAAGCAAGAAAAATGACAGGTTCTGCCCAAATGGAGGAGGTATAGAATGGGATAATTCGAGTGAATATAAAACTGTAATAAACAGAGGTAGAACAGACAGAAGCGTAAGGAAGAGAAAGAAAAGGAAAAAAAAGAATAATAATAAAAATAGTAATAGGTAGGAAGAAAAAAGGGAGAGAAGAAAAAGGGAACAGAGGAATAAAAATGATATATATGATGGCGGGGTGCAGGGGTGTCGAAGTAAAGGGAAGATACAGTAAAGTAAACATGATTTTAAAAAGGTCAGCACTATACATCCCTTTTTTCCACATCTACCTTTTTTGTATATATATATACAACGCGGTTAACGACGTTGGATTTAAGTTGAAAAATACTTGTAATCCAAGGTTTCGAATCGTATGACCGGTAGTGAATAGTCATATCTCTATGCTGATGAGTCTCAATTGAAAAGGGACGAAACGTATACGTATATAGATAATAGACAATGAGAGAGAAAGTTAGAGAGAAAGTTAGAGAGAGAGAGAAAGAAAGAGAGAAAGAAAGAGAGAAATAGACTACTCTCCCGCTACCGCGTATAACCGTGTCGGACGAAATCATTATACCGGTTTTTAAATAGAAAGTAAATAGCAAGTGAGACAACCCCCGTCGTCTGAAATTATTTTGGAAATATTTTTTTCTATTCTATCGCCGTAATGATATTCTTTCTTTGTTTATTTCTTCTGATTTCTTTCTCTAAAGTTTTCAGTTTGAGTTTTTTATTCTCATGTTTTTTTTTAATTTCACTTATTGAATTGTAATTTTTATATGAATATTAGTTCGAAAACTCTAGGGGCATAATTTTTGACGGAGAGTGTAGACTCTTAAATATATATATATATATATATATATATATATATATATATATATATATATATATATATATATATATATATATATATATATATAAGTATTTATGTATATATATAGAGAGAGAGAAAGAAAGAGAGAAAAGAAATATATATATATATATATATATATATTTATAAATATATAAGATATATATATATATATTTATCTCTCTCTCTCTATATATATATATATATATATAGAGAGAGAGAGAGAGAGAGAGAGAAACGGAGAGAGAGAGGGGGGTAGTGAAATATATATATGAAAAAGTTACTACAATTAATAACATCACATATGAAATCAGTAGCAACATTTTCAAATGCTTAACGTAATGCGATTATATTCTGTGATGCCACTCGGGTGTCGCTGAATTTAAATTGTTAACGTATTTCCTGGAATAATGCTAAAACATTCTCTACGCGTTTCTCCGGCGTCTTTTTAAAAAATTATTTTCTTTCTCCAGCTTTTTTGTTCATTTGCGTTTGACACCTTTTAATATTTATACAAAAAAAACGTCAGAAAAATCGAAAAAATTAAAAAGGGAAAATTAAACGGACGAATTCTGATATTTTTAACAATGTTTGCATATATATATATATATATATATATATATATATATATATATATATATATATATATATATATATATATATATGAGTAAGAAAAGAGAAAGTATGCAGCGAGCGCACCTGCATAAGTTGATTAGAGCTCACGAGTTCTGAATGATTGCATGTATTTCTCGGTGTATATTATTCTGAAGAACGTGATAATATATCAAAAGGTTAGTTAGGTCAACATTCGCATCATTATATCTTATTCTTCTGCTTCAATCTTCCATGTGTGTGTGTATAAAGCTTGTAATATTCGTTATCTGCAAATATTTTACGATGGAAGCAATTCCATATTAACTGCCTGAAAACATAGACAAAACCCCGGATGAACGTTTGTAACAATGGTAATTCGAAGCCGCCATTATGCAAAGACGAAAATATACATTAATGGAGTATGAACGTTTCATCGTTTCCAATATCTTATATCAAGACAGAAAAAGCATTGGAGTTCATTCGCATTCTTAAGCAAGATAGAAAGAAATCAATATATTTACACGTTTACAAGATTTTACATGAGTTCATCTCGTAACGTTTATACATTGCCTTTAGTATAAGTAAGCTAAAAGAACAACAACAATCAGACCAACAAAAAAAAACAACAACAACAACAATAATAATAATTATAATAATAATAATAATAATAATAATAACAATAACAACAAAAACAACAATAACAATAACAATAATAATAACAATAAAATAACAATAACAATAACAATAACAATAACAAAAACAAAAACAATAATAATAAGAAGAAGAATCATAATAATAATAATAATAATAATAATAATAATAATAATAATAATAATAATAATAACAATGACAATAACAAAAACAACAATAATAATAATAACAATAACAATAACAAAAACAACAATAATAATAATAATAATAATAATAATAATAATAATAATAATAATAATAATAACCACAATGATAATAATAGTAATAATAATAATAATAATAATAATAATAATAATAATAATAATAATAATAATAATAATAATAATAATAATAATAATAATAATTGGAAACTAACTCTAACCAGATAACACCGTCGAACGGAAGTTGAAATAAAAATAGAACAAAAAGTAAAAATGCAAGGGAACTGAAACCGCAAAAAAATCTCAGCCCCCCCTCCCCCCACACACACACAAACCAAAGAATTGATGATTATCGTCCTCGATCGAGACTGAACAAAATGTTCATGAAGGATCAAATAGGATGGAAAGACTGGGCGAGCTCACCAACTAGATCTCTACTGGAAGGGTACAGAGAGTACTAGAACCTTTTGCAGTCTAAGAAAGCAAACGGTGGTTACAAGCTAGAAATCATTGGTAAACGGCTGTTGTGGTAATACAAAGTAATGTCCAACAATTATCACAAGTCTAGTTGAGTGCTATAAATCTGGTAAGCATGTGCATCACTCAGACTCTTGGAAACCCAACTGGTATAACCAGTGAGAAAAATCACTGATAATGACTTGTGTGAAAACTGTTGGTGAGTAAATAAAAACGTCTTCGAACTTAAAGATTTCCGTTCAGAAGGCAACTTCGGCTTTCGATTATTAAAGACTAAATAAACAATAAATAATTTTCGGCGTCAACATCGCGATTCGAACTCGCAACCTTGACGAAACCCCCACTGAGACATAGTTAAAATCTAAAGTTAATGTTCTTACTTGAACAAATCGCTTTTTTTTCACATCTCTCATTTACCAATAAATGATCGTATAATAATTTTTTTTTTATACTTTGGGGTCTGCGTCCGCGCTCAATCTGTTCTTCCAGCATACGATTGGGTCTGCGTTCGCTCTCGATCTGTTCAGGGAGGGGGGGGTCCGGAGGGGGGGGGTAAATTTTCATTTGGGGGGGGGGCGAAAAAAAAAAATTTCCCGCCAAAAAAAATTTAAAATTTTCCCGCAAAAAAATAAAAAAAGAAAAAAATTCCCCCTTTTAAAACATAAAAACAGTATTCGGAGACACTTTTTTTTTCTTTGTCTCACCACCCAAGAACGCGGCAGCCTAGCAAAAATAGACGACCGTTAGGGAGTCTATTTTCGCTAGTCCACTTATAATATAACGAACAAGTTCTCTGTCACGATTTCTGTCTGTCCGTCGAGGAATATTTTTGTAAACGTAAGAATTACATTGGGAAAACTCCTAACTACTTATTTTATATTAAATAATAAATAAATAAATAAACAATAAATAAATTTGACAGCGAGACCGTCAACCTACAAGTCAACCTTCATGTCTTTAGTCTATCGCTTTACCAACTGAGCTAAACTCCCAAAGATGATGAAAGTAGTTATAATAAATAGACTTACCGACAACGGACGTTCTTAAAACGGGCTATGTACTGGAGAAACTGGTATCCTCCTTTTTTAAATTATGTAATATGAGATATACACAAATTTACAATTATTTTTTATTAAATGTTAAACAAATCCGTGTTTTTTCGTGACAAAAAGTACCACGAGAGTATTTTGATTTTAAAGTCGTTAAAATAGTTTTAACTTCAATCAGCCATTTGCATTCAAGTGAGTAGGTAAACAAATGAATATTCTATTAACAATTTTTATTTTTTCTAAAAAGATTTTCGACACTTTCCTATATAATTTTAACGTAAATTGAGCATCAATTCGAAACAGTTATTTCTTGAATATTTGTTTCTACATGGGTTCGGTAAGTTCACATTAAAACAACATAGTGGATTATAAGAACGCCCCCATGAAACATATCCCCCAACAATTTTTTTCCGTCATTCACCGCCTCTAAAATATAAAATAATTTTTAAAATTTATTTGTTTTTTCTTTGCGGGTATTTTAGGCTGTTTAGTGTAATTTTAGCCATTTTTCCGTTCGAACAGGTGGACACCAGGTTTGTTTTGAACAAACAACTCTTTAAATTAAGTTAAAACACAAATAAACTTATCCAGGTTAGTAGTAGAGTAACTTATCTTGCCTTTGGTAACATTTATTTTTTACCTATTTGTTTTTTACCTCTTTTTCGTTATAAATGTCCATTAATTTAACGTAAAACCCAGCTCTTTCAAAAGAGAGGCACTCCAGATTGGAAAAAAGTTCAAATTGTCTCAGTCTCGAAGGATCTCCTAATCGCTGCCCGTGCCTGAGGTCAGGACAGATGAAGAATGTAGTATCAAAATACAAAAAAGATACTACACTTTGCTCGTAGCAAAAAGGCTTATTATGGTGAAGTTTCGATTGTTTATAAAGATGGCGACTACATTTTTCGGCCGTGTTTTAATTTTGGCGTTTCACGTGTACGGTAAAACTTGCTACAACTTACTGTTTTTAATGAGTTTTTCTTTTGTTATTTAATAAAACATGGTTAAAGTAAAAACACTCGAAATAATTTACGTGGGCCGACGACTTTTTACATCAAACTTGTCATTCTTTTAATGAGAATTTATTTTTTTTATTGATACGCGCCTAAATTTGGGTCACGTGACACTTTCAAAAATGTAAACATCTTGGCGTCGGTACTTTCATACGACATACAACTTAAAATATTAAGTAATAAAACAACAAATTACTCACAATTTCAACGAGAATTAATCAATTCAAAAATGTTTCTTAAATTAAAAGCAAAACTTTTTTTGAAAACTAAGCAGCTAAAAATAGTTTATTCAAATATATTTGTATTTGTCAACAAAAACATTTTAATCATTTCTTCGTTAAAAAAATAAATATTTCTTTCATTCAATTTGAGAAATGTGTTTGATTTTTTAATTTATTTTATTTAATATACAAGCTTACTAATTTCTTTTAAATATTTCTGACTTAATACGTATTATCGTTTGAAGTAATTTTAAAAGAGATTTATGATTTTTTTTAATTTCCTTAATAAATTTTACGTAAAATCAGCACTTCTAAAAGGAAGACACTTCAGTAAAAATTGCCTCAGTCTTGAAGGATCTCCTGGGGTAGTATAAGAACACAAAACAGATACTACACTTTTCTCCTAGCGAAAATGCTAACTGTTGTAGGAAGTTCCGATTATTTATAAAGATAGTCACTATATTTTTCGGCTTTGTTTTAATTTAAGCGTTTCTTACTGTTTTTAATTTTTTTGTTTTGTTATTAAACAAAACATGGTTACGGTAAAAAAACTCGCAATAATTTACGTGGACCGACTACCACGCTTAAATCAACTTAAACATTTACCAACATTTAAAGCAAAAAAGAAAATCAAATACATTTCGTCAAATTGAATGAAAGAAATATTTATTTTCTTGGCGAATAAATAAATAAATAAATAAATAAAATGTTTTACACTTACAAAAATATCTTTATCACGAAAAAAGTTTTGCTTTTACTGATAAGTATTTTTTGTAAGCAGCTAAAAATAATTTATATATATTTGTAAGTGTAAAAAACAACATTTTATTTATTTATTCGTTAAAAAATAAATATTTATTTCATTCAATTTGACAAAATGTATTTTATTTTTTTTTTTTATTTAATATACAAGCTTATTAATATTTTGTAAATATAAATTTGGGCATTTATAACGACAGATCCCAGAACAAAAAAGGGGTAAAAAAATCAATAGGCAATAAATAAATGCTTTTTACCCTTTTTTCGTTTTGTTAGTTGTCGTTATAAATGCCCATGAATTGAACGTAAATCCCAGCTCAGATTGGAAAAAAAGTACAAATTGCCTCAGTCTCGAAGGATCCATTTTCGCTGCCCGTGCCAGAAATCAGAACAGATGTAGGGGGTGGTATCAAAACATAAAACTAATACTACACTTTGCTCCTAGCGAAAAGGCAACTATTGTAGGAAGTGTCAGTTGTGTATACATTACGGCGGCTATATTTTTCGGCCTTATACCAATGTTCGTGTATACTTGCCTCACCACGGAGCAGAGTTAGACACAAAGTTGGTTTTTAATGTGGAAAGAATCTAGCTCCCCCAAAAGGAGCACTCTGGATTGGAATAAAAATAAAAATTGCTTCAGTTTAGAAGTATTTTTCTTTCGCTAACCGCAGAACAGAAAAAAAGAAATATAGCATCAGAACATATACTGATCTTTGATCCTAGATAAAGGCCAATGCGGTAATTTATTTACTTCAGGAGGTTAGATAAAAGGTCAAAGAATTTTTATTTACCTCCTCTCACGAAGGCTAGACACAAGATCACGTGTGGTTAGCCAGCGTACTAGGATTGGCGCGTTTTGGCCTACAAAAAATACGTGGGCAGCCCTGTTGGCATTCCGCGCTAGGAGCGCTTCAGGTGATAAACAATAAACTAACCTCTTCTTCAAGGATGAGAAATAAAAGCTTGGGAGGGTGGACCTCCCAGAACTGCACAGGGCAATGCCTCATACCGGAGGCCAAGACGGTACCGGTCTTCAGAGCGTAATATCGATCGGAACAGATACTGTAATCTGATTACCCGCTCGGTTGACTGTGAAACTCTTCAGTCACAATAGTAAGGGACGCGGCAGCTTTGCTAAAATATACGACCGTAGGGAGGATATTTTGGCTAGTCTACCTATAATATAACGAAGAGCTTCTCTGTCACGATTTCTGTCTGAATTTTTGTAAACGTAAGAAATACATTAGGGCACATTTTAACCCCTGAATAATACATAAATACACAATAATTAAATTTGACGCCGAGAGCATGATTTGAACTCGCAACCCAGATGTCTTCAGTCACACTTATACTACTCAATCACAGTTACTATTATTAAACCTACATATACTCCAAGACACTACACTAAGATTGTAAAAAGAAACATAACATTTTATATATTGTATTACGACAAAATATAAAAAAATATAAAAATTACTATAGATAGGTCAGAACTACATCAGAAACTTATGAGAGAAAAACTAAATACAGACATGTCTCAGAACCATCATAATATAACCAGGCGAGTGCACTGGAAAATGACGTCATGCTTTGATATAACAAACGAGGTCTGTCGAACAGTCAGACTATGTTAATTTTTACACCCCCTTCACTTAAAAATTTATCAAAATTCAGGAAATGAACCAATTTTAATGAGATTTTCAGTATTTATTAAATAACGATCACAGAATATAATTAACTCATTACTTTATTAGAAATATTTATTTAAAAATAATTTGTCTGATTTAATATTCATTCATAAAATATGTGCATTCTTTCCGAATTAATTTTTAATGTTTGAGTTGATTGTTATGACAACCTGGTCAACAATAAATGAAACGACTATCAGTTGTGCTGCATGGAAATATCTCTTGGTTTATGCACACAAGCAGAAGACTAAGAAAAATCCCTATTCTTAGGCATTTTTATTCTTTTATATGACTCACTATATATATATATATATATATATATATATATATATATATATATATATATATATATATTTACCTGCGGGGCCTCTGAAATACCCGACAAGTACACGGGCGCAGGCTATCTCCTATCGGTGAGATAGATCTGTAGACCTTGTCAGGTAATCCATCTAGGAGAAGGATAACTCTGATAACACACACGCCACTGACCACTCACGTCTTAGCAGCAAACCATGTGGAAGGGAGGGCTCCTACTCTTGATCGACAACCTTCTTAGAGCTGGAGTCTCGAACAAAATATCCGGTTGCAAACGTAAAATTGCTTAAGGAGTAGATAGGCTCTGCCTATCGCTCGGTCTTCTCACTCCTTTACTGTCTAGTAGGCAGGCGTAGGGGTACTAACACTGAGACGTCTCAAAGACACCCAGTGATTGGTCTTGTTTCCTGATTAGGACAATGAACGCTGTATATCTTTCTCTCTATCTGGGCAACTTGGGGGACGTTTTGTCGTCACTAAGTCTTACATGACTAGTCTGGGTCGCTCTTGTTCCGACAGGTTGCGGGTGCAAGTTATACAGCTTGTCTGGGTGCTGTTTACGACTGTTAGTACATGAGTCACTAACTTTTAGTAGCGCTAAGACCGGCTGCTTCATCAACAGTTGTATTATATCGTGGGTAACTGTACGTGCCATGTCTTGCATGGAAGGGGAGCTTATAGTTATCCTCTGTAGGTTTTCCCGAAGCCAACACCCTCATGGGCCAAGTCACGACTAATGGACTATGTGTGTGAACTTATTGGCACCAAACAAGCACCTACTATTCCCTCACTACTCTATCTTAAAACAAAAATAACATTACAAAGTAAAAAATCAAACCTAAACCAGACACCCACCACAAAACATATTTGCCTTTTCCCTTGAGGCTAGCATTTACAAATATCCGGGGACTTAGAACCAACATCAACAACGTAGAAACCTCAATCTGTTCTCACCACTTTGACGTGACTGATTACTTCCCACTCTACCGAAAAGACTCTGCCAAACATATGCACGGGAAAGGAATTTATGGTCGGAACACCCTCCCCTTGACTAGAGAACATAGCCTAGAAAAAGATGACAAATTCTACATGTGTTTTAGATTGAATTTACAACACAGCTTTAGTAACTTATATTTCTTATACCATTCACCTTCGACCCAGGACAGTATTCTGCTTAACTCTGTTTCTCAAAGCATAGATACAGCACTCTCACTTGACTCAAATGCCCAAATACATGTATTCGGAAATTTTAAGACTAACAATTTATGTAATTGAAGAATTAAAAACAATTGCCCATTGATGAATCAATGTTTAATGTTATGTAATATATGAAGCAATCGTACATAGTAATATTAATAATGCGGATAAAGTATATATAGGAGCGATATAAAATCTATTTATGGGGTAATTAAATTAATGAAACAAGGGCAATCAAATTAATTTGTTTGCCGACACCAGAAATACAGTCTTTCATTAATCTACACGATCAATACTATTTTTATATTTTTCTCGGTTTAGACATTGGCTTCGTTATAATAGTCATTCCGTCAGCCACATCCGCTCAATTCTAGTGCATCAGTGTTCTTTAAAAGAGTTCGGATCGTTGATTTCGACATGTCGTACTGTAACATGAGCACACATCCCATCTTTATCAACCTATCTCCTTTGTGATTCCACCTTTTGTACGTCTCTCCGGACTAAAAGGCACCACTGTTCTTTCAGAAGGAGCATTCAATGTATTAACCAGAACTCCTTGAAAATCCATCCTCTATAGTATGTTCCTCACTCTCCTTAGCGGCCACATGCTCCACCACCTTTCTGCTTTGTTTATAAAATAAATCTTCCTCTCTCTCACTCTCTCCCCTTTCTCTCCCTATCCCTCTAGCCCCCCCCCCCTTACTGAATTGTTTCCTCCATTTATTCTGTCACTCATCCCCGGTGAAAACTACCCTTATTTGAATAAATTGAAGAAAAAACTTAAATCACTTCCAATTTAAGTTATAAAAACCAAAATAGTTACAACCGCCTTCACACCATCCTATTTAAATAACGATTCCTGTTCTAATATATATATATATATATATATATATATATATATATATATATATATATATATATATATATATATATATAACATACGCTTTTTTGTTTCTAAAAACAAAATGTTCGAACGTTGACTGTTAGAAACATCAACATTGTAGGTTGTCGTCAACCCAGAGATCATCAAGCAATGTTACTGCCCGGGACTGAGAAAGGGGTGATAGGTAAATATAAAAAATAAAACCTGAATTGGGGAAACTCATCTGTTTGTTTTCAAGCTGGTTAATTTTTTAGTTAGTATTTCATTCTGTTAATTATTTTATAGTTATTTATCTTTTTACTTAACTTTATTTTAACATTAGGCTTACCTCAACCCATCATTAAACGTCGATTCAAGACAATTACTTTAATGCAGAGAAAATATGTAGTCATTTACAGACATCTGATTTGTCGTATCACGGCTATTGAGTGTGGCTAGACGAGAGCTTTCATGGATGTTATTAATACACATATTATCGTCGTATTAAATATACTTTGTACTTAATTCAATGATAATTTACCAAAATCAGATAATCAAATATAATCAGTTAACTAACTATTATCTGAGAACGACTTCCTTGCAAATTACAAGATGGTCGTCGTCAAATCCAATATTAACAAATATTTGTCGAAAACTGTCCAAGTAATCAAACTTTGTTCATTCCATTCATACTTTTAAATCCTCTCGTGTCATTCATCACCATTCCACTGCGAAACAACGATATCATTAACCATTATTCACGAGGGGCTTTTGGCCTTGATGAGTGCGGACTAATTAATAAATAACTAAAGAGTGGACAAATGATTTATTATTTTTGCTATTGCAAATACTTGGTTTGCCGCTGTAAGTATAATTACAAAACCGAATTATATTTTTGACATTGGCAAATTCTACCTGTGATAGAACTCGTCCCAGAATAAAGTTGTTAAAATTATGATGCTTATAAAAATAAGAAACGATACGCAGCTGTACTGCAACAACACTGATTGATTGATTTATTATTTATCACGGTAAATAAATTAATTAATTTTTCGAACAATAGTTTGTTCTCAACTATTTAAACTCTTTTGTTTTCAACGTAACATTTTCTTTTTTATAGTCCTGTGCCTAAAACCATTACATTTTGTATGCAGAACAATAAAAGAATTTTAAAGGTAGAACAATGTGCACTAATTAGCTGATGAAAAGGGAGATAACTCATTATATATATTTGTAAACTTTTCAAACAAAAAATAATAATTTTGTTTTTATTTTTATGCATAAGTTTAAGAAATATATAACATATGTGCGTGTTCTTGCATGCAAACAAGCGTACTTTGTTAAGAGGTTTAATAATAATAATAATAATAATAATAATAATAATAATAATAATAATAATAATAATAATAATAATAATAATAATAATAGTAATAATAATAATAATAATAATAATAATAATAATAATAATAATAAAAATAATAATAATAATGATAATAATAATAATAAAAATAATAATAATAATAATACTAGTAATACTAATAATAAAAATAATAATAATAACAATAATAATAGTAATAATAATAAAAATAATGATAATAATACTAATAATAATAATAATAATAATAATAATAATAATAATAATAATAATAATAATAATAATAATAATAATAATAATAATAATAATAATAATAAAGATCGAAGAAGGCGAGCAAACATAACCTCAACTGGAAGTGTGCAGAGAGTACTGCAGCCTTCAGAAGTTAAATTCTAGAAAACACAAAGTCATCATCAGCGAGTAATCAATGGTAAACTGCTGCTGTAATAACGTTAAATTAGGTGTAACTGTTATCGAAAATAGTGGAGAATGGTGAAAATCTGGAGAGACTTGTTGTCATTTAGACTCGAGAGAACGAACTTGTTATTGTCAGTGGTAATTACTCGTGTAAGAACAACTAGTGAGTTTGCCACTTGGCTTATATTGTAGCCAACGAAGCCCCGTATCGTATATGAAATTTTGGCGGAATTTTAACTCCCCATTTTTCCAATTGTGATGGACCGATTTGATGCTCTTTAATAACATTTACGACCGTACAAAATTTCAGCCTGATCAGTTTTTTTAAGTTATCAACGTTTTGATGGTACACTTCGGGAATACTTCATACAGTATGGAGAAGTGAGGCCCATTTTTACTTTGTTAGGCGGATGTATGCAGTTTAACGACATACTTGTGTTCTTGTATGCACATGTATGTATTTTATGCGTGTTTTATATATCCTTATTGATATCTGGAGTTAAGTGTGGGGTTTAGTGTACGGATAAGTATATTTGTAGACATATAATTTTTTAACTTTAGTTATGGAGTTGACGTTTATTAAGCGAAGGGAGCGTGTAATGTAATGTAATATACGCCTCAATTCGTTTGATATCTTAAGATGAACAAAATTGCTGCGTATATTAATTTACTTCGTTATATTCTTATATTTTTATGTCCATGATTATATCTTTTTCCCCTATTTTTATTATGTGTGACCCTTTAAATTATAAATATTCATTTATTTATTATCATTACATTTTTATTATATTTACTACATTTTTATTATATTTACTACATTTTTATTATATTTTTCTAACATAAATAAGGGACATAATCCTAGTGACTCCTTAATAGTCGTTTCCCCTGGAATTATTATTATTCAGAGGAAGAAAAAAGAAATTTGATTTTAATTAGATTTATATAGTTCATTTTCTCCAGGAGGTTAGACACGCAGTAGGTGAAGTGCAACCATGCTTACAAAAAAATACATGAAAAGCCCTGTCGACATTTCACGGTAAAGGCGCCTCAGGAAACTACACTCTTAAAGAGAAAGTAAAGCCTGGGAGGGTGAACTTCATAAGAATGGACAAAACCATACCTCAGGCCGATAGCATCAAAGACTGGGTGTCTAGGGCGTATCCTCGACTGGTATGAACAACACTTACTCAAGATGTGCCAGATATGTAAAAATACTATGAAAACTTTGAAAATAATTTCTATACATTATTTAAATACAAGAGTGATTTCCCCTTATTTTATACGTGAAGGGCCATGCCATCTATTTACGGCCATTCTAGAAGAAAAGCCGCCGAAATAAAGTGTATACAGGAAGCGGAAATATACCCTTTCTTGCTTTTTCCTTCAGTAAAGGCAGGATAGCTTTTTGTCGTTTTTCTTTAAGAAACTTTGATTAGGAAATGATTAAAACATAGAAACGTGATTTTGGGATATTTTAGTTGATATCGCGCTATCAAAACATTTGAGTTGTCAGCATAAACATTACCTACTACAAATAATAAGTCAATTAAATAAAATATAGAATATTACGTAATACTTTTTCAAATTAAATCCAATCAGAATTAATTGCCAAATAATAGCAAAGTGCAAGAAGCACTGTAAAAGGACACTTAGAAGATTTGTACGTCTATATACCGCCTGAATGTTTGTCAAACACGACCTTAAACCTGGATATGATAGAATGTTGACTTTCTTCTCATGAGCCGAAAGCGACTATGGTACATCTCTTACTGGGTTCCGTGAGAACAACGACTTATAGCTATGACAACAGATGAAAGCATATAATTTGCGTATAAACAGACAAAGCTAAAAAAAGAGATTATAACATTTTAGATAATACTAGCAGGAAGACTCGACGTTGCTCGAGATTGAATGAGGATCATACTATGTACTTTTTCACTATGCTCATAACACCATATTACTTTCTTTGTTTTTACTGCCTCCTCCTTCTGTTTCGCCTCCAAATATATTTGGAAGAAGCTGAAATGTTAGAAAACTCTCTGAATATGTGCTTTATACATATGGCTTAAATTTTATTTAAATCGAATATAAGTATTTGAAGTTTGAAGAGAATCTGTCCCCATGGGTTACTTAGATGTGGAGGCACGTAGATATTTGGACTATAGAGGGTAATGTACAGATTCGAGGCGACTTCCATTGTCTTCCCCGTATAATTTTAAACATATTATATAAATTTCATTAAAAATGATATATTTGAAGTTATAAAGGTAGGTTCGCCCCGTCTAGCTTCCTTGGGTTAATAGGGCACTTAGAATTACGGGAGAACTTCCATTGTATTCCCCAGAAAAGTGTATACATATAATTAAAATTTCATAAAAATATTATATATTTGAAGTTTGAAGGGGTTATGCCTTAGGGTTGCACTTAGAGATTTGACAACTCTTCCATTGTCTTTCTCGGTAAGTTTTTACATGATAATATACTTTTACATTTTATGTAGATTCTCTAAGCTTTTTTTTTATAGGGAATACACAAAAATCTCTCACCCACATTGAGTTTTATATAAAGAAAATATAGGTTAGACTTATTCTTTTGTTGTCTAACCAATATTATTATAAGAAGAAATATACTTATATCAACCTCAATATTATTATAAGAAGAAATATACTTATATCAACCTCAATATTATTATAAGAAGAAATATACTTATATCAACCTCAATATTATCATAAGAAGAAATATACTTATATCAACCTCAATATTATTAAGGCGATTTCGTTATTCTCGAGACACAAGGGATATCCCTTATGAAGGTGCCTGAGCCGGGATGTTAATTGTGAAGCAAATGTTTCGCGATCCTCAACCCCACCTCTCCTGAATCGGCATCGGCACTGTTTGATTCCAGTCGCAATACGAAGTTCAGGACGACTGGAAACAATGCTGAGCTCTCCAACATACAGCACTGTATTCCTAAATGGCTATCCAGTTTAGTAGGTCAGACTCAACGTCGGTTAACTTAGATGATCTAACGGGAACCTGTGTGTGAACGTGATTATGTCGACTATACGTGACTATACCGATTATTATTAGTATCACCCTAATTAATTCACAGATGTTTCAGACTTAAACAAATTATGTGAGATCATTGTTTTTAGGATTTAGTAAATTGGCCATATACTTTTGCCGGGTCTCTGCATATGATATGTTATTTCTATTTCGAATAAGTAAAGTGTTATATTTCGGTCCAAATGAGAGTAAAATGTTGGAATTATAAATTAATGGATGACATTTACAGGCAATCATTTCTCTGTTTTATCATTTTCGCAGATCATCTGTTCTTTTGTGGTTGTTTAAATATTTAAAAATAGTAAATGTATTTTCGTAGAGTATTAATTCAACGACAAATCGATCCGATCAGAGAGATGAGCAACTTATCAAGTCATCACAGCGAAAACGAAGCATTTTGGCCAAGAATCTGGAATTAATTAATAACTAAAAAAAAACACGAAAACCTAAAACTCAAAGTGATATCAACGTTTCGCGCTCATATAATGAAGGCTTTTTCAAGAGTAAGACAATAAGTAAAATGTATGATAAATAGTTAAAGTCAAAAAACGTACTTTTGTCGGGGGAACAAATATTTATAGAAGATAAAGTACATCAGGATCCGTATATATGGTAATATTATTCAATAGGGCATACAATCCAGGATTTATTCATTGTCTAGATAAGACAATAATTAGTGAGAATAAAATATGCATGAACTTGGAATTAATCTTTAGTTTTGAAATAATTTCCCTTTATTTTCCTTTCCTCTTTTCTTTTAATTCAAATTCTCTGATTATTGTTTCTTTTCTCTTACCCCTTCTCTCTGGGTTGTACGGATTATATGTCCCAGTAAATAATTCCACCCTCTATTTTGATTCTGATGTACTCTGTTTTTCATAAATATTTCTTCACCAGTCTATTTATTTAAACCAACCCTTCTTGATCGTGCTAGTTTTTGGACATCTTAATTTATTGTCTCACCATTGAAAAGGTGAAAGTGATAAACGAAGACGAAATGTTAAGATGCAAATTTCATGTTTTTCCTAATCAATTCTTTCTTTTAATTCAAACCATTGTTTCTTCCCATTTTTAAACATACATTCTCTTTTTTAAAAAAACTTAATCAATGAATTGTTTACGATTAAAATTAAGCAAAATAAACAACACAACCGTTAAGATTCAAAATTGTTCTTTTCATTTAACTTATTTTTCTCTTGTTTCTCAGACCAATGAGGATATTTTTTGTTAGATCCTTCGGTAGGTAAACGTTAAAACTGCTATTATTAAACACTCGAAAAAATGATCTTACTTTCTTTCATAATGTCCATCATTAGTTCTATTAATTATAAAAATACACACAAAAAAAACTATATATAAAAAAGAGAGAGAATTTGTGCAATGGATACTAATACAGACTAGGTAATCGACTAAGTCGTGTCCAAATCTATTACATCCACTGATAATACTATGAAACCCTTCCTAGGCCAAAATATAAATTTGAGTTCAATGAATTGTTTATAATATGTATTGTATTTTTACCTGGAATAATTTTTAAAAGGGGTTGATATGCCGCTAAAAAGGCAAACGGAAACAAATCAAACCAGTCATATTAATGGAACGAATTACGAATATTCTGAATCTTTCGAACGTAAAGAAGAAATAAATTATCTTGTTATACAAAAAAAACGAAGAAAAGAGATTTTTTGTGTTTTTTTTTTATTTTCAGTCTGTTTCTCTGAGATTTTGCTTATTAATTCAAAGAATTCTGACTTTTTTGGGCATTTCTTCCAACGTTTTTCCCTTTTTCAATTTTACCATTCCCAAATAGAATTACTCGATCTTTGCCATACAGAATAACTTGTTCTAATCTTAGATTCAAATCCAACAACAGAATATCGTAACAACAAAAAATAAGTAAATTTGGAAAAAAATGAATATTTTCCGAGACACAACGAAGAACGCACACATTTTGTTTTAAAGTAATTTAATTGAATTTGGTTATCTTAGCAAAATAGGAAAAACACTGCTCTTTTAGTGTTCGCCGAAGGAGTTAGGATTTTACGAATTCAAAATATTGCCGAACCATTAAAATGGTAGCAATACTTGGATTGGACAACTAAAACTAAATCACAAACTTTCATTTTCTGAACTTCTTTACTAATGAGTCGCCACTTATCAAAGCCAAAAGCCATTTGAAGATAAGGGTTAATGAGATGGATGAATTTATAGTTGAATGATGAAGAATATTATGAGAGAATTGAAAAGGATGAATGAAATGAACAAGGTTTGATTATTGATAAGGACGGTAAGAAATAATGGCATCGAACACGCGTAAATATTTATTAAACTGACTTTAAGCAAACTACTAACGAACTAGAAATGTTAAACGTGTTTAAAGTAAACTTCGGTTTTAGAAATGTGACATCACACGGTATACTGAGTCCACATTCCGCACTGGTAATCCTAATCACACTTCCCGAAATATAATTAGTAACTACAGTATTAATATTAAAATAGGCAAGCATATTTAAATTTTCATGGTTTTAAAAAGGATGTTTAGATCATGACGTAATAATGTGACGTTGTTTTTGTTACAGACAGATACGAAATTCTCTATCATAATAATGAGAAATAACATTCTGCTTCCACTCGCATATTTTTGCTAGTATATATGATGAATGAACATATACTACACTGCCCTCCAAAAGGAGGAGATAATGCTGCAGAGGATCATAACGAACAAACATATAATATAAGTGTTTAAAATAATACATTATGCCACTCAAAATAGAGGGTAATATCTGGAAGAAATTTCATGGCTACAGAACAGATACTAAACTACCCCTCTAAAAGACTAGGGAATGCCTAGGGAACGTTCTGATTTGTCTTTGGCCTCAAAATACGCCTCAGTTGTCGATATCACTTCTTAATTGGAGTCAAATCTCTTTCTTCTAAAACATTCTTTGGAGATCTGCAAAAGGCCAGTAGTCGCTAGGGACCAAATCTGGAGAATATGGTTGATTCAAAGTACAATTCATGTAGTTTCTATTGTTGAGATCGACTATTGATTCAGTGCATTGTGTGATGAAAGATCATATGTTTCTTTCTTCATTGGTGGCTGTTTGGGGGAGATTATTCCATCAAACACACCAATAATGCTATAATATAATATTCGCTATTGATGGTTATTCCTTTCTCAAGGTAATTGCTGAACAAAATACCTTTTGCATCCCAAAATCCGGAGGCCCAAACTTTGGCCTGCTGATGTGTACGTCTTCGGTAACTTTAAACGGCTGTAAGTTGCTATTTTCCATTAAGCTGGCTGCCAATTTGACTCCGGGTGAAGTGCTGGATCCATGCCTCATCCACTGACACATATTGAGGCAAGAACTCTTTTGATGGCGTTGGAACAGTTGCAAACAACTCTCAGAATCGTCGACGCGTTGTTGTTTTGTATCGACTGTGAGCAGATGCGGCACCCACTTTTGAATACAACTTTCTCATTGACAAATGTTCATATAAAATAGTGAATACACTACATTCTGATATATTTAACTTTTCTCGTACATCGCGCAACTTTATTTTACGATAGTCAAAACTAGTTTTTGACTTTTTTTATGTTTTCCGGGACAACTGACAAATTTTGGAGATCTCAGCAATCAGCATCATTTATGTCTGTACGACCGCATTTAAAGTCATGGTGCTACCGTTTAACCGTTGTTTTCGGCTGAGCAGAATCTTACATATACTTATCAAGTCAGTACTTTGCTTGAACAGTATTATTTCCATCATAAAGCAATGTTTTATAAACACATAAAATTCAGATTTGTCCATTGTTTTGAAATTTGCAACAGTCGCTTCACTTAAATAACTGCAATTTGTAGACTTAGAATGCTATTGGGCTCGTATTTTGGTACATGTTATTTGAAGATTAGTACATTTTAGAAATCATGGATTTTTTTATTAGTGGGGCCATCTTTATATCAGACCATGGATTTATTAAGTGATAGATAAGTAGCTAAAAGAAAAGATTGACAACCACTTAAATTGCAGTGTTTGTAATGTTATCATTCACAAGAGAAGTAATTCTTCTAGACTGAGGCAATTTTATTATTGTACTATTCCAAAGTTCTCTTCTCACACGCGTACATCTACATTTTATAGCTTTTTCATTTTTTTCAAATTATGACTTTTGGTTTATTCTCCGCCAACTCACCTATCTATTTAAATTCCTCTGATAAGAAAACATTATTTGAAAAGCCTGGCTTAAGGAAAGGAAAAATAAGCATTCTTACACTTTGTATTGAATAACTGAAGATGTAATAGATTTATTTATATATATACGTATATATATAGAGAGAGATAGATAGATAGATAGATAGATAGATAGATAGATAGATAGATAGATAGTCGACTGAAAAGAGGTTTCCTTTCGCCAGGATTCAAAAAGGACCAATATTTCTCGTGTATTGTTTCGGTCGACCTAATCTCATTTATAGTCAAACTCTCCTTTCAGTTGTGTTTTATTATCATTGCGATTAGATAGCACGAATAACAAAAGAAAGGTAACTGCTAAATCTACCATGAACACGATAGAAAAATAATTTCCGCTTATATTAAACAACATTATTTACTTTTCCACCTCTAGTATGTTGTATCTTTTATTAAAGTAAGCTAATTTTGATCAGAATATATTGTCCGTGGTCTTGGCATATTTGCTAAAAGATGATATGAAGTTAATCTGATACAAAGGCGGGTTCATTTAAGCGGCTATATGTAAACGAAATCAGCGGACAATGTTTTCATCAGAGACGGACATTTTCTTTTAATTTATTAGTACGAAGTAGACCTCGACACATTCAGTCTGTAAAGATGAAAGTTGAAATTAATACGTTCATTTGTTTGCTGAAATACAAGTCGCAGATTTGGGCAGGATATTTTCACATGGTCAATTAATTATAAAGGCACAGTACACACGCAGTCATTAACACACGCACAGATAGTACACACACGTAGTCCTTGACGCACATTCACATAATACACACAAATGCATTGAAGCACGAGCACACGGTGCACAAAGAGTCCCTATTTTTTTACCTCTCCACCAAGGAAGAGTTAGAAAAGGGTTACTTTTAATGTAGTAAAAAATCCAGTTCCATAACAAGGAGCACTCTGAATTGCGATAAAAAAAATGCCTCAGTCTAGAGAGATTTTTTCTTCACTGACAAAGGGCAGAAAAGATAAAGTGTAGTGTCAGAACAGTTAGTACGGACACATAGTACACGCATAGTCTTTGACGCACGTACGCATAATACACACATAGTCTTTGACGCACGCACACATACATTTTTCACGCATACGCACACAGACATTCAATCTCATTGCAATAATTCACGCATGCGCATTCATACATGTAGAGAAGTAAACAAAAACCACGTCACAATGTCCGTTTTAATGGGAGACGCCATCTTAACAGGGGACGGATTTTTGGTAATTATATTTGTCTTCTCAGCAATAACCTACATTGGCCGGTCCCTAAAAGAGACTTATAAGTTTGCGACGTTACAAACAAGATATATTTTGATTGATGGATATGGAAATTTACGAAAACCTTACTGTAACGTCTTAATAAACTATTTTCCTGTGCATAACTGGTTACATATTACGATGATAATGATCTCATGAAACAAAGAGATCAATACTCTAATCTCATTCTGTTGACTGATGTGCGTGTAGATCTACTACTATATATTTTAGCACATGTAGATGAGTGAAATCACAAACGACCTTGCTGATAATGATTCACGCGTCTTGTTAACAACTCAGAAGGGGACAGAGTAGGTTGAGGTCAACCACAGAATGAGTCACTAGTAAAATCCAAAAACAACGAAGTTAGGTCAGACGCGGCCTAGGCTAAGCCCAAATAGGAAGAGGTCCTTCCGGATGTGACGTCACGTGGGACGAGCTCAAAAAGAAACGGTTAGATTTTTTAAAGACCGTTTTTGTAGCTCGAATCGAACAATTGCTTACAAAATGCCTTAACGCAGTGATGAGTGCTGACCTTTCTATCTGTATATCAGTCTGTCCAGCTATCTGCCTATATGCATATCTGCTTATCTGTCTATCTATCGAGCTAATAATTACTGAAGTTAACGTAAATGTATCTCTCCTTAATAAAGAAGTGTAAATTTTAATTGTGATTACTAATATTTTTTTTAATAAACGCGAATTTCCAGAATATGTCTTATCTTAATTTTTCTAGCAATAACTACACGAAGTTACACGAACAATTAGTCCTAGCTACAGAGACGATACGGAACGCGATGAAAAGATTCGGAGAAAGAACGAAACGACGACACGGCCATGACGAAGAAGGAAACGACGAAGAATCAACACAGCTACGAAGAGGAAAGAACGAGGGACAACGTAACACATTTCGATTTCGAAGAAGAAAGAAAAAAGGGACAATGCAACATATATGTATTTTGGCACCGGCTGGCCATTTGCCCTCTACAATGGGGCCGTTTAAAACCGAGTCTCACAGACAACATGAGAGTCTGAAAGAAAAAATGGAGAAGAAGAAGAATGATAGGGCCATGAAACGAGGACGTGACAGCGAGATGTAGAGAAAAAAGAGAGAAATACATGAGAGAACGACGAATGCGTGAGTTCATTTTAAAGTCTCATAAATTTTGATTCAGCTGTACTGTTAAAGAGAATAAAAGACGATAAAGAAGTAATGGAGGAAAGACTTTTGGAATTTAGATTTTATTGAAGGTTGAACTTTTAGAAGGATAATGGACATTTTGTAACTGTTAAAAGTAGAGTTATTGCCTGAACATATTTAAAAAATAACTAAAGAGAAAAGAAAAACGACAAAAACAGAAAGTGACAGCTTAAGTAACGAAAGAAAAAAGGATA
The DNA here is from genome assembly GCA_963556195.1 of Sepiola atlantica. Lineage (NCBI taxonomy): Eukaryota > Metazoa > Mollusca > Cephalopoda > Sepiida > Sepiolidae > Sepiola > Sepiola atlantica. The sequence continues at coordinate 94,327,243 of OY744526.1, forward strand.
GAAAATATTAAGGTGAGTGACTTTTGAATACGTTTATATACGGACTTAAAAGAATGACAGAATAAAAACGAACAGTATGGTCACCTGCATACACACACGCGCGCTCACAGTAGAAATCTTTATTCATAACGGGATGATACGTCGTTGACTTCTTGTCACGTTTTTATGTGGAAAAGGAAAATGGTGTGTGAGTGCTTGACAAAGAAAGAGAGAGAGAGAAGAGATAGCGAGTGGGTGACTGACGTGTTTAATTTTCTTTCAGGACAGACAGGTGCGACTGTTGTAAAAAAATTTAAAACTGAATGGAAGATATTGTGAGAAAACATTTTAGTACAACTTGTTTCATTAATTGTGGTTATTGTGTTAAGAATGATAGAAGAACAGAAAAAGGTGTGGACGAGTTTTAAAACAGGGAAGCAAGAGAGAGAGGAGAGAGAAGTTTTTTTTTATTTGGAATGTCTAACTCCTTCGGCGAAAACTAAAAGAAAGTAATTGTTTTTGTGTTGTGAAAAGAAAAACCGTCATTTTGGACAATTGTGAAATATTTTGGTGTATGTTAAAAAAAGAGGAAGAAAAAAGAAAGAACAGAAATTTGTTATCATATTTTTTCTTTTCATGTTAAAAAGAAAACAAAACTGAAAATGGAAAGAAAAAAATTACGATTACAACTTTCTCTTCTTTTTTTCTGTACAGTTCTGTTAACTTTTTACCAACTTTTCATTCGGTTGGAATATTTTTCCTTTTATAGTTCATTGAATTGGTCAGCTTTGTTGAACAAAAATGTTTGTGTAATTTGTAGATAAAATGAGAGTAAGACGTGGCCTATTGTTTTGCTATGATGCGTGCTGGTGTGAGTGTATAAAATAACCTTCCACCTTTTGTCTTGTAGTAAGACACAGTCTAAAAGATAATACGGGTCCTCAATCACGGAACATTTAATATAAAACGACGTGTGCAATAAATTTCAGCATTGACAGATTTACCATCTTGAATCGTGTTCACTCGATATTCAATGTAAAAGTCTTAGATATGATCTATGTTCGTAAAAACAGCCCTCCGCCTGTAAACAGAGGCAGTGTCTGTTAGAGTTAAGCGTTATTAGTCTCTAAGACAAATTCCCCTATTGCATATATACCATAAATATATATAATTTTTTTCTGCTACCTTTTTAAATCTCACGATTCAGCTTTGTTGAGTGATGACGAACCCAGTCGGATGCCTTTTTTCCTTCTGATCATGAACGATAAAATATGTCTTCCCTTCACACTTACAGTAATAAAAACCTGTACTAAAAAAATATGAATATTTTACTATTTTACATACAGTATTTTGAATTATGATCTTAAGGAAAAGCGATCTTTCGACATGTTTAGATTGAATTCTTGCCCCCTCTAACCGTTGTGGATACGTTTCATTAACTTATGTATCATGATAAGTAAAAGTAGTATATTTATCCGCTATAAAAGTACGTGTGTTGTTTGCTTACATTTTATTTCTTATAAAAGCGATGTTGTTTATTAACGATATCGACTCAATGAACGTGACCACCCGCTCAGATGTAAACATGACGCTTTTGAAAGTCGAGTGAGAATGACAAAACCACAGAGTTAGTGTGAATTCAGACAATTCACGACAACAACAGATGTCATAGTACCAGCATCACTAAATGAAAATTGATGGAAAAGTATTTCAATATAATATAATGTTGTTCGTTTGTCTATCTATCATATAAACCATTTTCTGTCATGAAATTTTATAAAAAGACCTGCTGTTTATCTATTGAATATACATTTTCACTAATATATATATAAAGTAGGAGTTGAGTTTGCTAATTGAAAACCGATTGTGAATATTTCTTGTTGACGCACACTACCCTCGCTAAAGCAGGAGGTATTGCTTGGGAGGATGGTTTCATGACAAAAAAACAAATGCTAAAATACCCTCAAAGGTGAGGGTAATGCCTGGAAGGATGGTATTATTGCAACTGAATATCGTCGCTGTTTAGACAGTTTTTGTTGCATTGTATGACTAAAAATAGACATCGACTTGAAACAACTGTAAACAACTTAAATACCTTTGAGACTACATGTTATTTGAAATATGATTTTAAAATAATTTAAATCGTTTAAATACATATATATTCAGCTGTATCTCAATGAACATTGGGCTATCAGTGTTTGAAAGTCTATGACTGATCTGTGTAATCCATTTTTTAAAATTTCTAATGGATTTAAATGTGTGTATATACATTCATATATGAATATATGTATAAATATTTAGCATTCTCTAATATATATAAGTTTTAACAGAAATGTTTTTATTATTATCATTATTTATTTACTTATGTAGAGTTATATATTAGTGAAATAATAACTTAATTGTTTCAACATTTGGTTATTGGTGAAGTGGTAATTTGATCAGAACCACTGGAAGGCCATGAATTTTATAACTGTTCTGTTTTTAAATCTCTGAAACAGTTACATGATAAACAGCTGATGATCACCGTTTAATATTTCACCATTTAAGTTAAGGTACCCTGTTTATGTTTCACTGTTATATACTTAGATTTTCTTTTGTATTTGTAAATTTTCCAGCAGTAAGTCGGCTTATGCAAGTGCTAAGTCTGCAATATGTTGGATTTAGTTAATATCCCTGGGAATAAAAACTGCATTTTCTTTCTTTGTTTAAAATGACTCAAAGCTTTTTTAGACTATATATATATATATATATATATATATATATATATATATATATGAATGTTTTTATTACAGCAGATCAGAACAACATCAGTACCGTCGGTTTCAAATCCTAACAAAGGAGACTTCTAGAGAGCTCTTTATCAGAACTCTTTTCAGCCTCTATTTATGCCTGTCTTTCTGAAAAATAGATATTTACACATTATTTTAATTTTCTCACTTTCCCACTAACCTTACACACACATATACATGCATATATATATATATATATATATATATATATATATATATATATATATATATATATATATATATATATATTGTACATGTATTGTATTAGTTTCTGTAGATGTAAATCCGTTGAAACTCAAGTGTTTATAAAAAGTGCTCAATAACAAGTAGAGGTGTTCATAAGTATAATTTTTATTTATACCAACATTATTGGTTACATATGTGCATACATGTTTCGGTTGTACTCTTCACAGAGAGTCAACCTCTGCAGACCAAATACTTCAGAGAAGTGGGATGGATTTGGAGACCTTTTTCCTTTAAATAAATCTTTGTTGGGGATTGGTTATTTTTCATGAATTAGTATCGAATTACCTATTTTACTTGTTGACTCTTTCAGTATGTTACTATCTTTTTTTATTCTTTTCATGACCTGCCTATCCCGTTTTCCTTGTGTTATTACCTACTTAGCTTGGATTCCTTTAAACTCTATTTAACCCTTCAAAGTTTTACAAACCTATTTAGGCATAAATATCTGATCTTTATATAAAATACACACATGGGAACAAATTTACTAGATACAAGTACATATAAATAAACAGACACACGTATCCACTTTTAAGCATAAATATATTTACAATATATAAAATACACACGTGCGTATAAATATATTTTCAATATATAAAATAATTTCAATATATAAAATACACACGTGTGCACCAGCAAATACATAAACACACACATATACATTATATATATATATATATATATATATATATATATATATATATATATATATATATATATATATATATATAGGCAAACATTATTAAATAACACGGGTAGTTTTGTTTGATGCGACTTTTTTTTTTTTTTTCAATTTTCCGAATTGTCCATCTAATGTTTCGGTCAAATTGATGTAAATATGATCCATGGGTTTCTTGTTCTATTCTTTTTTGCAAGTACTTTCGATTTGAATCGTCAAATCATCTTCAGACAGTATTAGTTTTAGTGTCTTTACAAATTATGACTTTACTGTTGTGCTCATTTTTGAATTATAACGGCAAGTAGTTTATAACTTGAAAAAGCGTCTGTAAAGTTAAAAATGTACATGAGAGCGTGATGGCGTTCTACACATATGAGAGATTTAAAAGTTTGACTGTTTAAACCGTTAAGAAATTGATGACGTTAAAGAAAGTGCATACAATTCAAACGCATAACTACCTAATGGCTAAGAATTTGGTAATGTTTATTATTATGCTAGACACTTTAAAATGTTGCGACTAGTTTCATAATTGACATTATTAATTGTAGATGATACGATTTATCATTTATTATAAAGAAATGAAAACATCAAACTATGTTGTTAAAAATAACACTTCTCAAACCCAAAATATATTAGGAAGTACCAATGTAATATATCAGTTCCAATGCCCTATGGGAGAATGTATCTCCGACAACAATAAAAAAAAACTAATTTTTTACATAGATTTCACTTCAACAACACTATCCCGAAGACTCACACTACATCTCTCCGACACTAGCTCTACATGCCAACACGTAAAAAAACATAATTGTTCCCCCTCCCAATATAGAAACATCGTTGTTAACAATACCAAAATAATACACCACGATACCAATATCAAAAAATTAAAAATACTTGAAGCCCTCTACATAAAAACTAAACATGCCACAATTAATAATGTCAATTATGAAACTAGTCGCAACATTTTAAAGTGTCTAGCATAATAATAAACATTACCAAATTCTTAGCCATTAGGTAGTTATGCGTTTGAATTGTATGCACTTTCTTTAACGTCATCAATTTCTTAACGGTTTAAACAGTCAAACTTTTAAATCTCTCATATTCGTACAACGCCATCGCGCTCTCATGTACATTTCAATCTTTACAGACGCTTTTTCAAGTTATAAACTACTTGCCATTATAATTCAAAAATGAGCACAACAGTAAAGTCATAATTTGTAAAGACACTAAAACTAATACTGCTTTAAGATGATTTGACGATTCAAATCGAAAGTACTTGCAAAAAAGAAAAAAGAATGGAACAAGAAACCCATGGATCATATTTACATCAATTTGACCGAAAAATTAGATGGACAATTCGGAAAATTGAAAAAATAAAAAAAGTCGCATCCAACAAAACCACTCCGTGTTATTTAATAATGTTTGCCTAAATGAAGATATGCTGCCAAAATACACACATATATATACATACATACATATACACACGTACACACATACATACATGTATATATCTATACACAGATATACACATGTATACACACATACACATTTTCAAGCATAAATAGTTGTTCTTAAAATAGTTGTTCTTAAAAATATGTACCTATATATATATATATACACACACTCAGACAACACACATATAAATATATATATATATATATATATATATATATATATATATATATATATACAAAGTGCACAAAAATTAATATATACAAGTACATACATAAAATATATAACCCAAACTATACAAATATAAATACTAAACACAAATATATACGCATACATCTATAACCGGATATACACAACATACATACACAACACATATATATACATATATATATATATATATATACACACACACATATGTATACATATAAATACACATACATATATGTATATATATAAAGCAGACACATAGGCATATAAATATGTCCATTAACCAACGCATACATACACAAGAAATGAATATAAAAATAAAGATAAAAATATGCAACTTTTACAGCAGTATAAACATACCCAAACAAATAAGATATCAGTTAAAGTATCCGTACCCGTACATACACATATCTCGATCCAATTATACACATACACGCATGTATACATACATACATACATACACATATGCGCACAAATACATATACATACATATAAATACATAAACCCATACAAATACCCATACTTGAATACATACCTATACATCACTATATATGTATATATATAGAGATACTATTATATATACATATATATCATACATAAACCATACAACTATATACGTATACACCATTACAGATACAGTGTACGTGTTTGACCACAGGCGCCTTTTAAGCCTACCAAAAGCTTTGCTAGTCTTTTGAATTCTTAGATGTATCTCAGAATTGAGGGATCTATCTCGGGAATGAGTGCTATCAAGATATACAAATGAGTTAACTATACTTAATCTAGTTACTTTGACGTAGATATTGTCTTCTACATATTGGAGTTCTGGAGAAGTTAGCATTATCATAGTTTTCTCCAGATTGATGGTGAGTCCAAAGGTGGTACATGCTCGACAGAAGATGTCCATTATCATCTGCATATCCTCCTCGGTGTGAGCAATGGAAACCGCATCATCAGCATAGAAAAACTTCCGTAACGGGTTTGAAGGTCTTGGACTTTGAATTTAATCCGGCTTAGTTGAAGAATCTACCAGTGGTTCAGAAACACATGAAAACACTGATGCCACAGTTTTTGAAGGGTGTGGGACAGGTCCGTGTCAATATATATATATAGAACAACGTCGGTGCAAGAATGTCAACCTGTTTAACACCGTTCACAATAGCTATCGATTCAGATTATTACCCACCGAAATGGATTCGTGCCTTCATGTCCTGGTGAAGTTTTTTTACGCATTTTTACTAATCCTAGTGGTCATCCAATTGTACCGAGTATTGTCCATAATACTGCTTTATTAACGGTATCGACAGCATTTGTCAAGTCCACAAAAACTTGATAGGGTGCTACCCGTTGTTCTATAACTTTTTCCTGACGTTGTCGGGAAGAGAAGATCATATAGATCGTGCTACGACCAAATCTAAAGCCGCTTATGCATTCCGGAATAACAGACTAAGCCGGTTAAGCAAGATCTTTGAAAATACTTTATCCACCGCTTCAAGAAGGCTTATACATCTATAGTTGCAACAGGCCGATCGAGTGTCCTTTTCTTTGAATAAAGAAATCAAAGTTGTGTTTATCCAGTCCTGAGGTACAGAGGCACCCATCCATATGTCAGATATTAAACAGTGGATTTCTTCAGCTGATCCTGTCACCCACAAAACGGATTACCTCAACAGGGATGCCATCAAGGTCAGGTGCCTTCCCGATATTAATTTTCTTGACAGTATTTTGAATCTCAATTAAGGTGGGGTTGTCCATCATCACATGGTTGATAGCCTCCGGCTACAAACTATTGATGACCTCATCATCAACCACTGACGAATTATAAAATAAATCCGTGAAATGCTCAGTTCACTGTTCCATAATATCCTCGGATATATATATATATATATATATATATATATATATATATATATATATATATATATATATATATATATATATATATATATATATATATATACAGAGAGGGAGAGGGGGAGAGAGACGGTCCGTATGTAGATTATGTTTCATTGAGAAGTTACAAATTCTAAAACCTATCAAACTAGCAAACAACTGTATACACAGAATATACTTTACTTTAGGATAACAATACAAAAAAATGAAAAACTAAACTAAACCAACACTTAAAATAGCCATGAATAACAAAAATAGAAATAAAAATCTTCCAAGCACGCACGTATTAAAATAAGGGCACCTGTTTATTCGACACACTGACAATGATGGTGCATCAACCTTATACCCTATACAAAACAAAAGAAAACAAAAAGATGTCAGCCGAACCTTTTTTTAGGAGACACTCTGCCATTGGCTAATGAAAACATCAAACCGTGGGAGGAAATAACAATGAATCTACTAGACTAAACACCACGTGGATACATAAAAACACTCAGTAACACAAATTCCATGCATTTTAGCTTGATGATTTACTACGAAGATGAAACGCGGACGCCTCTGTGTAACTTAATGGCTATAAATATAATTTTATAACTTACTACCTAGCTCTACTCACGGATTGAGCAGTGTTGAAGTAATACTGAAAATCGATATATAATATATTATACCTCTTTATAATTGTATATGTTGTTTAAAGTGGGTGGTAGGTAGCGATTTTTAATCCTCTCATAGTATAGATTTAATTTTACTAGTTAAATGATGATGAATACTATGAGAGGATTGAAAATCTTAAAATACTAAACCGGCAAAACAACAGCCGAACCAGGAAACAGCAAATCTCAAATTCTATGAGTCAAGGAGGGAAATGAGTGCTGTTTTCAACTGTCAATCTATCCATCTCATTAACTCTTATCTTCGAGTATTTCTTTTACCTTGGTATGTGGTGACTCATTAGTAAATTAAAGAAAAATGAATTCTTGTGAAATCAGTTGATGCGGTTTACAGGGCTTGAGAATTTGGCGACGAATGTTGGTACCCATATTGGATTCTAAATAAAACCTCTGCTATACACTTTCTTATCATTTCTTGTTAGAATTATATTTCCGCAATAAATAACGAGTTCTTAATAAGGAGGAAATACTTTAGACGCACACCCTGTGCATTATTCCTAGAAACGATTGTTAAAAATGTCATTAACTTAATGGATGCTGTAGTGGACTATACAATCAACTATGCCAATTCATATTAAATCAGAAATATTGTCAGCCACTGATACTGTTCGGAGATGTACGCAATTTCTTCTCAATTATGGTTTAATAGAAACGTGTGTTCTATTAGTCGTATACAATTCATCATTTACAATAGAAATGTTGGTGTACTATTAAACAGACGATCTAACTCAACCCGTAGTAACAGTTAACACAAATATATATTTCAGTTTGTCAGAGAAGTGTACAAGGTGTATAATACAACATATATATATATATATATATATATATATATATATATATATATATATATATATATATATATATATATTTATACATGCGTGTGTGTGTGTGTAATTTGAAGAAGGTGTAAAATAGGCTATAATTGATCTAAGGGTTGAATTTAATGTAAAATAGAATTTAATGTTATTTCCAAATACTTATATATTTATTCTGATTCTTATCGTCGACTGGTTTATTGTCAATGGATGCGTTTCTACGGTGTTTGGTGGACACGTCCTTGATATCACCATTAACCTCTTCAAATGTCTTTGTCAAGAGACTTAATGAGAAATCTTTAGAGGCCTCAGAATAGGGTAGGGCAGGGGAAACAATATGCAATGACCCGGACCAGGGAGCAATTTTCCCTTCTCCACGTCACCTTTTCGTAACTACGGCGTCAAAAGACCAATATTAGCGATAATATTAACATTTAAGATCCGATCGGGAGTAGGGCGTTTAAATGGTCAGTGATACGACACTTGCCAGGGTTTTGACCGGCCTCTAGTTCCGCACCTACAGTCAACCTCTCAATGGACCCTTGACCCTCGGCATCATAGCCACTGCGTCCGTCTTCAAAGTCGTCCATGCTGATTTGAATGGCTCTTCTGATAAATGACTGGCTTTAAGGGCGCTCGAATGCACCTAAGGTATGGGGAGCAATTAATCATTCCCATGTATTCGTGAAGAGGGTGGATCAAGTGTTGAACAGCGTTGGCAACAGTTTTGAGTAGCGACAGAGTAGTATTCGGGTTTAATATTGTCGTGGCAGGAGTATAAGAGTAATAGCAATTATTATACTAAAGCTGTGTTAATCAACTTTTGTTTCCTTTATGCGTTTTCTTATATATTCACACAAAATACATGCTAAAATAGTCTTTGGTGTTGGGCTTGAGTGATATTTGAAAACTTTCGATTTAATTGTTCTAATTCGCTGTCACTTGCAATTAACTCACTAAATGACTCATCTATTACTACGTATCTGTCTATCATTTTCACACTCTAATATTGTATGTTGTTTAGTCCCTACTCTCATTTTATACGCTGTCTATCATTCTCGCTTCCGTCTCTTCCTCTCTGTTTATTAACAATCAATGGTGATATAATAAATTATAAAATCGACACACAAGTATTAACACTATTTAACCCGTAGCTAAAGAGAGAGAAAAAAGGAAAAAGGGAGATAGAAAAAGAGTGGGATGGGATATATAACAAGCAGGAAGAAACTCATTTGGGATGTTGTCTTTTTATATATTTTTTAATTAAACTGGCTTTGCAAATTTACATTTTCTCTTGTCTATCTCCCTATTATTCTCTCTCTCGCTCTCTCTCTCTTTCTGTGTATATATATATATATATATATATAGCAAGAAGAAATTGAACATTTTTACACAATATATTATATGTCCTTTAAATATTATATGTGTATACATGAAATAATTATATATATATATATATATATATATATATATATATGTTTTGTTTATTATCTATGCACGTATATACGTTTCGTCCTTTATAATCGGGACTCATCAGCATAGAGATATGACTATTCACTAGTATTTTACAACTCAAATCCCGACATCTAGAATCACTGTGCCAACGCTGAATAGCGAATAAACAGTGATCATTTTAACACTTTATCCGGCGGCTTGACATCATACTGTGTTAATACTACACTTACAGTGCCCATCTAGACAGATTTTGTAGGAGCTACAAATAATTATATACATATATATATGTGTGTGTGTGTGTGTGTGTGTGTGTGTGTGTGTGTGTGTGTGTGTGTGTGTGTGTGTGTGTAAATGTCAACGCCTGTGTGAGTTTTCCCTATAGAAAAAAAGGATAAAAGAGTTACATAAATACTAAAAGTGTATTCATATGTAAGATTTACTGGGGAAGACAATGGAAGTGGTCTCGAATTTATACTTGCCCCTTTATGAGCTTATCTTTAAGGGAGCTATGATGGTAAGATAACTTTAAAAATTCAAATAAGGATATCCGATTTAAGGAAATTTAAAGCATTTGTATAAGACACTAATTCAGATAGTTTTCCAATATTTCAACATCGTCCGAATATATTAAGGTGCAAAACGGCTGAAGTGGGGGCGGCGAGAAAAAAAGAAAGTAATATGGTTTTATGAGCACAGTTAAAGAGAACATATTAGTGTTCTTCATTTATTCCAGAAGAGCGTCGGGACCTACTGCTTGTAGGAAATATGTATACTCATTGGAAGTTTTCTTCTTGGATACATTGACACTTACCAAGCAAGAGGAAGCAATGTACTTTTCGTTCTTAATAACTAAAAGCAATTGAAGGCTATAACCTTTATAAATACAATGAGCGTAATATGAGGTACCACGTGATCTCTGTCATTTATTATTTATAGTATAGATTTATTTATTTATACAAACATTGTTGGCTACATATATGCATACATGTTTCAGTTGCGATGTTGTTCGAAATCCAGCTTCATCAGGTTATCGTATTAACTGAACTAAGACGGATAGAAACACAATTCTGAAAATCTTTTTTTATTGTTTTTTGAGAGCAGAGGGAGGTGGAGAGAGAAAAATATAAGAGGGGCAAAGTAGTGATCCGTTCTCACTCAGTTATCTATGAAGCTTTTCACGTTGATACATACATGCACATTCCGACCTATCAGCGTGAAGGGATTCATAGATAACTGAGCGAGAACGGATTAATACTTTGCCCCTCTTCTATTTTTCTCTCCACCCCCCTCTTCTCTCCAAAAAATCAAAAAGATTTGCAAAATTGTGTTTCAAACGAGATCGCAGCTGAAACATGTATGCATATATGTAGCCAACAATACATATAATAATTTTTGTATAAAAGAAATGTATAATATAATAACAGCTCTGTCTGTTATTGAGAACTATTTTATACACACTGGAGTTTTATTATATTAACATCTAGGAAACAACAACAATACAATTATCTAAGTTATTATTTAAAGAGAGTAAATGGGGCTCTAATAAAATTTTCAGCTGTTACGATGTTTCTATTTACTTACCTCACCATAAGGGCAGAGTTACACACACAGTCTGTTTGTAATGTAATAAAAACCCAACTCCCTAAATAGGAACACTTTGAATTAAAACAAAAAATTGTATGACATTTGTTTTGAAGAATCTCTCCTTCAATGACCGAGGACAGAGAAGATGAAATGTGATATCAGAATAGTTACTACACTCGGCTCCTACAAAACCGTTGCGGAAGAAACTGACATTTATTTCGCAACTAAACAATTGATTTTTATGGAAATCGCTCCAGACAAGGCATGAAGCCATTTGATGTAAGAAGCTAAAAAGAACGAAAGATGATTATCGCAAAGACAGGCGATTCCTATTGACCTCAGTTTTGAAAAGACCAAGATAATAGGTAAGAGGAAAACAGACAGCAGGAAGAGAGTTCCAAAAGCCTGCAGTTCTTGGAAATAAGCTACGGTAATGGGAAGCCGTATTATAAAGAGGCATCAAAACAGCAAATTAGTGAAGACAACTAGACCAATGAGTCAAACGAGCTTGAACAAAGGAAGCAGGTGATAGATCAGACAATTCTGAAGAATACACATCATAATGGTATGTTATAGAAAAGGCTAGGACAAGCAACATCACGTCGGTAAGAGAGGGTGCATAGAAGAAGAAAGGGTGGAGCCAATCCATAGTTCATCTTTAAATATATGCATGTTAATGTATTCAGGTTGACAGAGTATTAAAGAGGTATGGAAATCCGCCTTGTGACTCCTTTAGGAAATATTCTTAAGTCTTAAAGCGTATGATCATGTTATTGGGTCTAATAAACTAAGCATAGTTAGCCAGTACACAAACAGACACGCGTCTCATAGTAGTAGATCCTGATTAAGTAGCTAGAGTATTTGTCCTAGGACCCTTAGTTTGCTGAGATATCCGTCTAAGGACCCTATTTACAGATGAAAAACATACAATGCAAACAATATAGAAAGTTAGATATACATGACTTAAGACTTTTCTTTTCATTTTGTACTCATATAAAATGAGTTCAATCTTTTCAAATTATTGCAATCGTTACATTTTGATGGGTTTTCCTTAAAATTGCAGGTAAAACTTTGCCTTATTTCCATAGTTTGAACTATAATTCTCATTATTGTTCCCATTTAATATATGTCAACTGTTGTTGTTTTGTAGTTCGACTGTTAAACAGCAATAAATACAATCAGAATTCAATTATATTTTTATTTTTAATAAACATAGACATCCATACTGCTTTCAGACTAGTTCATTCTGCCAGAAAGGGTGTTTATCTCTTCACGACATTTCTTACTTTTGAAATTTCACTTCGTCTGAAAATCACATACTTTTCTTTTGAGTCAAAAGTCGAATTTTGCCTTTTACGCTTATTAGAACGTTTTGCTTCTCGTGTTACTTGAGTTCTTTGCTATTTCAAGCAAATCATAGATTTGGGTTCACTTCACTCAAAACAAGGCACATTACCACTGAGACGCAAGGGGTTACTGTAACTAAGGGGACATATTTATAGGGGCATACTAAGTGGAGAGTTGTGCAGGGAGATGTTTGTTAACATTGATTAAAATATCTGCTTGTTGGAACAGTCAGGGAAACAGGGAGCAAGGAGAAAATTCCAAAGGCTAGCAGTTCGAGGAAAAAAGCTAGTAGTATAGAAAACCTTCCTATATCTAGGACCTCTACAGTGAAGGGTTATTCGGGGGTACCTATGTCGAGAGATCACAAGTGCAGCAAATTCGTCGGAAGTACATTCCATTGAAGTGCTTGTAAAACAAGCACAGTGATGCAACATTGCGTCAATGGGACAGAGGCGGAATATTGGGACCTTTTAGATTGGGAGCACCTTTTTATACCTGTCTAAGCTTAGTGGTTGGTGCACCAGCTCAGATGTGACAACAATTCTCCATACATGGGTGAATTGTGACTTTGCAGAGATATAGGATACTGGCAGCTGTGATAAGTTTTCTAGCACCGTAGAAAGAGCTAACCATCTTCGCAACAGCTTTGAAAGTGTATTATATGCATTTGTTCCGATTCATGTTACCTGTTAATGTTAGATCGAAGAGTTTGAGTGTTGACATCTCATGTAGGGTACTATTAGCATGGCAATCTGTGAGTTTAAAAAGTTGTTATTATTTTTAAAGGGAAGGGGCTTTGTCTTAGCAGCATTAAATGTAATTTATGTACTAAGCTAACTAAAGAGTGAAAGTCATTTTCTAAAAGATTCGGCCATTTCCTTGGATACGTGCATCTGCTTTGCCCACATGTCGATTCTCTCTCTTTCCAACCTGGAGCACGTCATCCAATGGTGAAAAGGGTGGTTGGTTACTTTTAATACGTCTAAAACACAGCTTCTCTCCATTAACGACCAACGCTCTTATCCTCACCTTGCCCAAATTGTAATGAATAGCTCTCACCTTGAGGAAGGCTCCTACTTGGATAAGCTCTAGACTTGAAATGGAACACTCCCATCAAATCCGTTGCCAAAGTCGCGAGAAAAGTCGTTGGATTATTCTACCGATCCGAAAGGTATTCTACTTCTGACGCAACTTTCTACCTGTATAAGGGTCAAATACGTCATAAGATGAAGTAATGTTGCCACATCTGGGGGTGCCGCTCAGAATAACATGTCCTGCCTTAACAGAGTTAAAACCGACTTCGAAATCTAGTGGGCGATGTCATATTCTCTACTCTACAGCCACTGTCTAACAGAAGGATCAATGCTAGTATTTTTCTATGGTGCCCTCCTGTGATACATTGACAACAAAAACTTGTCTAGCTACAACGACTATCAATAAATTCCTTTTCTCCATCTGTATGCCTAAAACTAAACGGAACTTCAATGAGCAATGTTTCTTTTGTACAACTGCCCGTTTGTGGAACACAGTACTATGAGGCTGCTTCCCGGCTGACTATAACATTGCCGTTTTCAAGTCCAATGTAAACAAATTCTTCTTGAGCTTCCTCATGAATAGTTACTTTCTGACCAGTTACAACCATCATTACTAGTCCCTTCGGTGTCTCACTGTCTATCTGTCAAACTCAATAACCATTATCCTCGAGTGGCCTGTAGGACTGGATAAGTGGTGACTCGTTTGTAAAAAAAGCAATTTTTCTTTTTGAGGTGGGAAGGTTGAACGTTAAGGAAGATTTATTTGATTAGTTTTAATTAAGACTTCCCAGCTAGAAGATACATATCTATTTCCTCTTTCTTTTTTATCAAAATATTAAATCTCCCAAAATACCGTTTTTTTCTGTTTATATGTCGGTCCACTGCCCGCACCGGTAACCACTGCCCCACGGCCACTCGTTCCTTATATAACACTTTAAAAGCACGTGATCATAGATGGTCTGCCATTGCAATGTGTAAAAAAGGTGAAGCTCTGTATCCTTGCATGGAAACAACAGCATCTGAACTCGTGAGTCCTACTTTTTGTTTTGCACCGATCGATGATTCTAGATGTAAGAGACAAAGCAGTAAACACTTCGGCCACCGAGCTGGCACCATCAATTCAGAGAATATGTAACCAGAGTCCATAATAATGAATATATACGGCCAGCGAAACGTACACCACCAAATCCATCCCGACACCAACTCCCAACAAAAAAAAAGGAAAAAGTAGAAATAAATATGAATGGTGTCGAGTAAATTGAGCCGGACTCTCATCCATAATAAATCATTGTTTTTTTCTTCTTTTCTCTTCTATTTACTTGGAATCGGTTTCACACCTTTCTCGCTCTCTTTCACTCACACTCTCGTTTCCCTACTTACTCCACCCCCTCTCTCTATCTCTCTATCTCTCTTTCTTATCGCTATTCTTCGCTTACACACATACGTTCGTTTGCTCTTTATACACTTTCTATTTATCTATCTCTATATCTCTCTGACACACACTTACTCACTCTTTCCCTTATCTCTCCATGTCGCTCTTCATCTGCCTTACTCTCTCTCTCTCTCTCTCTTTCTTTCTCTTTCTCTTGCAATATATATATATATAATATATCAATTTTATATATATATATATATATATATATATATATATACATATTTATATATATACATATATATATATATATATATATATATATTATTTTTCTCTCTCTATCTATCTATCTATCTCCCTGGTTCACTAACACATTCGCATCTGTCTATTCTTCCTCTGTGTGCCTCTCTTTTTCATTCACAGATGACCATATCTCCCCTTCTCTTCCCACTCAATCTCTAATCTTCTCACACCCTGTCTCGTACTCATTCACGTTCTCTCATCTGTGTTTATGGCCCCCTTTCTTGCTCCTCCCCATCTCTCTCTCTCTCTCTCTCTCTCTCTCTCTCTCTCTCGCCTCTTTTCTTACTTTCTTTATATATTCCCCATCTTTTTCTCACAAACATCCGAACACGTGGAAACAGAGAGAGAGAGAGAGAGAAAGAGAAAGTGAGAGAGGGAGAGAGAGGAAGAGAGATCGTAGAAATAGAATAGAAAATGAACTTTCGGTTTACTTTCGGCATCTTCGTAACTCTCGTTTCCCTTATTTAGTCCTTTAGTCCTCACATTCCATGAGCGATGTTTCTGGCAAACGGGGAAGAATTGCTGTTTTCTCGGTTGGAATCTATCCATCTGACACTTATCGTTGGCTAGTTTTTAACATGAAGTAGTATTTATTTTAGCTCCCTACATCAACTGGCTTCATGCCTTGTCTGGAGCGATTTCCATAAATATATATACGAGTTAGTGGCGACTTGGGAACCGGATTCGAGCCCTCCGACCGACATGAATTAATAATATACACTGAAGATTGCGTAAGCATGAAACATCGATGTCTGTAGGTAATAATAATGAATATTTACTTTTAAAAATATTATTATTGCCCCCTTTACAAGAACTGGAGCACTCTGAGATAATTTAATAATGAGCAGTTATACTATGGCTTAAAGTCGGTATTCCAACTCCTTTCTTGTTATTGTTGAATTCTGTTTCTTCTGTTCACTGTATCGCCCGTTGATTTGGCGTTTATAGAGTTTAATTGCTTCTCATTTCCATGCTAATTGGTGGCGGTCGAGGGGAAATAACACTAGACTACGAGTCAGTGACGACTTGGAAACTGGGTTGAGCCCTCCGACCGACATGAATTAATAATCCTACACTGAAGATTGCGTAAGCATGAAACATCGATGTCTGTAGCTAATAATAATTAATATTGACTTTAAAAAATATTACATATATACATTAGCTCTTGTAAGACCTACAATCGTGCACTTTGATATTCTTTCTACTAACTTGTGATACATGCTATATCACTATTTATATAAAGTTAGATATGTGTATTAGTTTACATATTTTTTATGTACAGGATTCACAACTAAACTAATTAACAAATCATGATAAATTTTAGAAACACAGCTACTTAGGTTAAGTGTGGGGAATGTGGACTATATTTAGTTTCTTTAGTTTTATGCAAATAAGGCAAAGGAGGAGCAACAACCATTTGTGATTTTTGTGAAAATTTAACAATAGTTATTAGACATTAATAAATATTCCTAAATATCAGTTTCTTTGGGTAATATTAAATGATTTTAGTCGGCATAATATGGGCACAACCTTAGATTTGAAAATTCAAATATTTCAGATTTACATTAAATTTTATCCATAGTCATTAGACACAAATTAAACAAGATTCTCTCAACTTCTTACGACTCCTTGAACTTAAGTCTTAAATTTGAGAATCAAAATCATGCAACGGATTTTAATAAAAATGGTATAAGCATTCTAAAATTAAAATATAGTAGCATTATATCTTGATTTTATTCTTCCTAAGAGGGCACAAAACTGATTTTACTTATATAAGTAAGCTACACAGAAACGTTTTATTCACGGGGAAATCATCAGGCTAATGGCAATTAGCCGGATAGCTTGATGATTTCTAAGTATATTTTAATAGTATTTATCATTAAACGTTTTCTTTGCTAGCTGTAGAATACGCACTTACATGGCTGAGTGTCCTCCAAGCCTTACGATCTTGGGTTAGAGTGTTCGCTTGGTTTATGTTCATGTTCGTCCTTTCACAAACGTGTTCTATCCATCTTTTTTTGTCTACTTTTCGACCGGCTTTCTTGTATTATGTCTTCAACGCCTATTTTGCACTGGAACGCTAAATGTGACCGAACAATCTCAAGACTGTACATTTGATGACAGTGCGTTTTTTGCAACTCTGCGATACTGATGTGATCAGATAGTTTATGATCAGTAATGAAGTGCATGATGTGGCTTTTGAAAATTTTCTACTTTCTGACGTAAATACTTTATATATATATATATATATATATATATATATATATATATATATATATATATATATCATCTCAATAGAAAACACAGGCTGCTCATGTTAGGACAAAAACAATTGCCCCCTTTACAGGAATTGCAAAATTGCTTCCCGAGTATATGAAGCGATTTCACAAGAAAACTCAGCGGCAGAGCTGAAAAATACATAGGCAGGGATGCTTCAAGCAAAGATTATACACACACAGGTATACCTTTAAATACAAAGACAAGGCCAACACAACACTCGCGACCAGGATATGGCAACTAAAAAATGAGGGGATACCCTTTATCATTAAATGGAGAGTAATAGAGAGAAGACCATCATACTCTCCAACCATAAATAGATGCGCTCAGTGTGATGCAGAAAAATATTACATATTAAGGGCCAGTATTGACTCAAATACAAACTGTTTAAATATTAAGGACGACATTTTTAAAGATGTGTCCATAGAAGACAGGCACTTCTTATAAATTGGACTGATCGGTACACATAAAGGACTTCTGATAATCACCTCCTGCTAAAAACATAACCTCAAAATAGCCTCATACAATACCAGATCTGCTCTTATATTCGCGCCTTCTACCCCGGAAAGTCTTTTTTCCAATTATTTTAACTTTTATATTTTATCTCCATTTCTTTCAGACTTTATTAAGCTTTTTAATCTCACATATCTTTCCTTAACACAAAATTAAGACGATTCTAATTTAACACTTCAAAACAAATAACGTATCAAAACGAACGTGAGTCATACGAGACAATCCATTTTCAACAAAGCTGAAGATAGCCGGTAGGTAAACACTTTCTGAGCTTGAAACTAATGGTACTGATGTTGTTCTGTACGAAATAATAAATAAATATTATGCTCTTAATTTTGATTTTCTCAATTAATCGAGCACTCTGCTGGGATTTTTCCTACGATCTTACAAAAGAGGTTATATATATATATATATATATATATATATATATATATATATATATGCACACATCTATACTGTCGTTCGGTGATGTCTTCTGCTGCTTCTTAGCGTAATGCAAAGCTCTTTGTAAATAAACAAATTGAGCACGCACTGTGAAGTGGTGATCAATGTTTTCATAAATTGACATTGGAGATATCATTAACGAGCACTTCTACTGTTGGACTAATGGATAGAAATGCTTAAATGTTCGATCACTTGCTCTAAAGAGGTGCTAGTCTCTCTCTCTCTCCCTCTCTCTCTCTCTCTCTCTCTCTCCATATATATATATATATATATATATATATATATATATATATATATATATATATATATCTAGTTGCATTCTAATGACCGTAAGAAAAATCAATCCAAAACCATAATTTTGATTTATTCTTACAATTTCTTTATTTTTATATTTTGGTGAATATCTGTATTTCTTCATCTGACAGACACATTTTTTTGAATTTTTTCCAAATTTAGTATCGTTTCAATATCTTACGCGTGTTTCACTGTAATATCAAAATATTAAATTTGGAAAAAATCCATCAAATTTTTTTGTCTGTGTGACGAATGATAAATACAAGTATTCATCGAAATATGAAAAGAAAGTAATTGTAAAAATAAATTAAAAGTATGGTGTAGCATTGATGTTTTCTACGGTCATTGGAATGGAACTATAAATATATATGCTTTGAAGTTATGCAACTTCATTGAGCTTGCGATTTGAAACATATTCGGATATTATAAGGTATATACTTAAAGATATATTTTTATAAGAACTGAGAAATATATATCGTGAGCGTTTGTCTCTTTATCCTAGCCTGTATCTACGAACGGCGTTTGAGCCCATGCGACCGTATGCAACCGCTACTCCTGAGGGTAAGAGAGCCCGAAACGACGTCGCCTGTGGGTGAAAACACTTTAATTATAAATAAATATTTATAGTATAACATATATATATATATATATATATATATATATATATATTTTTTTTTTTTTTTTTTTTTTTTTTTTGAAAGTTTACCAAAACAGTTTACCAAAACTTTCAAAACAACACATATAAATGCTCCGTACCCTGTAATCGAGTATCATCGAGCTTATTTTTAATACCCTAATCCCGGTCTTCACTGAATAAAATATCTTCTAAGTGAAAAATCTAAATATATATATATATATATATATATATATATATATATATATGTGTGTGTGTGTGTGTGTGTGTCTGACATTATTTGTCTTTAGACATGGAATCGACTTCACCTTTCTCTCTGCAGCTCTATCTCTCTCCCCTTCCCTATCTCTCTCTCACACAATTTCTCTATTTTCATCCTTACTCACTCTATGCCCCCCCTTTCGTCCTGTCTGTAATACATATACACATATATACATTCACATATAAAAAAGTATAATTAATTTATATTACTTTATAGTTATAAAATCCCTTTTTCTATCTATTTGTGTTTTCTCACTCACCCATCTATCTCTATTTTTATTTAACACGCACATACAGACTCCAATTTTAAATATGTTTATGACATTTACATTATTCTTCGTTGTTTGTTGTCCGTGTTTGTAAAAGAGTATTCATTTGCACAGTTCTCAACGGACTCCTTTCCTTACCCAGGCATGTATATTTTTATATTCGTCTGTGCTATCTTAAAGCATTCACTTATTATATAGTTTACTGTTTCGTCCACAGAGATGATGTTATCCTGGAGTTTATCAATCTTGACTTCCATGTAGTGTCTTCGAATTGTACCATTGTTTGCTCAATTTCTTTGACACGTTATATAGGACGAAATAAGAAAAAACTTATTTGTTCTTCCGTTGGAGAATTCAGCTCACATTTATTGTAGAATTTTCATTTGCCATTGAGAACCCGAATAAACACAAAAAGGAAGTTTAATCGCTCACTTTATTTTCCATGTTACAATGTCTTTCAACATTTTTTAAGTACCGTATGCGAATCCAAGTACCTAACTACCTCAATGAGGGCCGCGTCGAAGACATGTCTTTGTTGCCCAGTCTCAAAACTCATTCTGATGTTTTTCTATTTTCTAGCTTTACAATCGTTTTTGTTCCTCTACATTGCTAACAAGTTAAAAATAACATGTGTTTACTTTTTCAAACGTCACAAAATTGCGTTAACATTTTGTTACGTCATTTTGAATAAAATTCCTAAACTTGGCCGTACACACTTTTCGTCAAAATTAGTATCACACCCACAGAAACAAACCCCCTCACGGGGACATCTCGTTAAATTGTGTCGTTATTTTGTGCGGTTGAAAATAGAGGGTGTCATTACCCTTTTTAATTGTTCTTCTCACAAGCATGCCTATGTTTGCACGGTCGTTTTGGATAACTCACTTCTTCAGAAGGGTAGATATGGCGGTGATAATGATCGTCTTAGTGAGATGAAAGAATGAAACACTTATATGATCGACTTTTATTTCTCTAAATAAATATAATTTGTTAATGGCAGAATATTGTTGTGCAGATTAAATACCGATCCACAAACATCCATTGAGGTATCCTCTTAAGACTATGTATTTCATTTTAGGAATGCCATCTGAAAACAATTACAGGGTATGCATTGTTTTAGTCCAGTAGCTTAAAATGTTCCTAAATATATATATATATATATATATATATATATATATATATATATATATATATATATATATATATATATATATATATATATATGGAGAAGAATGGAAAGGAATTAGAGAAGCAAAAGCCAAATCAAAATTCAATTCAATTGCTCAGAGCAAGGTATATTCCGCAAAAAGGCAATTTATTCAAGTTAAATTTTCCTTAAGCCAGGCTTTTCAAATATCAAAATCTTATCATCAGAGGAAGTCGCTGGGATAGATAAGTTGGCAACGGCCAAGATTAACATTTGAAAAAATAAAATAAAAGTTGTAGGGAAAGAAACACAGGGCAAAACTCTGCCCGAATGCAAGCAAATGTCCGATTGCTAAAAAGCTCGGTGTCGAAAAGTCCAGCGGAGAGAATGAGATGTAGATAAGTAGGTCGTTAAGAGGCACGAGATGTTGTGAGAGAGGATTCAAAGTTAAATTCCAAGAAGCCACAACTTCAGGTGCGGCGAAAACAGAAAATCCAAAGGGTAAAAAGTCCAATAAGAGGTACCACTAGCAATCTTAATGCAACTATAGCACCACCCTTCAAGATACACACATATATTGGGGCGTCCTCTTTCCCCATTAAGACCCGGATCTCTAACCATATCTATTCCTTTAAAAATAGCAACGATAATAGCACAGGCACTTCACTTTCCAATCTAATTAGAAACCTCAATCTTAAAAATACTCCCTATTCACTTCACTGGTCAATACTTAAAAAGTCCAAATCATATACCCCGGGTGCATCCCATTGCCAACTTTGTACTTTGGAAACCTTTATGATAGCTACTGCAACTAAATCTAAAAATATTATTAATTCTAAGAATGAACTTATCTCCAGTTGCAGGCATAAACGTAAATTCAAGTATAGCAACCATAGTAATCCCCTAGACACCCCTCCCCCATTTGATTAAATACCCCCGCATCATCTCGGATCTTCCCTCCCTACATCTCGAATTCCCTTTCCGATAGTTCTAATTCCTGTTGTTCTATAATCTCTGCATATATCTCCCTCATCCATTTAGCCTTCTCTTAACTTAAAAAATTACCCATAAACTCCGTTAGCTTCACAATTCCCTTAGCTTTAATACATTTCTCCCACTACCCCGTAAATCATTCTACTTAACCTCCTTAACCGTATGACTTCCATTTCCTTCCCCTTTAACTTCTTTTAATACACTCGTCCGCTTCCCATCAACACTTCCAAACTTCTATCCTTCCCTCTCAACCTGATAACTAACCCACCATTTTCACATTATACCCTAGCCCTTTTATTTACTTGATGATTCGCCTTATCTACTCTTAATCTCCTTTGCACACTTCGATATCGAACTCCTTACTGTTTTCTCTGTGCACTCTAATTATGTTTCCCCTCCTGTTTTTACTTCTAAATAATTCTTCTCACTCTTTTAATAGCCTCGATTATTCCCCCTAGTTTACCTCGCCCTTCGCTCACTTCTCTCAGACCATGCTCAACCCCCAACCCGCCCTCGCTCTACATCTTTTAACCCCCATAATATTTACTTTTAACTGCGATCTCCATTCTCACTCTGGTTTAATCTATTGTCACTACTTTAACCTTATATGTCTCTTACTTCTTTCTGCCATCATTAACCTATTTAATAATTTTCTTAATCAACCTCCATATACCTTTTTTTGAAAACTTTTTTGTTTCAAAGTTTAATTTTCCCGCATCCATAAAGCACTAGCGTCCCGTAACAGCATATTTTATTTCAACCTATATCTTCAACCACCTTGGGGATTCCCATTCCGGATATCCTTTCGAGGTCTATTTTACTTTTTACTTTTTCCTTATTCTAATACTCACTCTCGAGCTCCAATTTTATCGACTTTTCCCTAATTTTATTATTATTATTTTTTTATCGGTCAATCCATAATTTTCCTTGCGAGCCTAAGACTAATTTTATTATCTCTTTTTCATTTTTTATTTTCTTATTTCTATTTTTAATTCTATTTTTATTTTTACTTATTTAATTTTTCAATTTTTAATTTTTATTCTTACTATTCATTTTTCTAGCTCTACCCTTCAAATATATTTTGCCTCATTGTTTATAAGTAAGGTCATCTGATTAAACAACTAAACCCCGAACTCTGTTCATAGACACATTCTGGTATTTTAACTCTCCCTCCCAGCACCCGTTGACTTACACCCACCCCATTCTTTCCCTTTTCTAGTTGAACCCTAATTCGCGCTAACATCCAATTTCAACTTTATGCGACTCACCCCCCACAATCACACTCTTAGTTTTAACCGCACTCATTCACCGCACCCGTTCCCTTTCTCCTCCTTCGCACCCGTTCCTATCTCCTCCTCCACACCCCTTACTCGTTCCCTCCCTGCCTACTGGTCGCATATGAGTTTCTGCTTTCTTTCATTTCAAGTCGGCTTTCTCAACGGGCTAGCTTTAAAATATTTTCGCTGCCTTTTTTCCCAGTTTAAAACACTTTCCTTGATGTCTCAGCCCAGGAAGTATTTGTAATGGCGAATATTTTCCACCTCACTCTTTACTGAGCCTGCCTGCATCCACGAGCGTACCTCTTATTGGCCTTTTTACCCTTTGGATTTTCTATTTTCGCCGCACCTGAAGTTGTGGCTTCCTGGAATTTAACTTTGAATTCTCTCTCACAACATCTCGTGCCTCTTAACGATCTACCTATTAACATCTCATTCTCTCCGCTGGACTTTTCGACACCGGACTTTTTAGCAATCGGACATTTGCTTGCATTCGGGCAAAGTTTTGCCCTGTGTTTCTTTCCCTACAACTTTTATTTTATTTTTTCAAATGTTAATCTTGGCCTTTGCCAACTTATCTATCCGACTTCCTCTGATGATAAGATTTTGATCTTTGAAAAGCCTGGCTTAAGGAAAATTTAACTTGAATAAATTGCCTTTTTGCGGAATATACCTTGCTCTGAGCAATTGAATTGAATTTTGATTTGGCTTTTGCTTCTCTAATTCCTTTCCATTCTTCTTCATATCTACCTGCTCTATCCTGGATATTGAGCTGTATACTCTTCACAATAGGTTTTACCTTTCCTAAAAGTTCGCTTTTAGTACACCACTTTATATATATATATATATATATATATATATATATATATATATATATATATTTATATATATATGTGTATATATATATATACATTTATCATATATATATATAAAGAGAGAGAGAGAAAATATCTATATAAAAACGCTAAGGCAATGTCATGTTCGTATGTACGTTATTACTCTCAAACCCTTTTTAAAAATAAGGATCGCCACATCGTCAATAATACAATGTAAAACAAGTAAATTTTAAATTTAATCTGATGTCGCTATTGTTTCGAACGTAAAACTCGAAGAAAATACACTTTTTTAGCTTTAAAGCTTAAGATGAAATTGTAATATTTGTTATGATCATACAATAATATAGTGAGGTCTACGTTCGCGTCGGACGCCCATAGAAAAGAAATAAGTTCCAAACTCCTACATGCGTTTAGGAGATAGAAGCCAATAACAAGATTATATTCTGTCCACAAGTGGTGTGTGCTCTGGTCATTATTAACCAAAGAGCTTCGTTTACATCTGAAGTACAAGATCAAGCGACATCATGTCGTTTTAAAAAAAGGAAGAAAAAAAATTGTCTATTATCCTGATGAAGATTCCTGTGTCAATTAAAAATTTGAATTCATATAAATAATATGTTTATTTAAAACAAAAGTCTCTGCCTTTAACTGGTTTAACAAAAAAACGTTTCAATTACAAAATTTAAATGCATTCTATACAGTGAAACTCGTTAGTAATATATATATATATATATATATATATATATATATATATATATATATATATATATATATATATATATATATATATATATATTCGGGGCAATTGTCAAAAATAACCAACAGAATAAAAGGGGTGAAAAAAAACAAATAATCAACAAATAACTGTTACCAAATACAATAAACTTACTTATCTACCTACTTGCCTATTTTGTGTGTGTTTTAAAGGATGTTAAAGCGTTGTTATTGCATTTTAATAATTCATCCTAATCCAATCACATTATAGTTCCATTTTCAAAATTACGTACACGAACATCTCCGAACTTTGTTTAATGAGTTTTTCGTCTTTTGGGGTGAAAAAAACAAATAAATATTCAACAAATAACTGTCCGAAACGTTTTAAAATTTACTTTCTGCATAATTAAAAATAAAATCCTAACCCTAACTCTAACCCTAACCCTACCCATAACCCTAACCCTAATCCTAACCTTAACCCTAACCCAAATCCTAACCAAAAAATTTATGAGAGATGAGATTTCGTAGACGGTCGGCTGTCAGCCATGTTTGTTTTCATGTCTAACGTAATATATTTGACCGAAAATTTAAATTGAAATAAAGAAACGCTTTAAAATACATTAAAACAAACAAAAATTAGGCAGGTAGGTAGAAAAGTAAGTTTATTGCCTTTGGTAACAGTTATTTGTTGAATATTTGTTTTTGCGCCTCTTTTCTTTTTGTTGAAAATTCTTGACGATCGCCAAAAGCAGAACGCCAATTAGTCAAATAAAAGAATTATATATTCCTGAGTAATTTAAAATAGTTACTTTATGTATTTCGCTTTTATTATTAAAGACAGAAAAAATGTTTTTAACTTAATGACGATTTTTTTTAAGTATGAATGTATTTTATGTTATAATTTTAAAATTAACAACAAAACTTTGTCAAATTTGTAAAATATTCACCCCCTTAAAAATGAGCTTCTACTTTTTAGGATAATTCTAACTTATTAGGGCAGTCAACTAATATATTTTAACACTCACCCCATATCAAAAGAAAATTGTTCCAGCTCGCTATCGCTTCGCAAAGCAAGTATGGATTAAGTCATAGAGTAGATGCGGTATTTTGGCGAGAGATTCTAGCGTAGAGTAAGTTCAGAGTATTCGGGACAAAGGGTATGACTATCTACCCCACAAATAAGAATTTGTTGTCAAAATTGTATGACACCCCCCTTTCCCAAAAAATAATTTTCATGCTTAAGTTTAAAGAATTTAATTCATAACTCTCTTGTAAACACGAAACAAAATGTTTCGCATTTATTCATGAAATAGATAAATATTAATATTTTGATAATTTCGATACAAATTTATTTTTCTTTTAAATGAGAAATAAATGGATAGAAAAAAGAATTCAATTCGATTGGGCTATGATGCGAAGCTCTTTAAAAACAATATAAAAAAAGAAAATGTTGCTTTGGCGTCGCGAGCGAAAGAGAGAGAGCGCGCGGGGAAGAAGAGGGAATAAGGGGAGGAGAGCACTAACCTCGATGCGTCGATATATTATAGGTTTCATTTAAATGACCTTGACCTTCTTTGAAAATGAATGGATTTAACCGTTTTTATAATTAAATAAGGTTAACGAATTACTGTTAATATGGATGAAACTATTGCATATATATGAGAGAAATGGGACAATATAATTTAGAATAAAAAGCACCAAACATTAATTTATCATATACTAGTTACAAAATCGATATGCAAATTAGGATTCCTAATTTCTGTGTAAGTGTCTTTCATCAGTACTATATATATCGTATTTGATAATACTATTGTGTATTATTGATTTAAATAACAGTAACCTGTTTCGATGTTAATAAAGGGGTTAAACATGAAAAAAACTTTCGCAGTTATTCATTTATATATATATATATATATATATATATATATATATATATATATATATATATATATATATATACCCGAAACAAGACACATTGCCAGTGAGACGTAAGGGGCTACTGTGAATTAGAGGCTATGCCAAAGGGGCACTCTAAGCAATGAGTTTAACAGCGAGATCTCAGTTCACATTACTTTTAAATTTCGTCGTATTAGTAGTGTCGGGAAGCAGGAAACAATGAGAGAATTCAAAAGACTAGCAGTTTGAGGGAAGAAACTATCATGGTAGAAGGATCTTAGGCATCTAGGGACCTCTGCAGTGAAGTCTGGGATTTTGCTGCTTGTCGGGTTAGTTGGGGGCGTTTACGTCGAGGGGGTACGAGTGCTACGAGTTCGTCAGAGCACATTACATTAAAGTACTTGTAAAACAATCACAGGGATGAAACATTGTGGCAATAGGGGATTGATAGACAGTGCGGGACCTATTAGATTGGAGACTCTCTTTTGGACCCTGTCTAATAGAGAGAGACTAGTGGTTGATGCACCGGCCTATACGTGACAACAATATTCCATGCGTGGGTGAATAGTCGCTTTGTAGATATATAAGATACTGTCAGGTATAAGTATTTTTCTACCGTGGCTCAGGGATCCCACCTACTTTGCAGCAATCTTGGCAATGTCTTCTAT
This sequence comes from Sepiola atlantica, assembly GCA_963556195.1. Taxonomy (NCBI): domain Eukaryota; kingdom Metazoa; phylum Mollusca; class Cephalopoda; order Sepiida; family Sepiolidae; genus Sepiola; species Sepiola atlantica. The sequence goes on from OY744526.1 coordinate 94,355,289, forward strand.
GTATGTGTTCCAATTCATATTACATGTGAGTGTTAGGCCAAGGAAATTGAATGATGAACTCTAAGTTAGAGTGTTCTTGTCCATGGCAATCGGTGGCTGAAAAGGTTTTTGTAACTGTTGAAGTAACTGAGCTTTGTCTTAGTAGTATTAAATGTTACAATCCATTTACGTCCCCATTTAACTACAGACTGGGCGTCATTTTCTACCCATCTCGGACACAATTTCATCACTAATGTCGTGTATGAATATCAGGAACAATTAAGTCCAAGGATCAAACCCTGGGGCACACCCGCATTAATGGCATGCTGTTTTGGATGTACGGCAATCGAGGAGAACCTGGATTTTACTCTTGTCTAAGAAGAATCTGATTAATACCGTACGATTTCATTTTTATGAGAAGACCTTCATGCCAGAAACGTGTCATGCTTCTATAAATAAAACTATTATATAAATAGCTCTATTTATTAGTGAGCATTATATATAAATACAGTAAAGATTTTCTATATATTGTTTAAGATTTATCAATCTGTCTGTGGTAAATGATTCTTAAGTTGTTGTACATGTAAGGTTTAATTGGGGTCTATATTCTCGAACATTAATCATTGAACGAACGAAATATCGGTGGATTTAAATTTAATTTAAAAAAACACATAATTAAGCTTAAGATTAGCATCAAGTAAATAAGAAGAAATAATAAATTTCGTTAGATTTTCATGAAAGATTTTAAATAATCTGAACCAATTATAATTAACGACCATCTTTCTGACTATGTAAAACTGAAAAAATAGAATTAAAGTAAAAATATAACATTCTGTTATATTATAAGATTCTGTTGAATGAAATTGTGTTTTATATTATTATTATAATTATTATTATTATTAAAATTATTATTATTATTATTATTATTATTATAAAAATTGTTAATATTATTATTATTATTATTCTAATTATGATTATTACACATTACTAAAACATTAGTACTAATGAGAATAATCGATTGAATTAATGACGTTTACAAAATTATTTAAGCTTACTTTATTAAGTATTGATAAATTGTTTGATTCATTTTTATTAATAACCTAACACTTTCCGTCGGACGGATATTTAGCTCGTGGTATAAAATATATAACTATGGCGTTCGTATGATCTTTTACGACCCAGAACGAAACTGCATAGAAAACTACTTGTAATTGAAACCCTATTGGTGTGGCCACGGCTCGGCGTCCCACAAGGACTTCAGAGGAACGGACGAACTATATTACCCTGAGTAATTTAGATACAGCGTTTTATTGTTGTTTTTTTTGCTCTCTTGCTTTTTTCTTTCTCTTTTCGTGGACTTTCGGCAATATGATCACACGTCAAAAGCCCGGATATTGATTTCTTTCATCAATACGTTCATGATTGAATTATTCGTCACCTCCATTGACTCTCTATCCCCCACGCCACCTCTCTCTCCACACACACACACACACACACACACACACACAGACGTGCAAAAACACGCATGCACACACATTCAGATTACAGAAAAGACCTACGGGTGCGTGACAAATTATGATAACTAGGAAGACATAAAATGAATGAAAATAAAGTTGCGGGTTTTATAGCAGTACCTGTCTATCTATCTATCTATATACTTGTCTCAGAATGCATATATATATATATATATATATATATATATATATATATATATATGTATATATATATGCAATTATGCTGATTTTTAGAAATAGATCTATCAATCTATCTATCAATTAATCAATCTATCTATCAATTAATCAATCTATCTATCTAAATGTGCTTGTCGGGTTTGTTACATTTACTAATCTACATATTTCCCCCCTCTCTCTCTTTCCTTATATATGTCTCTCTCTCTCATCTCTCTCTCTCTCTCTCTATATATATATATATATATATATATATATATATATATACTTATGCAAACATTGTTAAAAATAACAGAATTCGTCTGTTTAATTATAACTTTTTTATTTTTTCAATCTTTCTTATGTTTTTTTTTGTGTTAAAACAAAAAAAATAATAAATTCTCCATATGTATTAGGAACTTTTTCGATTCTTCGTCGAGTCATTTTCAGGTGTCAAAAGCAAATGAACAACAAAAGCTGGAGAGAGAAGAGTATTTTTTTTAAAGACGGCGGAGAAATGTGCAGAGAAAGTTTTTCGTCTTGTTCCAGAAAAGCCGTTGGCGATTTAAATTCAGCGTAGCATCACAGAATAAAATCGCATCACGTTAAGCATTTTAAAATGTTGATACTGGTTTCATACGTGATGTTATTCATTTTAGGGTGCTGTGTTTATTATATAGATAGCTTCAAGTATTTTTCATTTTTTTAAGTTGCTTTCGGAATTTCAGTCTAAACATTAAAACATTCGACTTGCGAATTTTAAAAAGGTTATCGGCTAATTATTTAATTTATTCATTTAACGGATAACACACTAGTATTAGTCGTATTTTTTATTCTAATTAATTTTAGAAATATTAAAAACCAAATTCAAACCCGCGTTATATAAAATCAACAGATAAAAACATTTCGCCTATTCTTACGCATTTGTGCTTTAATACATTACAGTCGGCTTTATCTCATAGTGGGCATTGAGTAATTTGGAACAATGACATGAGCTAAAAACTGTACATTTGAATGTTATTAACATTTTCCTTTTCTTGTGGGGAAGTTAACTGTCATTCATTTCTAGACGTTGAATAACTAATGCTTAATTTACAGTTTTTTCTAACATCAAATAACCTACTTTTTCAATGACTGTTAAGCAACCCATTTCTAAATTAAAGGTTCACAAAAAGCCCCCTACACACATACACATACACATGCGCTCACACACCACAAGACGTTTCCTTCCTTTCGAGAGAAAGAACAAGCAAAATGGCGCTTTAAACATAAACAACAAACAAATGTTTTTAAAAAAAGCAACGTAAATAAGAATATAAACAATACTGTTATGTTAAGTAACTTACGAATTTTTCATGACTTCATAATATAATTTAAAACCTTTGATCCGTTTCATCTAAAATCATCTCATTAATAATTAGATTTTTTTAAATTCTTACTTTAGAGCTTGATAAAAATAGGGAAAATGTCAAATTAAGCTGAAACCATACACATTACACTTATTTGCTTTCAAACTATATATTTAAACTTAAAACACACACACGCACATATATATATGAGCTCGTCCTTGGGAATGTCTCAAGAGAGGTTGGCGTCGGCGCTGGGGGTCCAGCGTGGGTAGTTTACTTCGCCGATGGTCTTACTAGTGAACTTCTAGTAAGGATTGGGGAACCTTCAGTCGGTGATCAGCTGCGTTGCAATGGGGTCGGCAGTGATGGACACGGTTTTGGTTTTATTGCCTGGCTGTCCCCTTTCTCTCTCTCTCCCCTTCTCTCTCTCTCTCTCGCTCTCTCTCTCTTTCTCTCTCTCGTTTGAAGTTGAGGGGCGTCATAGGGTATGTTGCAGCTCTGGCCCTCTCGGCGTTGGTTTTAGCCTCGATGTGGGCGTGCAGGGGTTCCTTATAATCCTCGAGCCAGCAGGGTACGTAGTTCTTTTGGACTCCCCGTGGGACGTGTTTCTTGGCGGCGCCGTCTATATTGGACGTGGTAGGCACTATCATTGATTCGGCTAACTGTTGGCGCTGCACGCGAATTCCGACCAGTTGGCCTTGCGGAAGTTCCATCTTCGGACTGGTTTCCCGTCCGTCGACTAGGCGAGCGATGGTGTTGTGATCAGTGACGGACGATGTTGTGAGTGGGAGAATCGGTCCAAGACGCGCCGTACCGGGAGGTGCTCTTGCTCGATGACTTTGGCGAAGGCCAGGTCTAGGTTGTCTCGGTATTTCAGCGCCTAGAGGCGAACGAGTGGGGATCCTTCAGGTTGAACACTAGCACGGCGTCTGCTGTAGATTCCTAGTGTGCCATGTATGTGTCGACTGGGTTGGTGATCTTGTAGCCCCAGACAGTGTTCTAGCATATGAAGTCGCTGGCATACACGGCAGGGGCTAGTTTGCTCGATGGTGGCTTATAGACATTTATGACAGTCGTTACCTGCACTTTAGTGGTGATCCACTCAACCTCGGCGTCAGGGGCGTACTGGCCAGCTGGTGACCAGGGTATGTAATCTCTAAGTAAGATTGCTAGGTCGTAGTTTCTGCTCTTGGTATGGCCAGCTAGTGTGTATCCGTGGATCTCTAGGATGGTGCTATTTTCCTTGTGATTATCCTGCAGGAGAACGACGGTTGGATTTTTCTGTGGCAAGATTCTCTAAGATGTCGAGCTTGGCAGTGGTGAGGCCTTCAACGTTGTGTTGTATGATGGCAAGGCTTTCAGTGGACGGGCTCTCCCGTCCTAAAACGGGCGTGTGCTGTCTCGGACGTTGTGTTCGCTGAGAGCGGTGTAAACTCACTAGTTTCGCTGCTTTTAGCGGGCCTTGGGTCGTTCAGAGCGGTGTAAAGGACGTTGGGGTCGCTGAGAGCGGTATAAAGTCATTAGTTTCGCAGGTACTTTTGAAGGAGGCCACGAAGGGGCTGACCTTATCCCATTTTGTGTCTGGTCTTTATGTACAAGGCCTCTCAGATTGTCAGTATTTTTACATTTGAATCGTGTTGTAGAATGTTGGTGTTATTGACTAACAGTTGTCTGAATTGCGAATAGGAGGAGTTATGTTGCTTCAAATGCTGACAGATTAAACTAGAGTCTGAAAGATGTAAGGTGAGCCTTCGGAGAAGAGTACTAGCAGTGTAGCCGATGTAACAGTTAGTTTTATTATTGAAGGAGATACATACTAATTTATCAGTTTCAGTGCCCTTGGAAGAATTACCTCCTTAAATAAGATTGAAAATGTTAGAGGCCTTGTACATGAAGACCAAACTTCTCGTAATAAACAACATTCATTATGAATCTAGTCAAACTATTTTAAAGTGTCTAGGTTAAAAAAAACTCTACGTTTAATCCGTTTGAAATATCGTAAATTGTACATTTTAATTATTGTAAATTTTTAGATATTGTTAACTTTTATCAACCACACGCCTAACACGTGATCACATTCCAAATACGGAATCTCATCACACATACGTTATTTTAAAACGTTATAAATTTATCGTATAGCTCGAATTCAACAGTCATGAATATGCATATCAAACCGTCCGCCTAAAGACGATTGAGAGAAATCAATCGAAAGTACTCGCGAACAAAAATAGAACAAAACACCTACGGGACCTCTATCCGACAATTTGACAGGAATACAAGAAGGGCTATCTGAATGATCGAGAAAATCAAGAGAAGGTAGATAAACGAAAACATTCCATGATATACAACAACGTATGTCTAAATGAAAACATGTGATGTGGGGTACCCCAGCTTTCTGAAAATAAAACTCCTCATCTTCAAAGTCTTCTCTAATGTTTGACATGACAGATTGTTGCAGCAAGTTCAAGTAAACGGAACCAGTCAGAAAACGGGCCAATAAATTGTCTAGATTATAAGCCTCATCCAATTGTGAATTCTCAGGTCCCCGGTAGGTGCAATTGTGGCGGTTAATTGAATCATTTAATTTTAATGTAGCCTCTTCACAACACACAATCTTTGTTAGGAAGTCTGCATTTTCAGTAGATCGTTCTAATCAATACTCGCAATATTATTATTAAATAATTGAGCAAACTGTTTAATTTCTTTTTACCAAAGATATATAAGCAAGCATATTTTTTATCAAACAAGGCAGGCCGCCACTGTATACGTAAGGAACTACTGAGAATTAGGATGTCACTTTGGGGGTCCATCTTAAGTTGAGAGCTATGCAGCGAGATGTATGTTTACATTAGTTTTTAATTACTGCATGTCGGTACAGACGAGGAAACATGAAGCAGTGAGGTAGTTCCAGATGCCGACAGCACAAGGAAAGAAGCTATTGGAGTAGAAGGCGATCCGGCATCTGGGAACCTCTACGTCGAAGTGGTACTAGAGCAGCAAAGTCATCGGAGCACAATCCATTGAAGTACTTGTAAAACAGGCACAAAGATGCAACATTGCAACGATGCGACAGGGGCTAGAGCTTGGTTGATAGTGAGGAACCTATTAAGTTGAAGATTCTTTTTTGGACCTTGTCTAAAATGGAGAGACTAGTGGATGATGCATCAGTCCAGATGTTGCAACAATACACCATGCATAGGCGTTTTTTTTTATGTATATATATTGTTCAAAAAATGTATACACACTTTAACAGCTGATCGGTCTGGATCATTGTCATTAAGACATGGACTAATCTGGGAATTTAACTTTTCCCTTGATAATGTTTCATAATACGACGAACTAGTGATTTTGAAATCTCTACCTCACGACAAGCTTGCCGTACAGACTTTCTTTGGCTTCGCTGAAACGTTTCCAGTACGCGTCCTTCTTTTGTGAGGCTTGTCGATGTCCGTGATATTCCGGGACTCTTTTCGTGGACCTTCTGAATAGTTCCATGAGCTTCAAACTTATCTCTGATTCGAGTGATAATATCTCGCGTTTGTAGTTGTGTTATACTCTCTCTTAGATTGTATTTGCACTTCAACTGCATTTCAATACTTCCGGTAGCATTTTAGAATGGGTTTCCTTTCTTCAAAGTTTAGTCTAGCTGCCATCATTAATTCTAATTGTTAAAAAGCGTAAAGAGATCAAAATTATCTGTTCATCGCATTATGAAACATTGTCAATGGAAAAGTTACATTCCAAGATAGGTATGAACAGATTAAGATTCATGAAAGACAGATATATAGATATATATATATATATATATATATATGTGTGTGTGTGTGGGGGGGTGTATCTCTTTCTTTCACTCTTTATTTATAGAGAGAGATTAAGAGAGAGAAGCAGAAGGGTTGATATATAAATAAAAACATATATATATATACATACATATATATATATGGAAACATACTGTGATATAGATAGATAGATAGATAGATAGATAGATAGATAGATAGATAGATAGATAGATAGATAGATAAATAGATAGATAGATAGATAGATAGATAATGTATAGGTACATATATTGAGGAGTAGACTGAGATTAATAAGTAATGACATACTAATGATTAATAGATAGATAGATAGATAGATAGATAGATAGATAGATAGATAGATAGATAGATAGATAGATAGATAGATAGATAGATAGATAGATTAACATGTATTAACAAATAGATGAACAGAAAAGGGGGAGAGGCAGACAAGTTAGTGAGAAAGAAGATGTGTGAAAGACAAGGGTAAAAGAGCAAAAAAACAGCAAAATGTACCCCCTTCCCCAAATCAAGAAGCAAAGAGAAGTTAATTAAATAAAAGTGTCGATGTTTAAGTGAAAAAAACATGGTGGACAATTGGTGAATGTCCAGATAAAAATGGCGGAAGCATAAATGGCATTTTTGTCTCAGGTGACCATCACGTCGTTGGCGGGGTGATGAGATCAGAATGAAAAGCGAACACGTATCGCGACGCCCTTTCTACCCAATGCGTTTGCATGAATAATGCATATTGTCGGTTAAAAATGGATTCCATTTGCGATTTAATAATGGTGGATTTTACCCGGGAGGGAACGATATGTATCAGTAAAAAAGAAAGAATTAAGAACACTTAAAAATCACATAGGAGAAGGAAAGAAAATAAGAGTAAGAGTTACAAGAAAAGTGAGACAGATGGATGACAGAAGGGAAGATTTTGCACCACTTTTATATCCCTTTACGAAGATTAAATTCAATGTATAATGATATTAAACCTTATGTCTAGAATCCTTATTTAAATATTGATCAAAATCTATTACATGATTTTGATTTTTAAAAGTGTAATGCTTACGCTTAAGGAGGCTTAAGAAGAAATAAACATTCATGAAATCTTGCTTAACTATAGTCTAATCACTCTGAATAAAATTTATGCAGAGGTGAAATATTTGAATTTTCAAATTAGGATACTGTGTCCATATTATGTGCTCTAAAACCTTTAATATACGCCAAACAAAACTGAAATTTGAAAATATTTATTAATTGTTGTCTAATACCTTTTTTTAAATTTCATAAAAACCGGAAGTTTCTGAATTTTAACCAAGGGTGTTCACCCCTTTTCTCCTTTGCATAAAATAAATATAACACACAATACAAACTCTTACGCCTAGCAACTTTGTTTTAAAATTCATAATTATCGGTTAGGAGTAATATTTTTATACAAATACATATATATATATATATATATATATATATATATATATATATATATATATATATACCTAACTTTGTGAATGGCGGTTTTTAAACCTTTAAAAGTATATGAGGGGGAAAAAATATTTTTTTGTCCTTCGTTGTAAAATTCCTTTGTTTGTAATTAATCTCTTGTATTAGTTAGCTTCTAATTATTTACGCTAGACTTCATATTATTGTAGGGATATTCAGTTGTTTAGCATAACAAAACTGTTTCGGGGATTTAAAAACAAAACAGTATTTTATCGCATGGCTCACCAGCAGTGTTTATCAACCACCACCTTCCTTGAAATACAAGAAAGAAAGCAAAAACGTTCCGGGTATCAGATCTAGTTTTTTTTGCTAAAGTATTTTGTTATAAAAAAATGTTCTCCCTACATGTGTTGTTCATTTTTGTTAGAAAAAATTATATTTGTTCACAAAACTACCGTATTTTATAGAATTCGGACGAATCTTTTACACTACTTATAATTCACATTTGGTTATTCATATTTTGTATGTATTTATATTATTATTTATGTTATTGTATTTATTTTATTTTAGTTTTATTACAAAATAATATATATATATATATTGTATATATATACATGAAATTTCTTAATATATATATATATATATATATATATATATATATATATATATATAAATTACATGTATATATATATATATATATATATATATATGATATTTAATTTATTAAACATTTTATACTAAGTTTTGTATATAGCATTGGATTTTCTCTATCAGTATACTTTAATTAATTTGATAAAACTTAAAGCCAGAATGGCGCGTTAATGTATTATTTAATTGTATAAATATTTTATTTTGATCACCACCTTGTTTAACTATTCAACAGATATTAAAGTAACGCGAGCTATTCTCTAAAACTCGGTCATAATAATTTGGTAAAAAATACACATAGGACAGGTACTATTTTCATGCGGTATACGAACGATATGAAAAGAGGAAGAATTTATTTCATCAAAAATTTTATCCTACATTTTTATATCCAAATGAAGAAATGTAGCTTATGTTCCTGTGTGTTCACAATTTAATGTTAACTCATTTGGATATATAAAATGTTTTGTATTTCTAAAGTCCTGGTTATCATTAATACATACAAAGTCGTCAATAAATCACCTGCAACCATGAAAAATATAAGCTCTAGATATATCATTTTTATTAATGATGACATATATGTATTCAAGCCTATGGAGATAGAGATTAGCCCCAAATGGTGCAGGATCCAAACCCATTGCAATGCATATAGTTTAGAGTCGTATTTTATTTTCTATTTGAAAAAATATATTCATATGCATATGTATATGTATATGTATATATATATATATATATATATATATATATATATATATATTGCGTGTGTGTGTGTGTGTGTGTGTATTTAGGCAGAATTGTCTCATTTATGGAAACATTGTTAAAATAACAGAATTAGTCTCTTTAATTATATCAGGTTGTCCCGAAAAATTGAATTTTTATGCAATTTTTAATTGTTTGTTTGCGTTTATATTGTTATTGTTATCTTCATCTTTATATTCCAGATGCCCATAATTAAAATTAAAAGCTTCGAGTGTGATCTGTTACAACAAAGTGTTTACGAACTTTTTGGACAACCTAGTATTTTTTTTTATTCATCAACCCTATTTAAATCAAAAAAATAATATTTGTTCCATAGGTATCACGAACGTTTCCGATTCTTTGTCAAGTCATCATCAGGTATCAAAAGCAAATGAACAAAAAAGCTGGCGAAACAAGAGATTTTTTTAAAAAACAGCGAAGAAGTAACGCGCACGTAAAATAAATGTTTGCATTGTTCCAGGTTAGACGTTGATAATTTAAATTCAGCGACACCGGAGTGGCATCATTGAATAAAATAGCACTATTTTAAAATATTGCCACTTGTTTCATATGTGATGTTATTAATTGTAAGTTATTATGTAGATAGCTTCTAGTATTTTTAATCTTCTTGAAATTGGTTTCAGGGTATATTATTTTAGTGTTATTAACAAGATTTGGTCTTAAATCAGAAAGAGTACAGTTATGTTTTTGTAGTTGTTGGTAGATTTAGCTAGAGTTTATATATATATATATATATATATATATATATATATATATATATATATATATATATATATATATATATATACTAGTATAGGTCCCTTCCAAGTAAAATTGAAAGTAGAGTACTGTCGGAAAAATTAAAAATAAACATACACCTAAATGTTTCAGTTCAACGCTAAGACTCTATCGTTGAGTGCTATCGACTGTTTAGATGTTTATACTCGCCGCTTTCGGTATCACTTAATTTCTCCGTTATTACGTGGCAATCTCTCGTGTGCTCGCGAGAGCCATAAGCTCGAAACGACGTCGTACGTAGGTAAAAATATTAAAAATAATTTTATATATATATATATATATATATATATATATATATATATATAAGTTAGTTTAGATTAATAAAATTTGAAAATTGTCTCAAGAAATCAAAACCAACTATGATTAGGCGTACGATCGTTTCCAAGGCTTTTTGGAAATATCTTCTTTTTATTATTTTTGATGATTCCAAAACGTCACTTCGTCAGCGCTTTTTATAACATCACATACATAAGTCTCTTGAAAAAAAATCAGATTTCGGTAATAAAAAACAACACCAGTGAAAGGAATTCCGAAAAAGCAAAAATACAGCAAATTGTATAACAAATAAAACATGTAATACATTCAAAGCATTCACCATATAGGTTGAATCGAGAAGAAATTACATGAGAGAAAAATACATTAAAAAAATACAGCAATAAATGAAAAAAAAATTTTAAAACAATAGTTACATTTAACAATATTAATAATAAGAAGAAAATACTGATAATAAAAAAATGTTAGAATATATAAAAATAAAATATAATAAAACTAGATGAGATAAATAAGAAAGTAAACTTAAAAAATAAAATAATAAATAAGAATAAAATTAAATAAATGAATAAATAAAATAAGTATTTATTTTATTTATAATTGAAAACAAGACAGAGTATAATTTAAATTTATGAAAATTAAAATAATTAGGAGATAAAAAGTCTTGAGTTAATAGGGATATATCGGAAAGTAAGGATATAACTCGAAAATATAATTCCATTTTTAATATGAAAATGAATCATAATAAGATGCAGACAGACAGACAGACAGACAGAAAAGTAAAGTGCTTTGATATAGAAGACAAATCGATTATTTTTATATTTTCATACATGAAAGAAATTGTATATTTAAATATAAAAATTATAAAAAACAATGAAAAATAAAATAAAAACTAACAGGAAGTAATTTGGAGTAAACAACCAAATATGATCTAAGGTTAAGATCGGATTCTAACTCTGCCTGATGAGATCTCAGTTATAATAGCTGTTGATCAATAACATTGACATGCCAGTGTCGCAGATTTTGTACATGTCTGTGTAAATTAAAATAATCATATATATATATATATATATATATATATATATATATATATATAGTATTTTGGATCCGTGAAGTGTGGCATCCTCTGCTTAGGAGATCGTAAGTAAGAGCTCAATGCAATGCAGAACAAAAGTAAAGTTATAAAAGAAAAAACTCAAATCCAGGGGGACGTCAGCTACATCCTCCTTGGCGAAATAAATCATGTTGCCACCTCCTGGCGAAATCAATTATAGTTCAAACGACCTAAAATGTTAGTTTGAGGTTTTTCTTTATTAACTTTATATATATATATACTTATATATCTATGTAAGGTTAGTGGGAGAGAACCCCAGCAGAGTGATCGATTATTAAGCGACATTCAAAAACAACAGCGTAATATTTATTATGTATGTATTACAGAAGATAAAGACAACATCGGTATCGTCGGTTTCAAATTCTAACAAAGGAGACCTGTAATAGGCTTCTTAACCGGACTCTGTTCTTCTCCCTTTTAATGTATGTCTATCTGGAAAATGGCGGCTCGCGTGTTGTGTGACTTTCTGACGATATTTCGATTCTCTGTTTACTTTTAACTGTTCGCCGTTTTTGCCAATTCGGTATTTCTACTTGCAATTGCTGCCCATATTTTAGTCATAGGCGAGCAAACACGTTTTTTTCCCTTGATCTGTGAGATTTATGTTAATGACATGCTGATGTCATGCTGAGCTTCGATCGCTTGTACCGCACCTCCGACCTTAGAGAATTAAAATTCAAAAATTCAAAATCTTCCAAATTCAAAGAATTAAGATTAAAAAATTAAAATAAAATGTAAATCATGGAGAAGAAATAAACAAAAACTTCATTTTCTGTTTTAAAAATATGGTGAAAACGGGATAACTTTTTATCACCGGAAGAAAAAAATTTGTTTGGTTTAGAATGAACGTCAATGACGTGTTTCTTATAGAGAGAAGTATTGTCTGTATTCGATCAAATGAAACGAAAAAATGAAAAGACTACGGTACCCAGAGATTTACCAAAGTAGGGAAGGTAATTTAACCAATTGTTATGTGTTGTCTCCCTTACTTTGCTTTAATTTCACTATACGCAATGACTGACTGACGATCGCACGTGCGTTGAGTGGAACCGACGGTTTCTCTCTTTGTCTTCAAATTGTACATCATATATATATATATATATATATATATATATATATATTAGTAAATATGAAATTTCAGACAAAATGGAAATTTTCTTAATAAGCAACGCAACAAAATGGAATAGTTGATAAGCAACACAACAAACTAATAGTAATATGAACACAAATATTTTAGTCGATTCATTCGACCATATTTATTTGGCAAAAAGACTTCATTAAACAGAACACAACATTTATACAGTGAAGCGTGGAAGATAATCAACAAGGCGATAATGTTCATGTTTGATTCCGAACTTGTTTTTATTTTTCCTAACATTTCTAATTACCAGCCTTTATTGCTTACCCCTCCATCCACTCCTCCCGTATGCATCTGGCTTACCTCTACTATTTGCCTTTTACCCTTTCCCTTCCCCCACCTTCACTTTTCCTCACGTACTCAACATCTGCTTTTTCTCCATTTTATTTTACATCTGCTTCTATATTGGATTATCTGCAACGCTTCACTAAATAAAATGTTCAGTTCTGTTTAATAAAGCTTACTTTTACCAAATGAATATGGTTAACGAATCGACCAAAGTATTTTCGTCCACCTTTAATAATGTGTGTATGTTCTTATTTCTACTAGTCTGTTGCCTTGCTTATTTACTGTGGCTAAAGATTCGAACTCGGGATTTTTTTCACTATCGATCATGGCAGCCGAACGTCCTACTCTATGAACAAGCGAAGGTGCTACTGTAGTAGTAGAAATTATATTGCTTTAAAATTATATTGATTTAAAATTATATTGATACCTAGATGATTAAATTCTTTTTATAGAAGAATCCTGATTTACGCTAAAGTTTAAAAAATCATTTTTATATATAGCCACGCAAATGAGTCATAGATGACGGAACAGCTGTCTCTGTATGATTGTATATATATATATATATATATATATATATATATATATATATATATATATATATATATATATATATATATATATATATAACATTGAATAAGAATTTAAAGATAAATGAAGTATATTTAAAGAATACTCTTTCGTGATAATAGAAAGCTCAATATATTGGACAGAGCAATAAATTCAGAAAACTGAATGATGAGAATAAAAGTTGTACAATTACAATATTTATTCAATCATCCAATGTTTAAAACAAGGAAGGGTTTCATTTTACTTAATCCATGGTTTTCAAAGAAAATTCTTTTCATCAGAGGATACAAATCGGTAATGTAAATATTATCTTTAACATTAAACTTTGAAAGTAATATATATATATATATATAAACTTTTTTGGTTAAAAAAAAAGCAAATTAAGACAAAATAACATTTTGATTGGTTAATTGCCCTAATTTTGTTTTTTTAGCCAAAAACCTTTATATATATATATACATATATATATATATATATATATATATATATATATATATATATATATATATATATATATATGTATTAATTTTCAAAGTTTAATGTTACTGGCAATACTCATATTACGGATTTTTATCCTCTGATGAAAAGAAGTTTTCTTTGAAAATCCATGGATTAAAGATAATGAGATTCCTCCTTGTTTTGAACTTCTGATAATTGAATAAATATTGTAAATGTACAACTTTTATTTTCATCATTGATTTTTCTATAGATATATATATATATATATATATATATATATATATATATATATATATATATATATATATATATATATATATAACGAATGTAGCCGGCAAGTGTCAGTTCTGATAATATTTTTTATATGCAGTGTGTTATTTCTTCTTAAATAGCACAAACGTAGTCTGCCTTACTCGTGCGACCATCTATCGAAGCCGCTCTATTATTAATGAAAGTCTCATGCACAGAAAGTATTTCTGTTTTATGCCTGCAACGGTTGTTTAATTCTGATCACAAGTTCAAACACTACGGGGTGGGGGGCATTAAACTATCAAAGAGGGAGAGAGGGGAAGTAATATATAGAGCGATATGATCTGATTGGGATATATAGGGTTTAATTGGGATATATAGGGTCTAATTGGGATATATAGGGTTTAATTGGGATATAAAGATATATGTGATCATATAGATAGATATATAGAGGTAGGAAGACAGACATACCAATAGACAGACAGATTAATATGATCAGATGATTGATGTATGGGAACTCATAAAGGTAAGATATTTATATAGTGGAAGAATAGAACAAGATTAAAGAATTATTTGATGTAGAAGTTTTGCCCTATCCACCCTATCCATTTCTGACGTTTCTCCATCTGACTACGGTATATTCTTATCAATGTAACACGTTATGAAGGGGTGTTGATTTGATTCTTTCGGTGAATTTTAAGAAGCTTGTTAAGAATTTTTCGATTTAAAGCCCAAGTATTGACCAAATCTCAAAGCTTGCACGCCGTTGGAAAGAAGGTCATTGGCAATGGTATTTTCTTCTTATGGAAATCGCTCCAGACAAGGTATGAAGCCACTTGATGTAAGAAGCTAAAGAAAATACTACTTCAAGGTCAAAAACTAGCCAACGATAAGTGCTAGATCGATAGATTCTGACCCAGAAAACAACAATTCTCCCCCTTTGTCAGAAACATCTCTGATGGAATGTGAGGACTAAAGAACAAAATAAGGAAAGCGAGAGTTACGAGGCTGTTGAAATTAAACCAATCACTAGTTGTTCGTTTTGAATAAATCATCACATAAAAATCATTTATTTAACATAATGTAGAAACATTTTCTCCCACCTAATACTTGCTTGTTTGAAATTGTTACAAACAGTGTGTTTATTTCCTTCGTAAATTATTATTGATTAAATTAAAGTTAAGTAAATAAAAAAATAACATTTGAAATTATTAAACAGATCATTTATAACAGATGACGTAGTGTGACTACATTCTAGTATTGTTAAATCTTAAGTCATGTTAACCCGGTGAAATACTCGGAAAATTACGAAGATTAAATCCTTAATTCTCGGTAATTTCCGTTATTTTCTAAACAAATGATTAATTTTCATTTGTTTCCAGCTGTTTTTCCTCTCATATGATACCTTTTTCTTTATTTTTCTCTTATCTTTATTGTGTTTTTTCTTTTTCTTTCTTTCCTTGTCGTTTTTCTATTCCTTTTCTACTTCCCTGTATTATATCTTTCTCTCTTCCTTTTTAGTTTTTTCTCCATGCATTTTCTTCTTTCTTTCTTTCTTTCTTGTTCCTCTTTTCCTTTGATTCTATGTTTCTTTTTGTATTCGTTCATTAATTTCTTTTATTTTGTCTTTCTTCCTTCCTGCGGCTTCGCGTCCCTTTTCTATTTATTTCTTATTTTCTATTCTTTTCCTGTTTATGTTATTTTTTTCTTCATTTATTCTATCTATAATTCATCTATTTATCTCCCGTTTATCCTTCATAACCAACCCGGCATTCTCCTATTTTCTTTCTTCTTTTTCACCTTCTCTCTCTCTCTTGTTTCTTTTTATCTTTTATGTCATTTTATTATTGAGTACATGTTTTCCCAAAGTATCCGATTATACAACAATTTATTCTGTAATCAAATTATTTTTTATCTAACTCTAAAAATTGTTATCCGCTCTTCATATATATGCAAATGAATCCTTAATAATTTTCAATTATTTTCCCTTCATTGGTCACGTCTTCAAACGCGACCCAAACCAAAAGGACAAACATTGTAATTTAATATCTTGCTGGGAATACAAATGTATTTTATCTGTTTATCTTTTATTTGGGGAATTGTATTCGTTTCTATTAACATAAGTTTAGTTGGGTTTTTTTCTTTTCAAGTGTCCGCGTTTCGCAATCGACATTTGTAATTGTCCCCCAATCGATGAGATTGAAATCTTATTTATTGCTTCATAAATTGCCCCATCAAATTTTAATTTAATCGTTATATTTCCATAATACACGATATGATAACACAATTATTGCAATAACGATCCCCCAGATACTGGCTTTATGAATAAATAGCACGGGTAAACGCATTACGGAAATTGGCGATCATCAAAACACATTACGGAAATTGACGAGCATCAAAACGCATTACGGAAATTGACGAGCATGTTTTAATCATCATTACGGAAATTGATGATCATTAAAACACATTACAAAAGTTGACGATTATCAAAACGCATTACGAAAAGTGACGATCATCAAAACACATTGCGGAAATTGACGATCATCAAAACACATTGCGAAAATTGACGATCATCAAAACACATTGCGGAAATTGACAAGCATTAAAACGCATTACAGAAATTCATCAAAACGCATTACGGAAATTGACGATCATCAAAACGCATTACGGAAATTGACGATCATTATAATCATTATATAAATTGATCATTATATAAATGGACGAAGACTTCAACTAAAATCAATTATTTTCATTTATTTCACTGGGAGCATTGGCCCAAAATGTAGAAGAACGCGTGAAGCTTGAATTAAATTGATGTTTTATTCTGAAAATATTGGGTTACATTTCGTTGTATGCGAATTTTAGATTTTCAGTTTGCATATTTAATCAGAGTTTACAATTGTTCATAACAATCCTATGTTTATTTTTTTATTTTACTTCTAATATTTTACTTCTAATATTTTACTTCTAATATTTTACTTCCAATATTTTACTTCCAATATTTTACTTCCAATATTTTACTTCCAATATTTTACTTCCAATATTTTACTTCTAATATTTTACTTCCAATATTTTACTTCCAATATTTTACTTCCAATATTTTACTTCCAATATTTTACTTCTAATATTTTATATCTAATATTTTACTTCCAATATTTTACTTCTAATATTTTACTTCCAATATTTTACTTCTAATATTTTACTTCCAATATTTTACTTCTAATATTTTACTTCCAATATTTTACTTCCAATATTTTACTTCCAATATTTTACTTCTAATATTTCATATTTATTCTGTTTTCTGTTTTCTTTAAAGCATTTTCTATAGTTTTATATAATTGGTAAAATTCTATTTTTCAGACGTTTATATTTATATATTGTCCAACGATAATAATTTCGGAAATATTCTCTATTAGGTATTTTATTTTTCAATTTAATTCTCCTTAGATTTCATTAACATTCAGTTCATCAGAACGATAATTCCAATCGATATGTTTCTTACAATAAATTTGCTGTAATTTTAGACGAGTTTCTCTGTTATTCTCATTATTTGTTATTCTCGTTATGTGTTATTCTCAAAATCTGTTATTCTCAAAATCTGTTTTAACTTCTATTTCTATACATGCTTGATCAGATTTTTATTAAACTTACATTATTTTACTTTTGATATAGACACAAAAGATTCCCTTATTATTTTTAGTAGTACTACTAATAGTAGTATTAAGGTTATCATTATTATTATTAGTAGTAGTAGTAGTAGTAGTAGTAGTAGTAGTAGTGTGTTGAACATTTAAAGTGCGACGGAGTATTGTCTTTATCTTTTTCTTTCGACGCGTTGTGTGTGTTATCCATAACAACACGCAAGGTGCGATCACCTATCTGAGAAAGATATATCCAAACGCACGCGTCACCACAAACGTAAAAAGCTAAGAAATAAAATATTCGCACCTTTTTAACTGTGTTTCAATTTAAAGAAAATAATAATTAAGTTTAATTATCCCTCTCAAAACAACTTAGAACACACAAAATTTCAATATATCTTTATAAAAGTTTTATTTTGATGCTAATCTTGGTGTTGCGTACGTAAATATGTTCGCTTCCTCTGCGTGGAGAGATAGATGAGATGCCGACGAAGTAGTCTCCTATACGTTGATTCAATCATTTGTCGAATCTTGCAACGTGGTTTATCTCTGGTTCCCAAATATTAAAGGCGCGACACCAAGGACCACTTTATTTTGGGGAGGAGGAGCCGACCACTCATATGATAACATCGGGGTCAATCCTTGCCCGTCAGTCAAGATCTGATTTTTTATGTATCTTTAGGACAGAATCTCTGAGCATATTTCCATCCCGTCCGCCAGAATGGCTAAATTCTCTTTTCATTATTAGCAGCGACATGTGTGTATTTTGCTGCATTTTTTGTTAATGTAAATAAATTATTCTATGATTATAAGTGAAGTTTTTAGTTTTCTTTTGCTAATCAACATATGTTAGAACAAATAGAAACCGACACTCTTATGTTTGAATCATTTTTAACCATTGGTTTAATTATCGATCGCAGCATTATAAATAGTTTCTCTTATTATCATTAGTCGATTTTAAATAAAAAATAGAAACTTGGCGAAATTCAAGTAAACATGTAAAATATTGTTAAATTGTTCAAATAAATAAATTATTATTATTACAATTTACTGAATTATTTCAATTAATAATATTCATTGTATATGGTTTACGAATTTATTCAAATCTAATTTAACATTACTAAATTATATTTTATCATTATTAATAACTTAACACTGACAGGTTTTCAGCTGGTGTAATAAATATACAAAGAAACTATGAAACGCGGGAAAAAATATATTTGCCGGCTGGCGAAGATAAAACGAGATTAAATCCTTTTGTTAGTTCCAAGCAAGACCAGAGACTTTTTTCCCAACAAGACAATGCAGTCATCCGCAAAAGTCACCAACGATTGGTCGATGTCTGAGAGCTAAAAACATCATCTTATTAGATTAGCCAGAACAGCCTCCTGAACAAAACTATAAAGACCCTATTGGTAACTTGTATGGATTCCTTTGTGGGAAGGTGTTCGCTCAAGGTGGAGGGAGGGGGGTCATTTGCGATAACTAAAAGTTTTGTATCAAAACTTGTTGGAATGAAATTCTCTCCGTTCGGCTAAACAATCATAAATCATTGATACAAAAGAGTTGCAAAAATGTAGCCTTCAAGTTTTAGGAACTGAATAATAACTCATGTTAAAAATACCTTTTTCTATAAGTTGATGTGTATGCAGCCTCTCACTCCAGACCGAAACCAAATGATATAGTTTAGAAGCATTGTCCGCGTGATCATCGTAGTCAGACAATATTCTCTCTCTTTCTGCTAACACGACGGGGGGAATCGTCAGGCTAAATGCATGGAGTTATTTTTGTCAGGTGTTTTTATATACATGGCTTGCTAGTTAACCAATCAGATTCTTTGTTGTTCTC
The DNA here is from genome assembly GCA_963556195.1 of Sepiola atlantica. Taxonomy (NCBI): domain Eukaryota; kingdom Metazoa; phylum Mollusca; class Cephalopoda; order Sepiida; family Sepiolidae; genus Sepiola; species Sepiola atlantica. The sequence goes on from OY744526.1 coordinate 94,375,273, forward strand.
TCAGCCAATCGTTGGGCTTCCTGCGAACAAAGGCTTTGTTGGTGACGCTCCCATGCCTATCCTATTTTTTGTTGTTGTTGTTAACAATGGATTTTCCTATAGAGAACAACAAAGAATCTGATTGGTTAACTAGCAAGCCATGTATATAAAAACACCTGACAAAAATAACTCCATGCATTTAGCCTGACGATTCCCCCCGGGGATAGAACACGGGAGTCTTTGTGTAGCTTGATTGCCATATATATTTTCATTGCTTACTACCTAGCTCTACTTACGTATCGAGCACTGTTGAAGTAAATACTGAAAACTGACACATAAAAAATTATATCTCCTTATAATATGTTATGTGGATACATGAAGTACTAATATATATATATATATATATATATATATATATATATATATATATATATATATATATATATATATAGTCAGCATCTTCTCTTGCAGGCAAGTATTGTTGAATATAACAAACAACTCATGTCTAGATATCCTTTGGTAGATCCTATCAATAGTCCGAATCCGGATCTTAGTTTCGGAGGGTAATTGGCTGATGAATTTGCTATAGTTTAGACTATTCTCCCAAGTACTTTCAGACCCATCCGGGTCCATCTTCAGGGTAATGAGGTCTGTACCTGATTAACCTCATTTCCCTGAAGATGGGCCCTGATGTGTCTGAAAGTACTTAAGAAACAAATATAAACTATGGCAAATTCATCAGCCAATTCCCCTCCGAAACTAAGATCCTGATTCGGACTATTGAAAGGATCTACCAAAGGATATCTAGACATGAGTTGTCTCTTATATTCAACAATATATATATATATATATATATATATATATATATATATATATATATATATATATATATATATATATATATATATAATTAACTTGTTACAAATATCCAGGGGTTATAAATCCGAAGGAAGTTGAAACCGGGTTTATGAGAGTGCTCAATGAAAATTCAGAGCAAAATATTTTTTTGTTGGTGATTTTATTCCATTAATTGCGACAAAATATATGCTGTTTCATTAGCGCCCAAACGAACGCCAACTTTTCAAGCGTCAATGGAATCCAAATGCCTAAGATTTTAAATTCAACCCCAACCGGAAATTGAAGATGCATAAGAGGGAAGGAGACGGAGATGGGGCTAAGCCTATAGCGAGGACATGGAAGGGGGAGGGGGAGACCCCAACAAGTGATATTTCAGAAAGTTGAGTGGGGTGATCTCTAGTGTCTGGGCCATCGTGACCTCAATTCCAACCAGGGCGGGGGGATGGGTGGGTTTAATTTAATAATGAGAATAGAATTATAATTATAAAGTTATAACTGTCATTTCTGTTGTAATAGGTGATTATCGTGTAGATAAAAATGTTTGGTAATTTTAATTTAGGGTATTAATTGCTACTTTTGCATTCTATTTTAATATAATTATTTATGGCTTGTATAATGAGCTCAGTAACGATAGTGAATTTTTTTGTGATAATATATTTTAATTGTGATTATATTATACTAAAGTTAATACTAGTGAAATTATTATATAAAAGAAGTTTAATGGTGTTACTATGTTTAGTATTAATAAAAACAATTCTAATAACAATAATAATAATAATGCCAATCATACCTACGATAGTCGCAATGACAATAGTATTAATAATAATAATAATAATAATAATAATAACAATAATAATAATGATAATAATAATAATAATTATTATCATTATTATTATTATTATTATTATTATTATTATTATTATTATTATTATTATTATTATTATTATTATTATGATCATGTTACTTGTGAAGTCATTGGGCGAAATAAGTCTCCAAGTGATGGTAGGCTTTTATAGTTCTACTACCAATAATAAGGACTAAGCACCAGTCAATAATTAAGTGTTTAAGATAGTAATCGAAGGATTAAGTAATTGAGATTAGATTAGTCTAAGTGATATCAGAGTTAATAGCTATAACAGTTATGGGTTTAGGTGGGAGATGATTTTGGTAGAATTGGTAGTATGACTGAGAGGCTATTGAGACTGAGAATTATAGGTAATACTTAGAGATTTGATGTTATTGATAGTTTAGTGGGGTGGTTATATATATATATATATATATATATATATATATATATATATATATATTCATCGGGACTTGTTGGGGTGGGGGGTGGTAAATTTGGGTGGGTGGGTAGGGGGTTGTAATGTGTTTTGAAGTAGTGTATAATGGGGGGGTTATGTAATCATTCATTTTTAATTTTTTTTTCATTTTTAAATATGTGGGGAATTGGTGTGGGGTTAAGGTGGGGTATGTGGGTTGCTAAGGAGGTAGAATCTACTATGTTTACAGTTCATAGACGTCTCTTGTTTTCTATTTAGGAGTTTATTTCTGTCTTTAAAACGGATAATTTCCGGTTTTTCATTTAAACATAATCTACATGGTGAGTTCATTGATTTGCAGGTGCTAGATTTTTAAAAGATTTTCCACTTTATTATGGGAGTTTCTTTTTTTGTTTTTATTTTGTGGTAGTGTAGTGAAAGTCCAGTTTGGCCAGGATGGTCAGGGTTGTTGAACTCAGCTATTGTTGTGGTGACAACCTGGAAAAAATCATAAAAAGCACAACATGAAAATACTAAACATCTTAGTAACCTCAAATCCTAGAAGAACATGTAACTGTACAAACTGCCCTCTAAACCAAAAGTGCCTATCAACCCAAGTGGTATATGAGGCATCTATCTCCTCAACCGAAACCCCATCCCAGACTAACTATTATATTTGTCTGGCAGGTAACAACTTCAAGGAAAGATTCTACAACCATAAACTCTCCTTCAACAATGCCTGGGCAACCCCGTTAGCATTCCCCGGTAGGGGCGCCTCAGGCAGTAAGCAATAAACTTACTCCTCCCCAAAGAGGGGAAGCAAAGCCTGGGAGGGTGGACCTCCTAGAACTGCACAGAACAAACCCACAGACCGGCGTCATCAAGCCCCAAAGGCCAACACGATACCGGTCTATAGGGTGTAGTATCCATCGGAACAGATACTACACTCTCAGCCAAAAGGCCAAGAAGTTTTCTCAAAGTTTTCTATTTAGTTTGAATTTTAATGCAAAAAAATAGGAACGTTAAGTATTTATTAATACATTTATGTCTAGCAGAAATACGGTGAAACTGCAGTAAAGTGTGAAGTGAAGCAACATATATTATTTTATATACTAATACGTCACCGTTTTATTAAGGGGCAAAGCTTACTCAAGGATAAGGGTTAATGTGTTTGCCAGCTGGACAAAGAACTACTCCGCGAGAGGACTATAAAACGATGGGTGAAATTATCACGATTTGATTATTTAAGAGAATTTGTTAACATTGTACTTGAAAATTATCATGTTCTAATCGACTAGAAAGCACCCTCGTGGTATTTTGTTCCAGAAACGCGTAGTTCTTGGAAATAAACTTTCTTCATCGAAGTTTACTTATAGGTACACAGAGGAAGAAAGGAGAATTCTTTACAGTGGTTGTAGCTAGACGAGTTTGTGCTGTGAATGTTTTACTGAGGGAACCAGAGAGTGGGGATCAGTCGAGCACTTACCATGAAAATAACGATAAAGTAGAGAGAGACTAGCAATTTCTTTTCTGCAATGATGTAGGGGAGAGAAGAGATCACACCCACTAAATTTCGAATTCGGTTTTGTACTCTGTCAAGACTGGAAAAAGATGGCTACAGTACTCAATCTTAGGACGTATCTGACTCTTATACTTATTGCGTCAACAGTGAGGTGATTTCTGGAGCAATAGAATGATTTGATCATTTTCCCAACAGACTTGGTGTAAATCTTTATTTCAGGTCTAGACTAAAAGTCAGTCCTTGGAGCCTATCAAAGCAGGGATTCATCAATGAGAAAGTGAGAATCAAAGAGTTGGCGGTTAAAAGAGAGAAGCTTGGTGTTCGAGTTATTTAAGGTAATAAGACGCTTTTCCCCCATTGCACTATATGCTCAAGCTTGGAAGAGACAGAATCGGCAAATTCTTGATCACTAATACTCTACACACCGCCATATTTAGCTGTGTCGTCTGCATAGATGTAAACAAATGATTTCAGAATACAATTTGGAAAATCATTGATAAAGATCAGGAAGATGGTTGTGCCTTGAATGGATCCCTGAAGCACACCAGCGTTGATACCATGTGCATAAGGTCTAGCAACAACTATATTTATAGACCTTTTAGAGCGAAAGGATGTGATGGTTCAGCGGATATTTCCAGATATTCCATAACTACTAAGGTCGTGAAGCAAACCTTTATGCCAAACACTATCGTAGGCTTGTAATATATCAAGAGCTATCGTCTTAGAAACGAAGACCCCGTCGATGGATTCATTAATAGTGTGAGATATTACAGTCAGCATGTTAGCTGTTGATTTTGCAGAACGAAATCCATATTGCTTGCCACTAAGTAGATTGTTTTTGCTGCGGTGGTTGACAACTTTTTTGTTTCTCACAGCTTCAAATAGCTTACCCATGACGCTCAGAAAACTGATTGACCTGTACTTGGTTGAGGAAAACCGGGCTCAAGTAATTTTAAATACTGGGAGAACTGACGAAGTTTTCCACGGTGATAAGAAGCAATTCCCATTTAAGCAATGAGTAAACAGCTTTTTTAATAATAAAAAGTAGTTCTGCTTCCATCTTTTTAATTACTATGATTGGAATGTTGTCAGGACTAATTGGATTGTCGGCATTAAGGTTCTTGATAAGTTTTCAAACATCCTGGATAGATATATGAATGTAACTTAAAGTATTTACAATCATAATGAAAAATGCTGGAGGTATGGAATTTGATGTAAAGTTTTTTTCTATAGAGATCACCTCTGGTCAATTAACGATGGTTTGAAGAGATGTCTTACATCTGTTCAGGCCCCTGTTTGTGATTCCTCAAAACTTGTGGGAACAGAGCCTCTGCTCAGTCAGTCTAAATTTAACGGATTGGGCATATAACTCTTTCAGATTTTCTATAATCTTTTTTCATAGTGTTGCGTGAAGTTTTAAATTAGACTTTAGTTCCAGAGCATCTATTTCGTTGAAATAACGATTTATGTGAGCAATGACCGCATTTAGGGGTGTACTATGGCTGGTTGTTTGGTCTCTGTTGGAATTTTTGGAGGGTATAAAGCTTTCAATAATAGCGATTAACCAATCAGTTGAATCGTATGCAAAATACATATCCTTTTTAAAAGTGCAATGCAAAGGAATTTAAAATATGAAAGATCTGAAGCTGTCCTAATCGGCTATCGAGTTACGATGCACTCTGCGATGGTAAGAGACATCGGATGTCTTGTAAACTTCGATTTTATTTTAATTGAAACAACTGAGTGATCAGAGGATCACAGAAGAGACAGAACAATGGATGAGAAATGTTACGGGCAAGTTATCAGTAAATATGAAGAAAGCTTGCAAAATGTATTTTGGAATTGGTACGCGAGTCAGTTTGTCAAAAATCGGAATAAAATCATATGCATGCAAAAATCGTGACAAAATCTCCCTTCACCGTCAGTCTTGTTAAACATTGAAGTCACCACAGGCATGTATGCTAGCAGAAAGCTGAACAGATACGATGTGGTCATTTTTTGTTTTTTCAGAGATACTCTCAGTGACTTTATCATTGTGGAGACGATAGAGGGAAAAGATGAATGCAGCGCTATGAGAAAATGCTACATGGAAACATATATAGGACAACTCAAGGTCATCATTGGAGGTGTCCTTACCACATGGCGAACCGTCCCTAATGTCCATGGCGGTTTTGAGGTCATGCTAGATTAACATGTAATCATGAAATCGTTGATAGGAACTGTCAGGTCAATGCCAGTTTCACATAAAAACAAATCCAGTGTGGTCTACTGTGAGTTAATTTCAATCTCTAGAAGTTTGCAATGCATACTCGTAATGTTGAAAAAAGAGGACCCAATAGTAGGGATCTACGTTAGAATTTTGGGAGCTGGGTTTACGCTTATCTTTTGTTTTAGAATTTTTCATGTCTGAATTGGAAAATTCGTGGAAAAGATAGGTAGACGAATTGGGAGACGAAACTCGAAGAAAAGGAGTAAGCAGATTATTTTTGTAAATCATTGAAGAATGAAAAGACGTAGCAATTCCAACTAACATGTCACTCGAAACTACTGCATCCTCAAGACCCTATTTACGAAATGGTCGTGCAACATCACTAGTATTTTGGATCTGTTAGGGGTTGTTCCAAGGTTCGAGTCCCTGGACTATCAGCTGGATAACTTCAACCCAGATAAAAGGTTTACCTGATACTAACCCAGTGCACAGCATTTCTTCACCCGTTGTCAAAATAACGGTGCTTATAGAAATTTTAAAAGGTTTAGATAAATTAAGAAATATATGATAAAAAAACTGCTCAAAAGATGAAAGTTGAGAATTATTGGCAGCGGGTATATTCGCCAGTGTACAATAAAGTTTAATGAATAAAATTTAAAAAAGGTATCCAACTCAATAGATGCTAAGAAAACGCGATTCTTCGTTGTAAATCGAAATACAACCGAACTGAATACCTATTTTATCACGCTACTTGTTATTGATTGAAGTGAAATGCCAACATTGCATGCATTATAAGCTAATCGAACGCAAGCAGATTGATTATTCTTAAAAGAAGAAAACGTATCCACAAATCATATGTGGAAACTATTTTGCAGTACATTGAACGTGGGTGCTGCGTTTATTAGGGTAGCGTGATGGGATAGATATCCAGTTCAGTTGTATATAGGAGGATTACGTTCTTTTACTTTAATGTGTAAATACACGCACTTTATATATATATATATATATATATATATATATATATATATATATATATATATATATATATATATATATATATATATATAAAATCATATTTAAAACTGCTTTGCAATACTTTAAAAGTTTCTGTTTCAAAAGATTTATGTTTTATGAGAGAATTATAAATAGGATTTATTTCTCTCTCGTTCTTATGGTTGTCACAGTGACCGCATTGATTGGTGCGCGAGATATTGGAAGTGAATAGTGACTGAGGTATAGGGTTCGAGTTATACAACCAGCAAAACAGTTGTATATAGCAATACTTATGATTCTTGCTGAAAATGAAACAAATATGTATATACGAAAATATCAAGACACTAGCAGGGCTACTCGGCGTTGTCCGGGGCGATGAAAACACAAAGTAGTAGGAATTAAAGAGTGTGTAACATCTTTATATAAAAACTTCAATCTCTCTTCTTTCTCTAGCCGTCTCTCTTTCCCTGGTCCCCATTATTTCCCTCCCTCATTCAACCCTCTATTTCCCTTTTCCCCATATGATTCTTCTCTTGTTTAAATGTGTTAAAAACTAATAATAATGTAATTCACGTAAATTCTCTTTACTAAATATGTATTTTATGTTACTGTGGATTTTCTAAAAGAAATATGTTATGTAAACAAACAAACATTTTGGATGAAAGTTATTAATTATTCTTGCATTGTATTTTTTATCCCGAAATAAAATTATATTTTATTTTTTAAAGACTTTGAAATCGAACTTGAATGCAATGACTTAATCGCTGGCGGCCATGTTGTAATTTCCTATTATTTTCCTTCGTAAAATAGTAGCAATAGTTTGATTAGCGTTCGTCGCTTATTTAAAAAAAACAATACCAACAAACTAAATGTGTTAAAAACTAATAATAATTTAATTCATTTTCCCCCGGAGCCATCTGTTTTTAAATGGAATAGTGTAATCTTACATTTATTGCTCTGGGAAATTAAAAAAAATAGAAGTTAAATAATATGTGTAACATTTTGATGTTAAAACTTCTATCTCCCCCCTCTCTCCCCCTAACTGTCTCTTTATCTGTCTTCCTTTATCTTTTAATACTGTAATGTTAGTACGGTGGTCTTGACAGAACTGCCAAAAGTATCGCTAAAATCAAAGTATTTACAAAAATAATGTTAATAATGATTATTGATTTCGAACAATGCCGAGTAGAAAAAATAGTCCGGTCTATACCTAATGTCTGCCCCCGCCCGCCTATTTCAGAATATGATGAAGATAAATGATCTTACTCTGTGAATTTTACACAAGAATACACTTTTAGAATGAAAAATAACTTAAAACGACCCCCCTGATCAAATCTGCCCTATAGACCCCTAAGGGGTGGGTGTAGAGATTCGGCAATACTCCCATCATCTTACTCTATGAATTTTACATGAGAATAAACATTTATAGGGTATCTATATTCTCTAATCTTTTTTATACAAACCTAAATTGTGTTTTTAAACGTGAGTTATCGTTCTTCCTTAGCTATCCTCTAACAAATAAATTTCATTAAAAACCATAAATTGTTTTATGTACTTGAGGTATAATTTACCGGACAACGTCAAATACTTTTCTTATATAAGATATCATAAAATATACATGTACATGTATTTGTGTATGTACAGAGTGGCGGGCAGTGGCGGCTAGTGGCGGACCTTCGCATAGTTTCTTACCCCCTCCATGTAAATAGAATTGACGCTAAGAAACTGTAAATAAAATTAAAAGTTATCTCAAAGTATTACGTAATTAAAGCAAAATATGACAGCATTTTCTAATTACTATAAAATAGAATGAAAAATAACTGAAAACGACCCCCCCCCACGATGAAATCTGCCCCTAGACTCCTAAGGGGTTGGTTTAGAAATTCGGCAATACGCCCATCAACTTACTCTGTGAATTTTACATCAGAATAAACGTTTGGATTTTATCTATATTTTCTAACATTTTTTCTATTAGTAACACACACACAAACATACATAATTCAGTTTTATATAGAAGATATGTGGACATGAAAATTATATTTATTAAACAATAAAAATGAGTTTTAATATAAAACTCATTTCCAGTACTTGGAATCTTTCTTTTTTAAAATATTATATATTTTATAAAATAATCATTTCTCTCTCTCTCTCTCTCTCTCTCTCTCTCTCTCTCTCTCTCTCTCTCTCTCTCTATATATATATATATATATATATATATATATATATATATATATATATATATATTAAGCCTATTTCAAGTAAAATTCAAGGTAGAGCACTATCAGAAAGATTAAAAATAAACATTCACTTAAAAGCCTCAGTGCAATGTTCCGACTCTGTCGTTGAGTACTATCGAATGTTTAGATATTTATATTAACCGCTTTCAATGTAAATATCACTTAATTTCTTCGTTATCACGTGACAATCTCTTGTAGCCTAATGGGACTAGGTGAACGGTTACAGATTCAATGTGTCTCTGTGAACCGGGTACGCGCTTAACGTCCTTTCAAGTAAAACTGAAAGACGACCACTGTCGAAAATATTAAAAATAAACATTCACCTAAGCCTGGGAGCAATATTCCGACCATGTCGTTTAGTACTATCGAATGTTGAGATATTTCAGTGTAAATATCACTTAATTTCTCTGTCATCACATGAAAATCTCTCGTGGCTTAATTGGACTAGGTGAACGGTCACAGTGTCTGTGAACCGGGTTCGCGCCCTTTGACTATCTGATATTGTTATTTATCTACGCCGTACGTAAGTAAAATAGTAAACAATAATTTAAGTCCCCATCACTTACCATTCGAAACTAGTCTTACATTCTTATTTCATTGGCATTGTAGTCACCATTAATTCTTAACTCCCATCCAACCAGTCACAGAACTATTTCATGCTAACACTCTCTCCTTCATCAGTGTATAAAAGAAATCGGTACTTCTATCGATCCTGACCCAATTTCCGTGAGCTTCGCGTCGGAAGCGTTCGGGAATGCTACGTAAACGCCCGAGAGATGACGAGCCGAATGGTGGAGATATACCGAGCGATTAGCCAATCAGCGAGCAGCGAGCAGCCGACAAGTTTTTACAAAGCAGTATTCAGATCGATTAAAGACGCAGAGAGCTGTTCAAAATCCAATGCAAACGAATTTTTTCAAGAAATGTTATTTTATAAACGGAAAAAAAAGAAACAAAAATAATGAATTGCAAAGAACTGTGTATCGTAGTAAAATCGCGAAAAACAGCAATTTCTTTCTGTCCGGAAAGAAAGTTGGTGGCCAAAAAGAAAACATGCTCCAAATGCCACTATATGTGTCGCTTGGCTGAAAGGAAAGCTACCAGGAATACTGTGAGAAGCGACGTTTTTTTTTCGCAATCCAGAATGGAACTCGGAAAAATACTGAAATTGATCTACCTGTGGTCCTAGGAAATGGCAACCTCTAACAATCTACGCACAGAATGCGGCGTCGTATCGTCAAACACGCAGATCGACTGGAGGAATTTTCTATGGGAGGTCTGTGCCGTCCATTTTGAACGATATCTGCGTCGGATCGATGCCCAGGGCATACCGTTGAGAGCGACGAGTCCGTGTTTAACCGAAGGAAAAACAACAACAGGGTCGTCCAACCGCTCTGGGTCTTCGGGGATACGACTCCGTAGAGAAAGAGGGTTTCCTTGCGACGGTAGTAAACAGGAACGCTGAAACCCCCCTCTCACTTGTAAAGAAGTTTGTCTTGCCTGGGACCACGGTAATATCGGACTGTTGGAAGGCGTACGGCAAGATAGGAAAGTAGGGGTACAAACACATGACCGTGAATCATAGTCGACATTTCGTGGACCCAGTAACGAGGGCGACCACCAACCACGTCGAGAGAATGTAGAAGAAAGCCAAACAAAGGAATATGAAAAAATGTGGCACCAGCAGGGAACTAGTAGACAGCTATCTGCGCAAATTAATGGGAGACAAAAGTTTCGAAAAAAAACATTCGTCTCCATATTAGCTCAGATAGCAGAAGCCTACCCGATCGACCAACTTTCTTCCGCTTCCTCGACGAACCTCTCCACTTCTGCCTGTCCGCAAAAGAAAACATTGAAACGTAAAAAATATATATATACAAACTATTTTTACCAGTTGTTTTTCTCACATTGTTTACGTAAAATAAAAAAAATGAATTTATTTGATAACAGTAATTTCGTATGTTTTGCTAGTTTTTTTTTGTTATTTCTTTATACATTTTCTTGAAAATATAACTAAAAATCTTAGGACGCAGCAACGTATCGTAATTGTTGGCTGCTACTATTCGGCTCGTCATCTCTCGGGCGTTTACGTAGCATGGCCGAACGCTTCTGACGCGAAGCTCACGGAAATTGGGTCAGGATCGATAGAAGTACCAAAAAATCACTCGTCAGGCTGAAAAAATTAAAATTCATCCAATATTCATCTAACTTACCCATATTTTCTTTTTCAATCACAATTTTCCAAATCGAAATCCTTTACTCTATTTTTGCATATAAAGGTTCCTATTGTAATATGTTTATGATATGTGCATTCCTCTCTTGTTTGCAGTGTTTATATTCAATCGATAAAATCAATACAAATCGATTATATATATATATATATATGTCTCTCTTTTTAAAGTTATTCTGCTTGTTGTGTGGTGGGAGTAGTCGTGCGTAAAATGTGTTTTGTCAGAATAGAATTAATTGAATATGAGTTAAATATTCAGGTTTCTGTTTAATACATGAATTCAAAAGTAGGTAACGTCAGCATTTAGTGTGAAAAAAATAAGAAACGTTTTAACAAAAATTTTAATGGCTTCTTTCTGATAAAATGTTATTTTTATTCGAAAGATAATAGCCTAAAGTTAATCCGAAATAAAGATAAAATAATTTGACTTATAGAAATATAAGATTTGAATATTTACTCAAGATTTGAAAGTAATGTTTTAATGTAATATTTTAAATATCTCCTAAAATAAATTTAATATCTTGGAGAATTGTGTAAAGGTAATTAGTGAATTTAAGAGAACACAGCTAAAATCTATTATATAATACTGGTTATTCAAATTAGCGTGGCTAAGAAAATAACGAAAGTGGCCCTCGTAGAGACGGAAGAAATGCAATAGGTTGCAAAACGATAACAGGCGTCAAGTAAGCTTTACATATTTCGATTCTTTAAATTCATCTTTAATTTTTCAAACATTTTATAGTTCCACATAAGAAGACATTTCCCAATTGTAAACTATAACACTCAATTTCATTTAATTCATTTTAATATTGTCAAGTCTCAAAATAAATATAATATGCAGAATATAAGTATGAAACAGTAAATATTTGCAACTAGCGTGGCGCATGCACCGGTGTCGTTTGGAAAAATGTAAAACAAAAAATTCCTGCTCCAACCCCTGAATCATATTCTATAAATGTTAATGGATCTTTTACCTATTTACAAGTATTAATTATTATTTATAATCTACAAAGATAAACGTTCGTCTTATTTCATAATTCAGAAATGTCACCCCATTAGAGTCATATTTAAATGAATATTGAGAATCTGGGGTTGTGGGTAATTTTAATTAATTGTTTCTATACACAAACATTAGAACAGTATTAACCGATAACCATTTACATCCTTTACACTAAATATTAAATAAAACTACTATTATTATAATATAGAAAATATCATATATTTCTATATTATTTAGACATGACCATCAAAAGCAAGCATAATATAATATTAAATGAGAGTATAAAAGAGCAAAGTAAAAATCAAATTTGAAGAAAGTTACAAATATTAGGAGAATAACAAAAACAACAACAACAAACAACAACAACAAACAATAATAATAATAATAATAATAATAATAATAATAATAATAATAATAATATATATAGAAATCGCACTTATTCAAATAGAAAAAATGTAACTACAAAATTAGAGTTAATTACCTTTCACAAAATAACTGCTTAGTAAAGAGAATAATCTACCTAGCCACAATATATGCAAATGAAAGCCGAAATAACAAAAAAAATATTATATAGAGGAAACTGGATTAGATTTTTGAAAGTATATTATCATCATAAAAGCACATTTAATAACAAAATGCATATATATTACATGGTCGTCTACGGTCAAATGACAAATATTAACATGGGTCATGACAAGCAGATATGTGGACGATTCGTGTCAATTATGTAAGAGCGAAAATCTAGAAATTTTAAATTTTAATTATGTCCAAAAATTACTAAATCGTAGAAGGGAAATGACAAATAGCTGTAGACACAGAATATAAACGCACTCCAATAAAATAAATAAATAAAATATAAAATAAAATGAATAATAAATAAACCTGAGCATATATATAATGCTAAAATTGAAACTCAATTCAAGATGGCAATAATTAACGGGGAAAATACATCAGACATGATGTCCTAGTATTTTCATGGTCAGAATAAGGTCACCTTTTGTTTGTGTGAGTAAAGAGCGCCTAAATCCATTTCAAAGAAAGAGAGTGATACTCATTCTCTGAAGAAAAATAAGTAGTGAGAGCTAATGAATCCAAGGACTCTGATTGGTTAGAAGCTAGAGTATGCGCCAATTAGTTATAAAAACAATCCTGAATTGTAAGGTCTTGAAATCAGCCCGAAGATTTCTTACGGGAATGGCACACAAACGTTTCTGGGTAGCTTACTTGTCATAAGTGTTTCATAGTGCTAATAAGCTCTACTCACATACTGGTCGTTTTATGTATCTGTTTAAATACGAATGTTTATGTGTTTGCATCTGTTTGTGTGCGTGTTCACACATGAGTGTGTGTGGTTTTGCATGTGATTTATGTGTCTGAGTTGTGTGTACATGTGTGTATGTGTACGTTTGCATATACTTATCTGTTTCATGTGTCTGTATCTGCATGTGAATGTGCGTGCTTGCATATGTATATGGATGCGAGAGTGTGTGCGTGTGTTCATATACGCGTATTGATGTATATGTGTGTTTGTCAGTAAGTTTGCTTGCATGTGTGATTGTGTTTTTTTTACATGAATGCGCGTTCGAGTGTCTTAACAGAAGTGTGTGTGAGCGTTAGCTTATGATCGTGTGCGTGCATGTTTACCTGTGAGTGTAGGTGTTTTATATTGCATGCGTTTGTGTGTGTTCGTTTGTATGTGTGCGTTTTTTTACATTTGAGTGTGTGATTGCCTTGAGTATGTGTGCTTGCATGTGCTTGTAAGCTCGCATGTGCATGCGTGTGAGCATGTTGTACATGTGTGTTTATTTGTATGTGATTAAGTTTTCATGTGCGCATGTGTAAGGTTTGCTTGTGAGTGCGCGTTTGTATGTTTTTACTGGAACGGGGGGATGCATGCGGCTTGGTGTGTCCACATGAGTGTGTGTTTTCATGTGCGTCAGTGTGTGTAAAGAATTAATATTCTCGTCCGGTTTTACATGCCATTGTATGCGTACGTGTGTTATGTATCGAGGGTTATCCTGTCTCTACCCATGCGTATGTGTCGCCATAGATGATGCTGTTCTCCTTTCCTTATGCTGGACGCGAATCATCCTGAAATAACTGCAAATAACACAGATTAGGGAAACCTTCACGTCTTTCTTTTAAATAGAATTCACTGTGAAGAACTCTAAAAGTGGTTCACAAATTTAGAATTCTTCTCTTTTTGAATAGTTTTTTGTTCTTTTTACAGACGCGTTGTTCTTGCTTTCCTTATCTTCGTTTTCCTCGTTCGTTCATTTCAAAATAGCAAAACTAAAAGCAATTTACCGTCGATGAACGAAAAATCTACGCCCCGGGAACCGCATCACACTACAAACCCATTCTGACATACTCCGAAGCTAAAAATAGTTCTCTAAGAATCCGCCATGATTCTTCCTGTCTGTATTTCGTTCACTCTTTCGTTCTTGTTTGCTTTTTGGGAGGAGGTGCTTCTACATCTCCACACACCGCGACAGAACCATTAACCCACCCAGACAAAGAACTGACTCGCAGAAAGCTTCAGGCTCCTGAACTTGACGAGCTGTCGACTTTTCTATAATAGTATTTATTAATATGTTTTTAAGATGCGTCTACAGCTCACTAACTGAGGCTCTGGTCGTCGGTTAGTGTATCTGTCACGCTTCAGGTTGAAAACGCATTTTCATACCTAAAGATGCAGTTTCAGTGGACTCATCTTCTTATTGCATCAATATCAGTGTGTCACGCTTAAGTTTGAAATAGCATTTTCGCACATCTGTTAGCCATAACTTTGAAACATAATATCTGTTGGTCTGTCAAGCTTAAGTTTGAAAGAATATGTTCGTCTATCTATAACGCATGATTAAGTTCAAATAATAGTTTCGTTAATTTGTCAGGTTTAAGTTTGAAATTATATTTTCGTCTGTCTGTAACACATATTTTAGATAACATTTTCCTCTGTCTGTAACACATATTTTAGATAACATTTTCCTCTGTCTGTAACGCATAAGTTTGTAATATCATTTTTGTCGGTTTGTAATAACATTTTGTTCGGTTTGTAAATTATAAGTTAGAAATAAAATTGTCGTTGATCTGTCATGCTCAAGTCTGAAAAAACATTTTATCGTTCTGTCGCTCTTAATTTCGTTTGTCTTATCTGTCAAGTTTACATTTGACATAGAAATGTCACTCCTTAAAGCGCAATAAAAATGTGCGCCTATTACGAATATCCGTTTTTGCTTTTTCCGTGTATGTGAGCATAGTTTTCTCCAAGTAAACAATACGGACAGTTTCACGCAAATGTAACTAGGAATAAAAAACATTTGACCATTGGCTTGGACGATACGAAATTAGAGAAAGTTATTTTTTAAATGCTAAAGAATGTATAAATGGATTGGAGTAAAAAGAAAAGAATAAGGGCTAATGTCGTGTGTATTTTCAGCAAACTTTTAGTGGATTGCAGGCAAACATTGACTTCATGATATTGGATAGAAAGAAACTTTGATAGGTACATATATGCATACATATACACATACATGAATGAATATGTTGAGATATACATATATTATGATTCGCTGCATCATCAGAATTGATCACTGTCTTATCACGTTTCTTCACTGTAATCGCTTCGTCTCCTGTGACTTCGTATGTAACTTTTTAGAGCAGTTGCCAATCTACATGGCCAATAGAACGGGTGACAGCCAAACGTCATACATTCCAATTTAAGGTGATTACATCATTGGATGATAATGACATATAACATTTTATAAGAGAATACTATAATTTGGAACAAATTGCCTAATCAGATAAAATAGCTCTAAATTTCGATTGTTTTAGCAGTAAACAAGATGATAGTAAAAAGTAAATTTACGGAGATATTTTGAGGATACATCAAATCAATGGGTTTGTTTTAATTGATCAGTATAACCATATAATATATTCGGTTAGATGTTTTGTTTGTTTTCGTTTCTTTAAAATTTGACATGAGATAATTGCTTTTTTTTAAATTTCCAATGAATCATCTAACACATGAAGTTATTTTGTCTGAGTTTCAAAGTAAGACAGAAATAGCTAACAAATCAAACTCTCCTTGTGACGATCCAATTTTCATTTGTAATTGTTGTACTATGTTATTTGTAATACAATAACGTACTTCACTACAATTTATGTAAAAATACTTATTCTGCGTTTGTTTCGTAAAGAGAAGTCCATTGCGATCGAAAATGCGTCATACACTTTAGGCCAAACGAAACATCCTGAAACGCCAGGCGTGAAAACATCACGCTGTTTCATTGATTTTAAAGACAAAAATTATTTTATTATTTTAATTGTGAACAATTTGAATGTTTATTACTTTATTACTTATAAAATAAAAACATGCAAAGTCCAACAATGTCGATCATAATTTTGTTAAATTTACATTATCAACCTATTTGTTGTGTAGAAAATATTGTTGGTTACAATGTATGTAATTACGTGTGTTCGTATTTACTTGTCTCCCCACGAGGGAAAATGTAGACACACGGTCAGTTTTTAATGAAGCTGATAGAAAGATAAAAGATTAGACGTCCTCTTGGGCTTTGTCTGCGGAACGAAGCTGACGTATTCCGAAGTCTTTTCCCTGTCCTTACGAGAGATGAGTTTAGAAAAATATAATACAGTGTAATGATAAGTTTAATGTAAAGAAAAAAAAACTACTTAAAACAGATAAACAGAGGACCTCTTCAAACAGCTGCTACTACGAGAGAAACGACTCGCAAATCTATCTACTTACGCTGTTCCTACATTCTGCTGCTACAACACGTGCGCTACTATATTTGTTATGAGGCGAAGATTTGTCTCGTATGCTACATATATAGTAATATGACAGGGGCTGTTTACTGTCGTTACTGTCATATATAAGTATTATAGGGTCATGTTTACATATAATTACATAAACTAGTAATTATTTTTAAAAGCATTATGAGAATCAATGAACTCGAAGTAATAATTACAGTTGAAGAAACTAAACTGATTCCCAATTAAATATTCGTTTCTAAGATAAAAGTACTAATGTGAATCTATTACTAGAAAACAAATATGGCGTCGCTCTGGAAGAATAACTACAAATTGGCTATTTATGTCTAACTTTACATTCTATTTCATTTATTTGCTTGTTTTTATTTTGTATCATGTATGTCTTATTCTGAATTTATTTTTTAAATTTTAATCTCAAGAATGTTTTTCTATAGCGAGTAAATAAATAAACCTTCTTTTGTGTGCACACAAACACATACCATACACACACACACACACACACACACACACATATATATATATATATATATATATATATATATATATATATATATATATATATATATATATAGTGTGTGTATCACATCTCCTCCGTGTGACTAGACCAACAAGTGCTTCAAGTTGAGATTGAAATCGAACCCTATTGCCTACAATTTGAACCACGACACACTCCGCCATAAGCAAAAGTAATGCAGTTGTTATTACTTATATACGTACTAGCAGGAGTACCAGGCGTTGTCTGGGCTGCCCCCTCTCTGCATGCAAAAGTGTAACAATCTTTCTCTTCCCCAGTCACCACCTCATCCGCGCCCCTCACCCCGGTCGCCCCCTCTCACTTGCCCCAATGTTTCATCTCGCTCTTCGAGCCCTTTTCTTCCCCTCCTCTCCTTTGCCCGTTGCCCGGGGCAAAAGTAAGTACTAACTCTGTCTTCCCGGTCGTCCCCTCTTCGATGAATATTTAGGTCATCGTTAAAAAAAATGCGGATTGAACCATCAACCTCTTGGTCTCGGTCTTTGTCGATACCCACCGATCAAACCAAACGAACATAAAAACTGACGAAAAATAGGGCACTTAAACGCAGTTTGAAGCTGGGCTGTGTTTTATGCACGCGCACATGCGCAGAGCGTACGATCTGTCAGAAGGCGACCAAATTTAGGGACCCTCATAACACGTTCTATATGAAGAAATCGATGTATTCTTTCCATTTTTTCTATATTTCTCGTCCAAAAAATGGAGGATTCAGAAAACGTCAAGTTTACGGTCGTCTGTCAAGTGTGTCGGGGGCTTTTTGCAGACATACAAACACACACACATACATACATACATACATACAGACTACTCTATACTATAGATTATCAACTGCCGATAGTGCTCTATTTCTTTACTCATTACTATGCATTATCGCTAACTGCAGTCGGAAATTTGTCTTACCGGAGTGCTCAACTCAAGAAAAAGTGGAGAACATATGCTATCATCCACGGACCGTCTGTTAGCCGTATTGCTACTCTTCAGTGTGGCTTGACAAGAAACTGTTTTAAGCGGAGATCGAAACCTGACCGCATTGGCAACTACTAGAGTCACTACACTATCGACACAAGCTACGAAATATATTTATACGTGACTAATTTTGTCAAAAATAACGCAAACATTTTAAGAAGTTTTTTTTTTAACTTTAATTTTTATTCAACTGTATAAGTATCGAATCTATTGATACACAGAGTATAAATATCGTATTGATACTTAAACATTATTATTGGTTATTGTTTTCAGGCTCTGACTTAAAAAGTATTGAGCCCTTTTTTATATTAAAACATCTGCTGTTTTGTTTGGCTAGATTTAAGAATTTATCTCTGAACTACCGTATTTAAGAGGTTAATGTGTGTTATTTATATAGATACTTGAAAATATTGCTCGAGTGTTAAATTTGGCAATCTGCATTGTCTCAGAATCTTTCTTTGCCAAAAGGAAATAACCTGCAAGTGCGACAAGGATTAAAAGAAACATTTTCTCAGCTTTTTCGGTATTTTTACGGTGAGAAATGTCCTGAAATAAGAAGCAAATGATTCTGTGAGTCAATAAAGTTTGGAATTGATGGGATACGCAGATCGTTGGTCGATAATCGAGAAAAAAAGAACAAAGATGTGACAAAAGAAGCTGAAAATAAGTAAGGATATGGGAGAAAATAATAATGGAGATTCTTCTGATGTTATTTCAAAGGTAAACGAGAATTCTATTGCAAACTTAAACATAACAGAGTAAAGAGCATTCTATTTAAAAGTTACGCGTTTCAGACCAAACAGTATGATATTTCAAATTTAGACATAACAGACCGAAGAGAATTCGATTTCGAATTTAAGCGTGACAGATAAACGATAATTCTATTGCAAACTTAAACATAACAGAGTAAATAGCATTCTATTTAAAAGTTACGCGTTTCAGACCAAACAGTATGATATTTCAAATTTAGACATAACAGACCGAAGAGAATTCGATTTCGAATTTAAGCGTGACAGATAAACGATAATTCTATTTCAAACTTAAGCGTGACAGATCAATAAAAATGTAATTTCAAAGTCAAACGTGACAAATCAACGAAAATACTCTTTTCAACTTCAGTGAATATTCAATTCGAAACTTAACCGTGCCAACTCAATGGAAATGACATTTCAAACTTAAGCGTTACATACTAATGCAAATTTTATTTAAAACTTAAAGGTAACACACTAAAGAAAATGCTATTTCCAATTGACGCATTTCAAATCCATACATACATCAAATACAGGCATGTTAAACATGCGGCCCGTTGGCCGCATGCGGTTCTTTGCAAGTATACTTGTGGCTCGCATAAAATATACTCTAATTTTCTCATTTAAGGGACAGAAATTGTAGTTTTCATAATTCAAACTGGATAAACGTTCTTCGTTCACTGAAAATCGATGTGGTTTTCTTTATTCAAAAAAGCCTTTCTTTACACTTAAAAACGATCACATATCACATTTTTATCAATTTCTAAAATAGAAAAATTATACGTGGATCAGGTATGACCAATATTTCACTTTTTTAAATTCATAGAAATTAAAAATTCAGTAAACTCTATAAATCTAAATGTAACTTGGTGTAATTTTTAGTGAACTATCAACATGCATGATGGGAAAAAATATTTATATACATATTCTATGTTTCTAAGTTACATAAATATTTTATTTTATTTTATTAAACAGTTTTAATTAGTTGAGTGCGACCCTCATGAAAACACAAATAGAGCCACATGGCCCTCAGGGGATTCTAAGTTTGACATACCTGAAAACACATGTCCTTCATGTTCACCTCATCTTAATATACTTGATATAATATACAAAATAGAAATGATGATTATTTGGTAGTGTGATTGTGTCTTTGTGCGTATGGATCCCCCATTTCATTAAAATACCGAAGGAGCGCTTACCGCACAAAGTTATATATTGTCAATTACCAATAAAACAAAAAACGCTATAAACATCAACTGAAGATTCGAATAAAAAAGTGTCTTCTTAATGAAAGCTCGATTAAAAACACTACAGCTTAAAGCTCCATTTAGCTTCACTATTTTATATATAAAGTATACGTAAGTTCAAGGAGGGCCGAACACAAAACGAAACAAGAAACGTGCGATCTGGCATTGCAATAAAATTGCTTTATATCCAACTAAGTGCAGACCACGGATTGAAGGATATAATCATATTGAGATTCATTGGTAACGGAGTGAGGACTGTAATCCTGTGTGTGTGCGTTTGTGTGTAATTTCCTCCGCCAAGAAAGTTATGTTTTCTGTCATGTTTGTTTATTAGTTTTTCACTATGTTCGTTTGTTTAGTTGTTTTTTTTTGCAGCCAAACGTCCACATCGCTTGACCAAACATCACCAAACTTGGTCAAAATATCGGTCATCGTTTAACTTAAAACTGATTTAATTTTCGGATATCCAAGTCTACGCGGTAACGGTGAAAGTCATACTTTTAGCGATATCTTTGGTTCTGTTCATCGTCGAGACTCACTATGTGGCTTCTATTTTAACCAATTAATGTTTTCTTCATATAACTATCCATTTCACGTACTATATCTTGTAATCATCAGCCGCCAACCAGGTGTGCTAACACGGTTTCGATGGCTATATTGGTACTATTATCCTAGGCGCCACTGGCAGCTTTGGACACCAGGCAGGATATTGATTGATAAAACATTTGTTTTGATAGTGTTTTATTGTGATCGTCTCGTTCGCATATTGTAACTTTCACCCAAGAGCGTTCAAAAGACTCCATAATATTTAATTATGTTATCGAAGTGTCTATGACCAGATTCACCTAGACGCTGTTGAGCTACAGACTGAAATTGTTTGATTGCTGCATTTAGCGACCGTATATGAATTAAGTGGTTGACCGTCCAACGAACCTACGATTTGTAGCACTTCAGATCGATGAAATTCCTACCGATTCGTCTATCGCTTATATGCCTTCTCAGTTTTTTCCCCCAGGGGACTGTTAACTCCACTAGAAGAATACCTTTCCTGGAGTTAGACCACACCACGACGTCATGGCTTTTTTAAGGATGGGCGTCCAATTGACTATCGATTCATCAAGTGTTGTGTGCTGTGTGTTTTGTGCTCGTCACCTTCATCTTTCAGTCGCCACCGCTGGTTAGCTTAGGAAAAAAGGGTGCAGAGTGCGTAGGTCTTCCCTGCCAGTACATAGCCCTTCCATAGGCAAGCTCCATGCAGTGCCTCCCTGTGGCGACGCACGTCAATTGAGTAACTTGCGGACTCAAGCAGAACTGCAGGAAACTCGGAGGTGGTCTCCCCCAGACATGTGGTATGCCAGGCCAATCGGTGTATGGGCAAGCCCTGATGCACATGAACAGGCCCACAGCTATGGGTAAATAGTATCACTATCTTGCGGTTATTCGTTGGTTCGATGAAGACTAACAGAAAATCTTGAGGGTAGCCCCACAGGAAGGCAAGCGCTCTACTCAGCTCTGCTCTGGCAGCTACTGCAGTCAACCTGGTACCGGACGTACTAGTACTTCCATTCCTCTGGGCAGCATCAGCAAGACCGAGAGGGGGATTCTGATGATTGGGCAACTCAGTCTCTCTATAGATTTGCCCTGGTCAAGCCGTGAAGCGAAAGCTTGAGCTATGCATCTATATAGGACCAACCATGGGAGTTACAGTTACCAGTTATAAGACTACAGCTCAATTGGCGTACAGCTGGGCGTCAGGAGTCGTTCTCAACGGTGCGAGGGGTAACTTAACTTCATTAGACAGCTACCGTCAGCCAAAAAGCTGAGCAGCCCTTAGCCAATAAGGTGCTATCCTGCCACTGGTCAGATGCCCTACTGGGTACCATTCCAACAAGTGGTTAGTAACCATTGCACCAAACAAAACAAAATCGAAAGAAGTACAATAAAAACATCATTTAAGCCAGGGTGCTACAATGTTCGTACTATGACGACTGGTCTACCTACTGACATACTCAACATCTCCGATGTCCGCAAAAATGAGCTATTAAGACTCAAGGTAGACATTGCTGCTCTATCAGAAACTCGCTTAGCAGATTTTGGATGCCTAAAGGAATCAAATTAAATCTTTTTTCTGGCAAGAGAAGAAGGAAGAAGAATTCCACGAACACGGTGTTGGTATCGCCGTCGGAAACTCTCTGCTGGAAATGTACAACTCTGTGATTCAGCCACAGAACGCCTAATTTTACTATGTTTAAACACGACAGATAGATCAATCAACCTATGGTTTTTTGTACGCCCCAACACTCACGGCACCTGACGACACAAAAGAGAATTTCTACACTCAGCTGGATGGCATCATTAAGGCATTTCCACAGGATGAAGACCTGACCATACTTAGGGACTTTATTGCGCGTGTAGGTGGTGACAACGATGCATGGCAAAGCTGCCTCGGTAACCTTGGAGTGGGTAAATGCAATGATAATGTCTAGTGGCTACTAAAACTCTGTGCCTACCATGGTCTCTGCATTGCAAACACATCCTTTCGTGCCAGACCGCATCACAGAGTGTCTTGCAGACATTCCAGCTTGACCTAATCATCACTAGACGGAAGTGCCTCAAACATTACTGATTTGTAGAGCTTACCATATTGCCGATTGCGATACAGATCATTCATTGGTATGCAGTAAGGTTAAACGTAAACCTAACAAGTTCTACCGCACTAAACAGAAGGGGATTGCGCATATTGACGTTAGCAAGACCCAACATCTAGACCGCATGGCGGTATTCAACGCGATGTATTCCTTTGCTTTCAAAGGATACCACAGTCATCCTGCATTTGAGCAGTCGGAAACACTCAAGAATGACACCCACTCTACAGTTCCCAAATCCTTTGGGAAGAGGACAGGTGGCAAACGCAATGCCTCGTACGATGCAAATTATTTAACTCTCGACATTTTGATTGAAGCAAAATGTCTATCATTGCTTTCATACAAGGCTAACGCATTTCCTATATCGCTAGCTACACTAAAATCTCCTAGAAGTTCCGTCCAAAAGGCTGTCAGAGAAACTGCAAACAACTACTGGACCAACACCTCTAAGACTATCCAGCAGTCAGCCGATACAGACAACGTGAAAACCATGTATGACGAGATCCACAATCAACAAAAATACACCACTGAAGTCCAAGTCGAATGAATCCATACTAGACAAAGCTAAATAGCTGGACAAATTGGGAGAAAACTACTTCGAGCTTTACTCCAGAGAAAACGTGCTACATCAATTTGCTCTAGATGCCATTGAACGTCTCTACCTGATGCATGAGCTCAACGAGCAGTCTTCTATAGAAGAACTATCCAAGGTAATAGACAGACTACCATCTGGAAAATCCACAGGAAAGGATTATATTCAAGCAGAGGTCTTAAATAGTGGAAAAGTTAGCGTGCTTGAGCCCCTTCACAGCTTTTTAATACAGTGCTAGTGACAGAGGTTAGTGCCTCGGGGCATGAGAGATGCAAATGTGATTACACTCTACAAACACAAAGAGGATCGCAGTGACTGCAACAACTACCGCGGTACTTCACTGTTGAGTTGCGTTGGCAAGCTATTCGCACGTATAGTACTACTACGACTGCAAGTTCTTGCCGACCGAATTTACTCAGAATCTCAATGTGGCTTTCGTTCAGAGAGATCAACCATCGATATGATCTTCTCCCTACGTCAGCTGCAAGAGAAGTGCTGAGAGCAAAACCAGCCTTAGTATCTCGCCTTCATAGATCTGATCAAAGAGTTCTATCTCGTGAGCAGAAACGGTCTATTCAAGATGCTCCCACTAATCGAACGCCCACCAAAACGCCTTCCACGATGGCATGATGAGCACTGTACAGTTTTACAGTGACATGTCTGCGGAGTTCGTGGTGAAAAATGGTGTTAAACAAAGCTGCCTGTTAGCCCCGACACTCAGCAGCATCTTCTTCACCCTACTTCGGAAGCATGCCTTTAAGAACACAACTGATGGCGTCAACCGGCACTCCAGATTTGACAGTAGTCTCTTCAACATCGCTAGACTCCGCTCCAAGACCAGGTCAGTCCAGATCATGAGCATGATGTTTGCTGATGATGCAGCCATGGAAACGCATCAGGAAGATAGTCTCCAAAAACTATTCGGCTTCACTATCAGCCAGAAGTAACCCCAAGTTATGGGACAAGCAACCATCTGCCCACACAGCATTTTAATCTAAGGTACACCACTAGTGATCGTTTACCAGTTCTAGTACTTTGCTTTCACTGCTTCAGACATCCTCTCATTGGATGTAGAGCTACACAAAAGGATTGGTAAAGCATCCACAACCATCTCTAAACTAACTAATAGAGTCTTCGAAAACAGCAACTTCTACCAAAATGCCCGTATACAGAGCGTGCGTTCTCAGTGTTATACTGTATGTGAGTGAATCTTTGACCACATGCTCAACACAGGATAAGAAACTCCAAGTCTTCCATATGATGTGTCTACGTAGGATACTTGGTTTCACATAGCAGAACAAAGTGAATAACAATGATGTTCTGCAAAGAGAAGGCATCCCATCCATTTACTTCATACTGCGTGAGTGACTTCTTCGTTGACTGGATCATGTCCGCAGGATGGATGATGGACGCATCCCTAAAGACCTTCTCTATGGCGAGCTAGCCTCATGTTCAAGGAAAAGGGGTCGCCTTCATCTCCGCATCAAGGATGTCTGCAATCGGGATATTAAAGCTTGCTCAATGGACATCAATTCATGGGAAATAGATACGCCAGGAAGTAATCATTAGTGAGAAACCCCTCCACGCTGAAAACGCTGCAAAGGGAGCTAAGAGAAAAGTGAGCCAACAGGCATACCAACCAGCTGAAGTAAGACAACATTACACAGCCTTTGTATTTCAAGGCTTTAGTAGACCATGTAAATCCAGAATTGGCCTCTACAGTCACACAAGACGATGCTAACGAACAACATCCCAAGATGGCGCTGCTCCATGATCGTTGCGACTGATGGATGCCAACACTGCACTGGAAAGTGGAGAATGTGGATAGATCTACTGACATCATCCAGTCACGTGATCGATTTAACAACTTCATCTTAATGTTTTTCCTGATTTTCACGCAGCGAAGATTTAAAAAACGGATAAACACGTTCTGGGTGATTACAGGAAACTTATTAGCAGTTTCACATTGGATAGCGACAATGTCTGCGACCGCTTTAAATACTGGAGTGTGGCACTAGGTGTACACTAATAGAGACTGGGGCATGCTAAGAGCACATGACGCAAAATCCCTACATTTGTTGGGCACGAACTAAAAATATCCGAATCTCCACAACTTGAGGTAGATCGCGGGAGAAATATGATTGCTACAAGCTCAATAGCATTCTACATAATCTTGAAGGACTCAATTGAATTCCATTTAGTTCAGGTAGACTGCTTCGCATGAATAGCAGCAACAGCTATTAGCCTTTCCTCTTCGAAAGTTCTTATTTCTTAGATTATCATGTAATTTTTCTCTCTTGGGCCTTTTTTAGAGTAGACGGTATGTGTCGAACGTCTCAGGCCAGCTCGATTGGTTTGGATTACTCCAAGTATCTCCTTGGTTCGTAGACTTGATTATGTTTATTGTACTGCGTCTATAGTAGACCACTTCATGCCAGCTTTAATTCCCCGTTGAACTTTGTAGATAAATTAATCGGGTGAATCTCTGAGGCATGCTTTTCTGGGCTTGAAGTCCTCTTCTAGAGAGGAGAAAGGGAGTTGCACGATCCCGGCATTAATGTAGACTCCAACAGTGACGAAACACGGTAGAACTCCAAACCACTTGCGTAGATATTTATTAATGAGTTGCTGAATTCGTTCTATTCGTAAGAACACAATCTCATATATCTGCAATGGCCACAAAAGACAGGGGAGTACACCGTATTGCTAATCTTCACTTTACCTGGGTACAAAAACTCATCAATCGCCCTAAATCCATTCAATGCAATGTTCTATACTTCTGTGCCTCGATGCCGATCAGGTCGAGCAGTCAACGGAATTTCATAAAGTCGTTAGAGGTGTTTTACTGATTTTTCCTTGACAGTAAAGATTATATTGCCCTCAATTCGAAAGTGTATGTTCTTGACAGAATCCTTACATATTGATAAGCTTCGACTCTTCTCAGATTTGACTTTCATTCTTGACTATGAGAAAAGGCTTTGGTATTATCGCAGAATTCCTCGGCATCAACTTTGAACTGGACTAGAATAGTTACATCATTAATGTAGGCTCTGAATGGAGGAAGAACTAGTTGTTATTTAGTTATTTCCCATTTGGCTGTATTTGCTCTTTCCCGTAAGATAGGCTACGAGGTCATTACGAAAAGTTGTGGGGAAATCACGCATCCTATCATAATGCCGATCTACAGAGTTTGCCACTTTGTAGTGTAATTTTCGCATGTGAAACTCATGAAGGCTGACCCAAAATATTCATTTATCAATTCCTTAATCTTACTAAGGAAATGGAAGAAATCGATGGGTATCCGAATGATCGTGTGAAGAACCGAACCATAGACATTGGTTAGGTCAAGGTATATCACGTGAAGATTCAATTCTGGTGTTTTGCAGCTAGGGTCATTTGCGAATGTTCTATTCAGCCAGGGATACCTGTACAGATATAGTTATATATTTATTGTACAATCGAAGTTCTGCGAGCCAGAACGTCAAAAAACATTTTTCTTCTACGTTCAATAGTGAGATTGGGTAAACATTTTTAATTCCTTCCGCATCCATCCTCTTAAGTATCCAAATACCATCCGCCCGACATCAGTCTTGCGCAACAATAATATACTTCCAAGCCGCTGGAGTAGGATGGTATATTTTTTAGGACACATGAACAGTGTTCTAACGCTATTGATAATGTTTACCCATTCATTATTTTTTTAATTATCGCTTGTTTGAATTTATGTTTTCAAATATGACGTAAATCATAAACTTATGTCACGCCAAAGATATAATTATTTCGTTATGGTAAAGTTTTAAGCTCTATTTGTAAGTGCAAATAGCTCGGTTTAGAAAACATCAAACTGAAGATCTCAATGTTTCGATTTCGATTTCTAGCCATGGCATCAGATTTATTTGTGGGGAATTTATTATTTACTATTAATGCAATATTCTCCATTTCTAAAAATAGTTCAGATATCTGATATTTCAAAATAAAAATATTCCTCAATGTATTTATTACGTTTTAAAAAGTGTGACTATTTATATAAGATTAAATGCCGGTTTTGAAATTAAATAATTTCGAAACGATCGTAACTGATTTGCTATGATTTTTTTTATTTCGGAAAAAGCCTATTGGCTACTTCAAAACGTACATATATATATATATATATATATATATATATATATATATATTATGTTATTAAAAACTAAATACATTTTTAATGTTCCACCTGAGAATTTTTACAAAGTGAATTTTAAATAATTAATATATTTTTGTGTGCGTATATATACTATAAGTATGCTAAATCTTTTCTCTGATAACTTCACGTGAAGTGGAAAGAAAACAGTAAAGCCTCGCACAGAGAAAAATATGATAGAAGTCTACCATAATTATTTGCAGCAATGCGTCTGTGAACGGTGTACTCTTTTTCCTCTCTCTTGTTACGCCGGTTCCGCTCTGTCAACTCGACTTCTCACTTGTGTGTATATATATACAGGGTGGGCCAAAATAAGGGTCCTATCTTTAAATTTGAATAACTTGAATTTGAATAACTTCCACAAAATAAAAGTTAAACTCACCAAACTTTATGTGTGTGTAGACTGACCCTTCCGAGATTTTTTGAAATAAACAAAGCAAATTTTAGCCGAAAAACACTTCTTAAAACTTACAAAAACTAAAGTATTGTGTTTTACACTGTTTTGAGTTTTTTAAGCGAAAATAATGTTTTCTAAATGAGGGTACGTTCCTTAGGGCTAATACGGCTCATGCTTGCTTCGGAAGGGGTCCTTTACTTATTCTAAAAAAAAAAAAAAAAATCAATAAATAAAAATGTTATGAATTTTTAAAAATAGGACCCTTACTTTTGCCCACCCTGTATATATATATATATATATATATATATATATATATATATATATATATTTGATCCAATAGTTCTACATCGGAAAGCACTGTGGAATGAAAAATATAAGAAATCATTTTTAAAACTAAATTTGATGCTAAGAGATTTTTTCAATAAATGAAAAACAATAAATAACAAATTTTAGCCCACACTGGCTTTTATCAATGAATTATAGACATTTTTATTCTTTTTTTTTTCATTATCGAGCTATAACGACGACCGCCGATGATAGCCGAGTTCCCCTGGTGCTAAATGGAGACTGTTTTTAATGTCTGGATTTATGTGGAGAATACGCTGGTCACGTGTAATTCTTTGGTGCTTTCAGGATGTAGAACTATCTGATCTATTACTTACACACGTGTCTAGCGTATTCTCTACACAATTTTAGACATTTGACACCAAGAGAAATCGTCTATCATCGTTATAGTCGACAATGAATTTGATTTATTGTTTTCATTTTTAAAAAAAAGCTCTTACCATGGAATTGGGTTTAGAAATGATTTCTTATATTTATGCAGGTGTTGTAAAATGACACGGATTTTTCCCGTTCGTTGATTTCCCGACTCAACAACTAAACCAAATATATACACTAGATACGTAGATGATATCTTCATTGCCACAGAATCCTACGGAAATATAAAGAAAACTCCAGCAAACACTCGAAACCCACCCAATCATTACATTTACACATGAATTAAACATTAGTAATAAAATCCCCTTTTTAGTTGTACTAATAGACCCAGTAACCCTACACAATACACTACATGAACATATAAAAACTATCACAATGAATGCCCACAAAAATATAAAATAGCTCTTATAAAAGCCCTCGTTTATTGCGCACATACTATATCCTCATCTAGGAAAATATTTTATAAAGAACTAACCAACATAAAACAAACACTAATAAATAACAATTTCCCTAATAGAATAATTGATCAACAAATAAAATTATATGTAAACTAAATACACGATAAAAACAAAAACAAACCCCATAACAAAAATGACACTTTCCACCTATAGTACAAAAACCAAATGCACCCTAATTACAAACTTGACGAAAAAGCAATAATTAACCTAATACAACGATACACTAAACCTATCGAACAACATAAGGAAATGAAAGTAATAATATATTACATAAAATTGAAAGCGTCTAATTTAATAATAAAAAATAATCACACCATCAACTCAACCCTAAGCCAAATTAACGTAATATATGTTCGCATTCCCCATTTGAGAATAAATATATAGTACCTATATTGGCTAGACAACAACTCTCACCCGACGTCTTACCTATCATCTATCCGACACTAGCGCCATTCAACGCCACATTAGTTCACATAACAAAACACTATACTGATATACGAAAAATATTAACAGTTATTACCAAAATCATAGATAGAAATAATTGCATACATCTACTAAAAATACTAGAAGTAATATTCATTAAAGGGAAACACCCCAATATTAACAAAATAGCTTTCAATACTGGTACTAACATATTAAATGTATTCCATAATTAAAAATAATGAAGTAATCAATGTACAAATAAATAATAAATAAAAAAATTAAATAAAATATAAAAAATAAAATAATATAACATAACATGTTATACCGGCTACCACCAGAAATCAGAAACCTTGCTCGACGCTACGAGAATATCACAAAAAAGCACCAAACGGGTAAAATGGTATCATTTAACAACGCCTGTTCAATATAGATATATATATATATATATATATATATATATATATATATATATATATATATATTGCTCGACCCATGCAAAGGGTATTACTTTTAGCCATGTTGACTTCGTTTTTGTTTTACGGCCGAAGAAAAGTCTTCCGAAATAGACATGGATAAGTTATGGCATCTCGGCTGAAAGTTTCGTCGTAAAATGTTTAAGCAGGAAAGAAAACCTTCATAACATTTATTTTTTTTACTTATCTTTTGTATATTTTGAACCATTCATTTATGATTGTTTTATGTTGATATTAAATACAATCATTGTGTGTGGGTGTGTTCTAAAGCAATTTCTGAAGTAGTTAATATATTTTAACGATGATGTTAAATATGTGACTGTAGTTTCATTGTAAACAATATTTTACACAAGTTATCTTTCAGATATTGTCTGAATTTACCAGTTTATTTTCAATTCTTCAAATAGAATTTTATTTTGCGTATGTGTTAATCGAAATGCCAATGGATGTATAAGTAAACATGAATGCGACGATGGAATCTGCCAATGGATGTATAAATAAACAGGAATGCGACCATTGAATCTGCCAATGGATGTATAAATAAACAGGAATGCGACCATTGAATCTGCCAATGGATGTATAAATAAACAGGAATGCGACCATTGAATCTGCCAATGGATGTATAAATAAACAGGAATGCGACCATTGAATCTGCCCCTTGAGCAATGAAAATGGTATTTCAAATTTATTTCAGACTATTAGGAAAATATCTAATTAAATTATGTGTTCGGTCACCGCGTCAATCGATGTTTCAATGTCTACTGCTTACAGATATGCATCGCTTCTATCCAGATCGATGCCAGTTTGTCAAAGAAGAAAATACTTAAACAAATTGCCTAATCAGATTAAAAAGTGTTCTAATATGAATCTTTCTAGGATAAAGTAGATGAATTGAGAAATTGGGAAATTTTACGTAATAATATGATCCAATATTTGGGTGAATTGCATTTTTATATTTGGAAAGATTTCTGTTAAATTTGGCATGAGATTATTACCGAAGGAAATTCTCATGAATCAACCTGGTACGACCTTTTGACTGGCTCAATTCTCTTGGCATTGGTTTGCTCAGGTCTTACAAGAATTAGATACTTACAGGGGGAACTGCTTGAATGTTGCCAATAATCATAGTGGGAGTGGTGCTATGGAAACGACAGGATTCAAACTTAGAACGTTCAGATCGTAAATTAGTCGGTATTCACTTCACCACGGCCATCTCTCATGGGATTATTAATAGTGAGAAGACTAAACTAGCATAGATAATAAATATTTGTAAGATATACACATATGACTGTCAACAATCACAATTCCGAAGATTATTTACAAAAGTTAACAACAAATAAATAAACAAAAAATTGGATTCATTATTAATATTTAAATGGATTTTTGTCGTTATCAAAGCTGATATTCAAAAAATGCCACCCATGGGATCGTTCATTTTTCTTTGTGTGTCTTTAAATCAGATGGTCATACGACAGTTTTCTGTTCTCAGGCGGTTGATTATCTTCCAATGGATCCACGATACTTCTGAGCCAGGTGAGAGGGAGATTCCCGTGTCAAAAAGAAGGGGACTATTCTCTATCCATCTCAGCCATAGCTGAAATCTGGTCTCTTCCTGAGATGTTGTTAGGGGCTGAACATGGCTGGGGAAGCGTTTCCTTGACTTCAGTAGTTGGGCCGTTTGGTCACGTCTATGACGTAGATTGCGTTCATCACTGGTAGCCTTTGCAATCTCTACTCAGTTGGCAGCATCTTGTCTAACATCTACAGGGGCAATTCCAGCGAGAAGATGCAGGTTGTTTAGGTTAGTAGGCTTCAGGCAACGAGTGATCAAGCGATAGGTATTATTCAATCTTGTTAATTGGCATTAGTTGATCTCTAATAAAATTATTGAACAACTCAGGCATAGACTAAAGTTTATTTGTATTAAATAGTGTTGGATTTAAGAAAGGATTGTGATTTTTATTAACGATTCGATGAGTAGTATTTTCTTGATCACCCTTTTAGTCTTATGGATTCGCCAGCTACATGCCTGGTTTATGTATTACGGCAATTATTTGTGTACATCGTCGTTTTAGGCGTAGTTAAATTTCATGACGTTTATTTTTAAATTCATGAACATTCATGTATAGTGTGACATGCGCACTCGTTGGATAAATCGTTTTATTTGGATTTTTACACACTTTCATGTTACTCTCTTTCAATCAACGACTTCCACAAGATACGTTCCCTAAGGTAGATCTTAATGTAGAGGAGCCTATTATTGAACGACAAAATGATGCTATTTGCCCCGTGTCGGTCAATAATGGGCATTGATTGAACTGCTGCACTTCTACTAAGAGGTTATCAGTCGTAGGAGTGGTCGTTGGCGACTATTAACCTGCCTTCCTTAAGACGGCTAATGTGACTCATGGTTGAGCTGAATGTGTTGTGTTGCCATCATTGAAAGCCGCAATAGTGTCCATGGCCCTGTGGTGTCCAGAAATAGTCACTAATCGAACTCTCAGTGAGAAGTCATCAGGTCAACCGAGATTGTTGGAGCAGAATAAAATAGACGATGGACTCTAGTAGACCTCGTATGGATATGTGTTATGTAGAATCTGTTGATGGAAGAACAGCAACAACTTAGCCCTAAAGTCCAACCCCTCCTCAACGCGGCAACGTGTAGTGTCAGAGCTATACCTTTAGAAACGTCGGTGCAAGCAAGTTGGTCGGACACCCAGTAGTATTAGGGCTGTAACCCGGGCTAAAGGAGCTTTGGTTAAATCCAAAGGTGTTTGTATCGAGATTCAGGGCCCTCTGGTCGTTTTCCCCAATGCATCAGTGGATAATTTACGGCATGCAAGGACGTTCAATGATCTATAGCAATGCAGAGTAGGATAAAAACTTTGTGTTGGCGCATATGCAATCGCCACTCAATGCGTACAGATAACGAACTTTCTCGGGGATTTGGATCAACCACTGGTCCGTGTTGACCTGAAATCCCTCAGGAACATGAACTGCTCTAAATCTACGAGGAGGACCTTAATCAAAGCAGACGATATCGACGTCTCCATGTCCGACGCTGCATTCGGATCCAACACGCTCTTCCTCTTTCTCATCGTCCTCCTCCTTCTTCCATTGTCCTTAACAACAACAACATAAGTCATATTCAAATACGGGAAGACAAAACACCGTGCGTTAATGAAGCAAAGGGATGAAGAAGGTCGGAGAGCACATCATCCAGTTTTTTTCATGTCGTACATAAGACCTTAGTAATTAGTTATATTCTCCTTGTTTAAGCCACCATCATTAGAGACACTGACTTCAACTAGGGTTGCTACATTTTCGCTCTTCTTCCCTATTACTATGCCAGGTTTAACAGCTCCGTGTTTTAGGTATCTAGGTGTAGGGATTACATAGTCACGATGGATGCTGTATGACTTATTTCCAACAGCACTTTCTGGTATATGTTCTTAGGACTCGCTGCTTCACTGGATATTCAATTTTTGTTTTGTTTGTTTTTTATTTGTTTTCAATTTTACTTAACAGTAAGTACTCAGAAATTAAGAGGCTCCTTCGTGGGGCTAACACTTGATCTGCATATGAGATACATATATATCCGAGTGTTCAATTAAGATTCTTCTTTACCTCTCAAGCGTTGAGTTAATAAAGAAGTGAAGAACATTAAGTTTCCTTTCCTCAATTGATCTGTTTATTGTGTTAGAGTATATCTTTCTTTTGGTCTCTTGGTCTTACGGGATTTCAGGACAAGAATCCTTCTAATCTGGTGGAGTATCCAGCTAAGTGCTACTGCTTAAAGTAACATTACTTGGAGAAGGTGCACCATCCCTCGTATGAGTCAACGTATAGCCGTGGAGAGGTGATCTTATTTAGACTTCGAATAGTATGTCATGTTGAATATTCGATCAGGGTTTACTTGTCGGGTGAAGTGTCCTGACAAACCCTTGTACAGAGAGACAGAAGACATTCAAGGATGGTGTCTAGTTGGTAATTCAAACTATGTTGTATGTGTGTATGTATGTTCAGCTAAACACCAAACGCTAAACGAGACACACCCACACAGCTGATATATTTTTAGCATTGTCTTGGTACATTGCTTCTAATATTCATTCTTTTGTGGGGATCAACAATAACACAACTAGTCAGAATACTAACATTTACAGGGATTTTTAATGTTATTATGTAGTAATTCGTCAATTACTTTTTTTCGGTTGCTAGACAACGCGAGTTAGGAGTGATGAAGAGAATGGGTGATAGAGAGGCAATGAGAGAGATAGTGGAAGAGGGAGACGGAGATAGTGGATAGAGAGAGTGGGATAGAGAGGGCAAAAGAGAGAGGGGAGTTTTAGAAGAAAGATGTTACACACACTGTTAACTGTTCTATTTTGTCTAACCCCTCGGACAACGCCGGGTAATCATGCTAATATGAATATAAATCACAATGCTGATGGGGACAATACTCTGAAGAAAAATAATGTAAATAATTGTAACTTCTCAATCCAAATTTCGCCAAAAGCATTATATATTATGTATCATTCAGCTTCATATATATGACAGTCTTTGACATCCGTTTGTCTTTTCGATATCCCAACAACCATGGCGCATGCATGTATCAAAGAAACTATCTTGAATTTTTAGTTGAATTTTTAGTATATGAATGTTAAACAAATAAAAATATTAATCAACATCTAAAATTGATCGGTGTCATTTTTATATAAAGTCGGTTTATTTATCGTTTTCATTGTTATCGATTGCTCTCTTCCTACAAAATCAATATTGGATATAGGATCATTAGTTTTTCTGTTAGAATGAATAAAATGTAATTTGATTTAATTCTTTCCACAAAATTCCATAGAGCCATCTTTAAAAACGGATATAATTCTGTATTCTTCTATATAGAATTACTTTCCTTTGATTGGAATTAAAAAAAGTTATATTTTGGGAAAGAACGGCTTAGTTTTAAAAACGAAAAAAAAAATGCAAGTAAATATAGTACCGTGTTGCGCTGGGTCGGGATAGCTAGTTCATTTTGATATAGTAAGGAATATATGTGTGGGTGACGGTTCGATATCTTTACTGTTGTTATGTTGCTGATTCCATCTCTGGATTCTCTTCTCCTTGTGTACCTTTCTCATCTGTGTTAATTGATTCAAATAAATTATTTTATTTTTTAGTCTTGAAAGTATAAAACCACCGATTCAGAGCATTCTTCTCAGCATATGACATATATGACTAATTTTGTCGGCAGATTATTATTCTTTTTTGTAAAATTGACGTAAAGTTAGACGTGGGTTTTAAAACTTCCTTTAATTCTCTCGTTTGTCCGAAAGGGGGGAGGTATTTGGGATGTCCTCGCACATGCATACTCTGTAACTTTCTCTTAGCTGAAGTAAAGGTGAACACTGAAAGAACAAATACCATCTGTTACGAGGGTAGGTAGGAAATTGGTTAGTCTAAGCATGTGATATACAAGGATTTGAAGTTAAATCAGTTTCAGTCTGAACGTGTTTTATATTGAGGAATTGAAAATGTATGAGAATTTGATCGTCATGAATTTCTGTGATGTCAACTGGCGAGAACTTAACTTGCTCACCATTACTTCCGGCTACACTTCAGACTAACTGTGTGCGTCTCATGATCATTCAAAGGGCATAATTCACAACAGCGTAGGAGAAGCATTTTTAAATCGCGATTAATACCACAAGTTACATGGTTTTTGTTTTAACTGAGCATAAAAAGAATAGAAGATTCGGAAGCACGTTACAGTTTTTGTGTGATTTTACAACCGACACGCACATCTGGTATAAACGAAGATGTTTTAATAGCGTAAAAATAGCTTCAAATAGTACTAAACATTTAATAATGTAACTTAAGTCACATTTTCGCGACATTTTTTATAGTTTCGGAATATGATCAAAGGCCAAAACTATATTTGAATTAAAAAATATTCATATTTTGTAGCTCAAAAAATAATTGGAAATGAACTGGGCTCTTTAAAAAGTTGGAGTTCTAAGTCAGACACACTATAGTTCTTGTGTGATTCCCTCAATTTATGTCATGGGGACGAGGCAGCAGAATGCTACACACGTTGGTGACGAAATATATAATAATCTAGGGTATTTTAAAAGAAGGAATGTACACACTCGTGCCCCATATGTACATAAGACAAAATCATACAGATAATCAAATTCTGAACCAATTTTTATAATTTTAAAAATCAGGATCAACTTTGAGGTTTTGAAAAATGGATCCATAGTTAACATAAATAAAATATATGTAAAATGCAGATGTTGTCGCCTTCTCCGTCAATACACATGTTACATCTGACTGAGTGAAGATAACCGGAAAATAACGCCTATCCCAAGGGGTGAGGCTTCACAAGCTTTCTTACTATGGAATATTTGACAATGTTTTCTCAACCATCAACCATAAACCTCTATCTCGTTGTTTCTTTCTCTCTCTCTCTCTTTCTCTCTCTCTCTCTCATCTTCTTCTTCTTCTTCTTCTCTCTCTCTCTTACCTAATCTTTTTATTTATCTTGATTAATGATCTTCAAAATGATATTATAAGATTATTTTATTACATCTATGCAGATGACATAACTCTCTATGACAGCACTTCGACGAGCATTGGTATCAAAGCCGATAATCTCTCTTCTGATCTGGAGCAAGTGCTGCTATGGTGAAAGGTGACTTTAAGCACCTCTAAGACCAAGCTTCTCTACTTTCACCACCAACGCTCAAATCCTTGTTTTATTCTCAGTTGAAATGAATGATTCTCACCTCGAGCAAGATCTTTGCTTTGATAAGCTTCTCTGACTGACTTTCCCTCTAAGTATAAAAAGGAAGATGTATATCTAATCTGCTGCTAAGGTTGCTGGCAAAATAGTTGGATCATTCTACTGATTCAGGAAATATTTTACTCCTAATGCAATCCTCTACCAATATAAGAGTCAGATATTCCAAGATAGAGTACTGCTGGCACATGTGAGGATGTGCCGCTCAGAGCACTATTTCTTGTCTTGTTCAAACCCGACTTGGCAATCTTGTGGTAGATGATTTGTTCTGTTCTTCACGGTTCGTTTCTCACAGAAGAGACGTTGTTAGTCTTTCTATATTCTATTGTTATTTCCATGGAAGATGCTCGACTGAGCCCTAATCTCTTGTTTCTCATTGTAAGACATTCACAGCAGGTACTCGTCTGTCTAACAAAACTGCAAAGAACTTTCCTTTCTTCCTTTGTGTACCTAACATCAAACTGAATTTCCATGGACAAAGTTTCTTTCCAAGAACTTCATATTTATGAAACACAAATACTTGTCATAAACCGTCACCATAACCATTCCATTCATCATTTTCAATCTTCTCATAATATTCTTGATCATTCATCTGACAATCCATCAATCTTTTCAACCATTATCCTCGACTGGATTCTGGTCTTAATAAGTGGTGACTCATTAGTAAAATAAAAAAAACACGTTATTGCCCACGAGAGACAGGAAAAGTTATGAGGACGAATAAGGTACATATAAAAAAATGGACAACACCTTGAAGCACTCCTCTCCGTACATTCTATATGTAATATCCGGGTCGATCGATTGTTCGATGTCTATTAGTTACCCATATGATTTATGTCAATCCAGATTGTTTGTTTGTTGTTTTAATTTCTAAGAAATAAAAATGAATTACACCTTTTGAGAAGCGCCATCGCAAATGTATTAGAGGTTTCGTCTGTCCGTCGTCGGTTTTTCACATTTTAGTTTGAAATAGATGTTCCATTGCAAAATGCGCACATTGAATGGACGCATCTTATTTAACATACGTCTAAGTATCTTTCCGTCTGTCGCAAGTTTGAAATTACGTTTGAAATAGTATTTTTGTTGGGTGGGGGGTCACGATGAAATTTAAAATGGCATTCTTATTGATCTGTCAAGTTGAAGTTTTAAATAACATTTTCGTTCGTCTGTCATGATTAAGTTTTAAATGTAATTTCCGTTGGTATGTCACGGTTAAATTTTGTTCTGTCACATTAAGTATAAAATGACATTTTCGTTAGTCTGTTTAAATTTGAAATAGAATTTTCGTCGGTCTGTCATGTTTGCGTTTGAAATAGTATTTTCGTCTGTCATGCTGAACTTTAAAATGATATTTTCGTTGATCTTCCATGCTTAAGTTTGAAATCACATTTCTTCTTCGTTTTTCACTCTGTGATTTTAAATAAGATTTACGTTGGTCTGTCATGATTCAGTTTAAAATATAATTTTCGTTGATATGTGATGTCTAAGTTTTTACTAGCGTTTTCGTTAGTCTGTCAAATTAAGTACAGGATGGAAGTTTCATCGCTAAACGTGTAGACTGAATGGACGCATCTTAAGGAGATCGGTTCTTTTTATTGCATTGTTTTGAATCAATACTAGACCGTTTCCATCCATCAAATCTAATTTAGATGAAATCGATATTGCTTTGAAAAAGTAAAAAACTTTAAATAATGAGTTTTATTGAAGCACAGTAGTGTTGGGTTTGGGGCGAACATCTGGACGTGTATCACAGTGAGGTGAATCGGTGTGGACCAGTGACAAATCAAGATTAATGTGCAACCTCCATAAAGGTGGTAAATATTAGTCGTCACAGGTTGTTTTTTTAATAAATATATTTATTTGTGTACTAGCTGTAGTTATCCGTATACGCTATTCCATAGCTAGCAAGCTTGTGAAGTAAACCTTTATGCAAAACCCTGTCAAAAGCCTTTGATATGTCAAGAGTAATTGCTCGAGAAACGAATCCCTCATCAATTGATTCACTGAACTTGTGTGATATTACAGTCAGCACATCGGCTGTTGATCTTGTAGGACGAAGGCAATATTGCTTGTCGCTGAGTAGGCTGTTTTTGCTGAGGTGATTGACAACTTCTTGGTTTATCACATATTAAAGCAACTTACTCATGACACACAGGTGACTGATTGGTCTGTACTGAGATGGAGAGGACCGGTCACCAGTAGTTTTACATATTGGACAGATTGACGAGGTGTTCCAAGATGTTGGGAAACACTTCTCCTTTAAGCAACGGTTGAACAGCTTTGTAAGAATAGGAACTGGTTTAGGTTGCAGTGTTTTTAATCACGATGATTGGGATGTTTTCAGGACCAGTTGCTTTCCTGTCATCAAGGTTTTGGATAAGTTTGGTAATATCCTGGACAGATATGTGGATGTCGCTCAGTGTGTTTGCAGACATAGGGGGAATTCAGGGGGTAGGCTGCCCTGGTCGCAAAGGGTGGAATGTTATGCAAAGTTCTTTGTAAAAGGTTTGGCTTCATCAGACGCTAAGGAGACCACCTCTAGCCCATTGATAATGGTTGGAATAGAGGATACGTTTTGTTCATGATCCAATTTGTAATATGTCAGAACTTGTACTAGCCAAACTTCTGTTTGGCCACTCTGGATTGAATAGATTGGGCAAACTTTTCTTTTGCGTTTTTTATAACCCCTTTGCAGTGGTTACTGACAACTCTAAATGCGGCTTTTGTTTCAGAGCATCTATTTTGTTGAAAGCTATTGAAATAGTGGTTTCTGTGAGCAATGGCAGCAGCACATTCAGGAGTTTGGTTTTTGTTGGAATTTCTTGGAGGGTATGAAGTTCTCAATATCAGCGATTGGCCAATCAGTTAAATCGGATGTGACACAGGAATATTCTTTTTAAACATGGAATGTAGGGGATTTCTGATATGAAGGATCTGAGGCTGTCCCAGTCGACCATCAGGTATCGATACACTGTGCGATGGAGAGGGACTTCAGAAGACTTGTTTCACTTTGTTCTGATCTTGATTGAAACTACTGAGTGATCGGAAAATCTCAGTGGAGACATGACAGAAGATGAGAATAGTTTAGGACAAGTTGTTAAGAAAAGATTAAGACGACTTTCAAAATGTCCGTCAACATCGGGAACGCGGATGGGTTTTTCAATAATTTGTGTTAGATCATAAACAAGGGTAAAAGCATGACAACACCGCTTTTTATCGTCAGTCTTGTTTGAATGAACTAACTAATCAACAATCTAGACATTAAAGTCACCACAGACATGGATACTAGTAAAAGGGTGAGCAAACAAGATCTTGTCACATTTGTCGGAAATGACAGTAACCCCGTCGGAGAGGGGACGATAGAGAGAAAAGATTAAAGCGGTGTTGTGCGTAAGAACAACACGGAAACACATATAGGGGGAATTATGGTCTTCGTAAGAAGTGTCCCTACCACAAGGAAAACCATCCCTGATGAAGGCACAGATTCCATGACCATGGCGATCATGGGGGTCGGCTTTAGAGATCATATTTGAGTCTCCTGGGATCATGAAGTCATCAGTAGAAGCTTTTTATTTGTTGGGAGACTTTTCATGTTGGGAATGGAAAATTTGTGGAAGAGGTCAGCAGATGAATTGAAGTTGATATATTGAGGAGACGGAGCAAACGAGATGAAATGGCAGTCAAGGATATGAGTTCTACAGATATCAAATGGGGTAGGCCCGAGGAGTCAGTCAGAATTTGGCTCGCGGGGGATCGCCGAGAGAGTTCGAAATTCAACGACTCGGTGTTGGACAAAGAAGATTGTTACTGGGGCCGAAACGACCGGACAACTATCATCAGTGCTTGCGTCCCTTTTCCGCAACAACGGTATCACACCTAGAGAAAAACTGACTTGGACCAACAACTTTTCTGTGTTTGTATTGTTATTGTGTGAACTGCGTTGCTTTTGATTTAAAGTAATATCAGTTGTATATTTAACCGGGGATGGTTTACTTGTTATATTACACCAAAAAGTAAGTTTATTAATCCTTTAATAATTATAATTAAATTAGGTATTTAGCTAACTAATTAATAGGTAATCTAAATGTATAAACCACAGTGAAAGACTGTGTGGACTGTAGAATTTAGTAAGGCCATCGAAGTAGAATATACTTAGTAATTAGTATAATATTATACTAATAATTAAATTGCAATTAATGAATAATATATTTAATAATATCTGTCTCACTTCCACTATTTTAATACGTTGGTAAAGATCTATTAATAATTTTTAGAATTCCAATATCGCTTTATCACATTGTGCGGCTTGTTTAATTTTAAC
This sequence comes from Sepiola atlantica, assembly GCA_963556195.1. Taxonomy (NCBI): domain Eukaryota; kingdom Metazoa; phylum Mollusca; class Cephalopoda; order Sepiida; family Sepiolidae; genus Sepiola; species Sepiola atlantica. The sequence goes on from OY744526.1 coordinate 94,416,856, forward strand.
GTTAATTTGTGTAATCGTGGTAAGGTTTGTAGATATACTCGTTGATGCATGCAAGTGCTTTATATTTTTGTACATCATTTTGCTTGGTAAGATTATGATTTTAGGATTTTATATTTTCTTGAAATAGGAGTTTTTTTAAATATTTATTTATTTAACTTTTTAGTATAAAATCAATAGGTGTAGTAAGCGCGAATTAAATCTTCTAATTAATTTATCTATTAAACCCCAGTTAAATATAATACAAAAATTCAAATTGTTTTGCAATTTGAGATAGATTTTACCTTTAACCTGCTTATTATTTTATTAATTCAGGCGTATAATTGCATGTGTAATGAGTGAATGTGTGTGCGCGCTATTGCAAATCGTTTTCGTGTATGTAAACATTTAATATATGGTGAAATGTATGTGGAGGCGGTTAGATTTCCATCAATGTTTAGCCGATGGGAGTGTATGTATCTTAATCTAGGTTAAGCTTGCCTGCTATTGATTCAAGTATACGAATTATCTGACCGTGTGAGGGTAAGGGGGTAAGAAAGTTTTATGTATACCGTGTGGTGTGTGTAGGTGTGTGTGTTTATGCATGTATGTGATAAACACCTGTTTTTCAATGTGTAAGAGTATGCAGGTGGAATTTCTGCTGATCAGTGATAATGTAACTCTTTAAAAGTCTTTCCCCACCATCCCGAAAGAAGTTAATTTTTAGTGGCCAAGTTTCTGTTTTATTTTGTCTGATTTCTTTTGGAAAATTTAATATTTAGTTGATTTCACAGCCCTGTAGAGATGTACTAACATCAAAATGCGGGTTAATTCGCGTTAGTTGTTCTAATGTTTATATACTTTTATTTACTTATCTATCTATCTATCTATTTATCTATATTTTTGCAGTTGCACCGGATCAAGTTAAGAAGGCTTTCTGGTGCTGGTAGCATATCAGTCATTTCTGGTATGATGACACCATTGATCACCTGTCATCCCCAATTGATAGCATTTAGAAAACAAGTTTAGAATTTTTCAGCAGCTGTGGTTGGAGGCAACATATTGAATTCACTGTGATAATGTTTTTATGTATCTTTTGGGAAAACCGATGATAGCGCAATTTGTTGAAGTCCCTTCTGGCGTTTTACAGATGCAATAATGCTTTCTTTTGATGCTTTACTCTGACGGAAGACCTCTGCACAATACTGTAAGTCTTTTTATTTTCATAGGAACTGATTTGCCTACATTAGATAAGCATGAAGCTGTGTCATATCCAAGTAAGGCATGACAAAATAGTAAATATAAGCACATACCGGAGCCCAGATCAGATTTTGAACAGTGTATATTTTAACAGCACTTTCAACAATAAGACAGCATCAGCATTGGTGTGGATACACCGACAACCTGTTTATTCCAAACATTCAATAAACATCTGGATAAGATTGATTTATCAAGAAAATGTCCTTTTTCGTAGCTGGAATCATAGTTAATTCACAGTGTACAATACAGTATTTATTACTCTTCTCAAATGAATTATGTCTTTTACTGAATATTGTTCACTGTAACCATCAAATACAATAACGCATTTTCCATATTTGCACAGTACATATTTAATATATACATAACATATTTACTTAAATGTAAGACCATGATGCGAAAAGATCCGATGTAGTAATGCTCCTCCATCCAAAATAAAGTGTCTACTAGTGGGAAGTTTGCATTCTTGGTATCGAAGCTGGCTCCATAGGGTACTTTCTTGAATTACCTTGCTTGCAGATCTGGGAGAAATAATGAAATCAATTATAGATATTATATAGCTATACAATTCATATTTTAAGAGGTCCTGTATATTAAAGTTTTCTCTTGTTGCAACTAATGTTAGGTATTGAAACAGTGCTTGTGGATGAATATGCACTGCGTTTTTATCTATAATCACATCTGTTTTGATTCAAGGGTAACTTCCTGTTTTGTTTTCACTTGAATGAATTGCTTTCCATGAATTAAAAAATCTCATAGCTAACCTTTACTGTTTGATCTGCATTTACTGAATTCCATACAGCAATACATGAGATAATGTTGTGCAGTGACTTGCCAGATTTTCTGAATGAATTTCTGGCTTTAAAAAAACTGACATGCTTTTTTTATATATGTGTAGTCTCTTTTGTCGTGTGTCAGTTACTTCTTTGTGTTGTTCACTAATTTTATAATTGACACCAGTAAACTGCTGCATAACTTGATTTAGTTCATAACAAATCGGTAAAGATTTAATCCACATGATTCGCTGCTTTTCTATCCCTTGCGGTGGATTGGATACTTCGCATGACCAATAAGATCAGTGGACAGTCATGGTACATATCATTATGGCAAACAACATGTACAATATTTTTAAAACAAAGTACAAATCAGGATGATGTCATGATTAAGTAGTTATTTGTTGAAGATATAAAGATATTGTCTTAGCGTACAAATTTTGAACTGCAGCAACAAAAAATGGTAGCATGTCATACAATAAAGCAGGATGGAAACTCCAATTCCCTGTTCTTTCAGCTCAGAGAAAACGTTTCAAAATTTTGATATATTGTAACTACAAGCAGCAAGTACGGTTAGTCAAATTTTCCTTTTTTCTGTTCCAACTCTTCATGGATAGCCATAGCTGCTATCATAGATTCTTCATCTACCATCGTATCTGAATTAGCATTGACTTTTGAAAATATTTTTTCGCTGACATTATCCAACTTTCTGTTAAATTATTACTGTTCACTTGAATTATATTAAATGTCTCTATTAACGTGTGGGTCTGCTTCTTTACTTTGAGTTTCATTGTCAGGTACATAAGTATGTGACGCAGTGAGTTCTAATGTGTATGCAAGATGTAACACATTAAGTTCAGCATCTTTAAGAAATGACTTCTTCATACTCTAACAAGGACAATTGCACTAAGCATATTTGATACTGAGTTGTGGCTATTTATATCTTTCAGAACTTCTGATAATCCTGTTTTTTTTCATTAGGATGCCCATACACCCAAGAAAACTCATATCAATGAATGTGTAATTCTCCAATTCTCAGCACTACAGATTTCAACGACTACTAGATGGCTCGTTAACTATAATAGTTTGAGCCTTCCAATACAGTTGATGGTCAAATACTGTAACAGGAGTTGTGTTGTTATGTCACTTTTTCAACCAGAAATATCAATGTAGAATAGATGCATGACATATTTGATTGATCTTAGTCAATGAAAGGCAAAATTACAACAGTTGCCCCCCCAGATGATTTCTATTTGTATACCATTTTCATGAATTCTGACAACCCTGGGCATGGCCATTGCAGAAACGGGGAAACTGTTGACATGATATCGAGTAAATATGGTGATTTAGGAAAATGATCACAAGACTTAAGATGAATAAGTTCACCAAAATGATAAGATTATCTTTGTTATAATGGTAATAATGAATTGTTATTGTTCAGACATAAGTATCTCATTAGTCATTATTTCATGCTGGGAAATCACATGAGTAACACATTTACATGGTGTTAATATTGCAACAATACCCATCCCATTAGAGGTGTCATATCCATCAAAGGTTTATATAGTGTGGCCAATGTTGTTTGCTGCATGAATTGATCTTCTGTAACAGTGGCATAACAGTTAAAGAAGTATTTCGTTTAAATGTTTGAACTTCGTCATATGAGCTACAGAGCCTATGTTGCTGTAATTGATTTAACAAAAACCTAGAACCAAAATGGTGATGCATTTGTATGGCTAATCATAATTGTAAATGAGTAATTCCCAGGGATGCCTGTTTCTTCTCTGTATTTTTTTCTGTTGCAATAATCTGCATAAGGTAAACAATACTATCAGGGAGAAATGACAAGGTTTTCTAAAAAAAAAAGGTTCAGATGTGGATGAGTAATTTGAATTTGGAGTCATATCTTTTATTTCATTGTTTGCCTGTCCCACAGTTGGTACTGCACCGTGAACAATAAACTCCACCCTTCGGCATGTAAATAATTTGTAGAGGATAATCTTTCTAACACTGTATCACTCCACTTATCATTCAAAGATTTACATATTTTGTCTGTAGTGTAATCAAATGTTAATGTTTTCATAAGATGATAATCCTGACTTCTTTTTCTTGGTATTTGATTGATGTACCACAAAAAAGGCAGTAATTCTTCAAATCAAAAGTTCTTGATCGGGATTGTAGCCTACAATTAAATGTTGATATATCGACTCATTCCACGTTTTTCATCTGCTTTTATAATGTTAGGGTTACATTATCGCTTCTACACATGTTCTGCACATATACGAAAACTACTTTGATGTTTCTAACTTGCTTTGTTGCTGCTAACACATCGTTTTCGGTAATTGCAACTGCTTCCCCAACATGTTTACTCATGATACCTTCATTACAAAGTATGCACATATCTCCAATACTTGCATTAAACATTATTTCATTTGTAATAAAAAGAAATTAACAGTAAAAAACAGCAGTGTATAATAGACTAGAAATTTATTTCAGTACGTTATTCTAAACTTTCGACCTATGATATATATTTTATGGAATTCTTTAAACATCGACCTATATGTTTTAGTTTTAACCTCTTCATTTTCTTAAACGTTTTTTTTGTGTAAAAAAATGTTTAAATTTTATTATCAATTAAACATTTTTTTGTATATAATAAAACTTTTACGTCGTAAAAATATTTTGTTGCATGGAAAAGCAATATGGCCGCCAGCGATTAAAACCTTGAATTAAAGTTCGATTCTCCAAACTTTAACAAGTAAATTAGAATTTTATTTCAAGACAAGAAATACATTTAAGGCTAACAATTTATTCTATCCAAAATTTTAGCAAAATAGACAAAATGAAAACGAGGCTGTTTACATTTGTCATAAACACACGCAGATCGATAAATGTAAAATTTTCATATTTCGCATCGGTTGATTTTTCTAGATTTTAATATGTTCATATAGCACCTTATAGAAATGCATTTTGCAAAAAAAACTTGTGTTGCAATTAGTTTGACTATTTTCTCTGATTTGACTGGACTATAAATTTATATTTTATAGATTATATTGTTTTAGTTTTCGTTTTTATGAGGCCACACATTTCTATAGGAGGCTCTGGCCGTCAGTCGATTGATTCGTAAAGTCGTCAATCGGTCACTCATAACTTTTGAATAACATTGTCATTGTTGAACACATTGATTGAATAGACGTATCTTGAGAAAAAAAATTTTTTCAGTTTGTTTTTCTTTAATTCAGTTTTAGTTGTCTTCTGTCCGCCATCGTTATTGGTTTTCGGCCATTTTGTTTGTCTTTTAATTACTGCTTTCATCTGTGTTCAAACAATATTGCATTTTCTTCCCTTCTTTCCAGTTAGGAATCTTCTTCCCGTTCCAAATTAACTTAGTCGCCTACCCGCAGCTCCATGAGAGCCTCTGTCTGTCGGTCAGTTAGTCTGTCATGCTCAAGGTAGAAACATCATGTCCATCATTTAACGCACATATTAAATTCACCTATCTTACTGTAGATGAGTTGAATCATCTGTATAAAAAAATTATCTGTCCGTCGGTCGATCTGTCACACTTTAGATTGAAATAATCTTTTCGTCGGTATGTTATGCTTTAAATTTAAATAGCATTTTCGTTGGTCTGTCAGGCTTTAAAAGTAAAATGGCATTTTCGTCTGTCTGTAACGCTTACGTTTGAAATATCAATTTCCTTTGTCTGTCATGCTTGGAATAGAATGTTCTTTGATCGTTCACGCTTAAGCTTGACATATATACTTTGTGTCACTCTGTCATGCTTAAGTTTTCAAGAGAATGTGTGTTTCTCTGTCAGGCTTAAGTTTGAAATAGCATTTGGGGGGTCGGTCACGTTTAAGCTTTAAATAGCTTTTTTGTACGCTTAAGCTTGTAATACCATTTCGTCAGTCTGCCATAATTAAGTTTTGAAGAGAATGATCATTCGTCTGTCAAGCTAAAGTTAGAAGTAGCATGACTTTTGGTTTGTAACGTTTAAGCTTGGAATTGCATTTTCATTGGACTATCCTGCTGAAGTTTGAAATACCACTTCGTCAGTCTGTCACGATTAGTTTTAAAGTTGTAATATTCCTCGGTCTGTCAAGCTGAAGTTTAAAATAACATTTATCGAAGTTTGTTTTCTTTCAGGCTATCACGCTTAATCTTGCAACACCACTTCGTTATTTTGCCACTATTAAGTTTTTAAAAGAATGTTCGTTGGTCTGTCAAGCTTAAATTTCAAATAGCATTTTACTGCAAAACGCGCAGATTAAATGGACGCATCTTACGCATATCAGTCATTATTTCACCCCTTTTTTCTGTTTCTTTCTTTAACTTTTTATCCATTTTCTTTTTTCTTTCTCTGTTCTCTCATGTCTTTGAGTTGTCTAACTGGTTTGTATTTCACGGCCCCGAAATTGCTTTGAGGTAAAACAAATCGAATCCGAATTAAATTAAGATCTTAGCCTGTTTTCGTATTTCGAATCAACAACCGATAAAGCTGTTATTTGTCACACTGTCGGCCGGAAAATAAACGAGCGCGACAAAAACTGAGCGAAAATACAAATCAGCTTCTGTGTCTCGTAAAACCATCGTTTTCCGAGGTGTTCAACTGTCGTCGTATTTGAAGAGAAGGCGTGGGTAAATGTATTATTGAATGACCACGTGTTACTCTCCATTACGGCACTTCTCAGCAGACGCTTTCGTTTTTGTAAACGATCCTTTCCTACTTGAGAACAAAAGAAAAAAAACGTGATAAAGAAGAACAACAAACGATAAGTATTGTGTGGCGTCAGAAGAGCGCAATTTACACACACAGTGAAACTTGTTCAATTACACGCAGAAAAAAAGGGAGACATTGTTGCAGAGATTCCGATTAAATGTTGAGCTTGTTGCATTTATTGACTTGTAAATGTGTTATCTGGTTAACATCAAATGCCATTTAAACGCTGGTTCTCGTTGAATCACTGAAGTAAAAGAAAGTTGAACCTGATGTTTACTTAGATAGGTATTTTATATATACTTCCCCTCTTAAGCGAGGTTTAATGTCTCACAAGTCACAATCAATTGAAATACATGACCGTTCATAACATACCTTGATGGGCTTTTGTTCTTTACTGTGATCATGCCCGACCGAAGAAACGCCGCCTGCAGCCAAGCGTGCTCATACCCCGAAAATAAGAAACAAGAATAGACAACGGTTGAAGACAAAAGGAGGTTTATTACTCTGGGATAGTCTGTTCTCAATCACTGACCAGAAGAGCGGGGGAAAGATAGAGAGAGGTTGATAATTACTGCTTAATCATATCTTATCCGGAAAACAATTCAAACGTGTGTGTTTCCAAGCGAACTGACGACTTCTCTCCCTCATTCTTTCTCTTTGAGCCATGTGACTCACATCCGCTTCCAGCACACAGGAGGTTGAGCTGACATTTGAGTACATTTAGCTGACTCCAACTGAACCTACTTACTGTTATTTTTAACTAACAAAATTATACTCGCCCAATGTTTAACAGGTGACTCCTTGGGGATATCTGGTTTCGTTAGAAGACACCCAACCCAAATGTATAAATTAGTTACATTCTGACAAGAGTAAATCTGGCGTGAGTCTAGCGTTTTGCCAACGTTTCAAAGTCGTAGAATAAACACTGAAACTGAATCTTCTGGGTTAGAAAAAGACTTTCATTCACTTTATATGTGTTATTAGACGGGTTTTACCGGACTATTTAGAACAAGCTGGTGATTTAAAAGAAATTAAATTGATTTATGTGCAGTCGGTTAGTCTGACTGGGGAAACACGTAATCGTTTTCGAGTTCAAAAGCTGACGACAAATGTGTGCATGTGCATGACTCATATATTAGCACAAATCCCGCGAGTCAGTGAAACGCTACGTTATATAACGATCAAAGTGTAGTATGCTTTCCCGCCTTGCACATTCTGGCACAGAGTTTGACTTGCTAGCAGCTCGACCCATGGATCAGAATGATGGTTTTGGTCGATTCCAAGAAGCCACCATCCCATGCATTACCTCTGTTAGTTTCTTCAGCCAGAAATGAGTATATTGTCTATGCCCTGTTTTTTTGTGATTCTGAAATTGATCTAGCTTTCGTTTTATCATTCCAGGTGTTATCTCTGGCATCTTTGGTTTGCTTTTATTACTTCGAGCTATATCTAAAATCCCCTTGGCCTATTGGTTGCATGGTCCCTCATTCTCAAACAAAGGCATCCAGTAGTGTTCTATCTCCTTCTCTTCCGGTGGCTATTCTACCGTTATATTCTCTCCCACCAAATTTCGATAGAATAGTCTTGTATTCATTTTGAACTGTCTGTTCTCAACTTTCACCCTTTTCTTGAATTATTTTGGCAATTGCTGGAATTCTGCCTTCAAGTTCTCTCGCAACGTTTTCAATTTCTTCTACATTTTTTTGTATTTAAAACTGAGTCTGCAGATGGTGTCCCTCAGTCGCCCTCGCACTGTAGGGGTGGTAAGGAATTGTTTGATTTGAGAGACTTCCTTACTGCAAAAGTTAAGTTATTTCTGGAGCTTCAGTTTCCACGGTGATGTTGTGGCTTGTGCTCTGGACTCCCATTGCTTTTGAAATTAAGGGAGTGTTTACCTAACAATGTAAAGCCCTGCAGCGAATGTTACTTGATTCAGCTCCGTGAGGGATATATTGAATGAAACTAGTCTTTGGAGAGCGATATTTACGTTTTCTATTACTGCCTTGATAGCTTTTGAAGCTTTGATTTTGGGCAGTTGAGGTCTTTCCTCCAGCCTCATCATCTGGACTTTCTCAATAGTATTCCCAAGTTCTTCTTCCAATGGCAATTGCTCATCACCTGGTTTCCGTAATATCTGAGGTAATGATGGGGATTCAGGTGTATATGTGTGTGTGTGTAAACGGTATATATATATATATATATATATATATATATATATATATATATATATATATATATATAATATATACATGATGTATTGTTCATGTATAGCAGAAATTAAAACTGGAATACACCCGGCTGAGTGTTATTGAAATAAATGTACGTAATGTATGTAAGAGCATAATATTTTTATATCAAATAACATTCAGCCGAATGTATTCCAGTGTTTCAGTGAAATCGCAGGTATCGATAGACGTTCAATCTAATATATATATATATATATATATATATATATATATATATATATATATATATATATATATATATATATATATAAAATCGTGTATTACAATTGGCGATAATGAAAATCTCACCGTAAAACCGGACTAAGCACTTATCGGTACTATTAATGTTAACATGAACATGAAGATTTCACAAACTCGTGGCTTATTGTTTATGACACAGGGGTTATAAGCGTCGACTTTTGAAAAAAACAATCGAATTTCGATCCCGGTTTGAGGTACTTACCGGTCTAGCCTCACTGAGTTGTGAAACCATTATAAGGTGTCATCCAGCAATTATTGGTCGACCTTATTTAAAATACCGAACAGGTTAAAAGTTCACACCTGTATTTAACGAGATGGCCTGTCATCCGGCTGGTGACAAATTTCGGTTTTTGCTATGAAAACTTTCAAATGGTTAAACGTAACTCATCTTTCACTTGTTTTGGGGTAAACATATGAAAGGGGGACTGTATAACTGTTTTTTTTTATGAGATTACAGTCAGTCGCTAGCTGGAACGCACACCGAACAGATGGGTTGAATAGTATAAGATCCGAAGCCTAGCATAATGCACTCACAGTGTAAGCTAACAATATAATAAAGTATATAATTTTTAAAATCAAAAATGTGTTTGTCATTTATTCCAGCTCGTAGGCTCACAGCCTGCCGTACAAAACACAACAAAGGAGCCAGTCCTTGGATTAAAGCCGACGCTTTTCGGACTAAAGCAAAGAAGAAGTGCTTACCAACCCCCTACTCAGCTTCCAGACCGGCGGTGACATTACCAAAGTGTTGCGGAACTTTAAACAAAGCGTTGGCACAGAGCAATTGACAAAGCAACTTGTCTGGACGTATATGTTTATATTTATAGGATCCACAAATTAACCGATTTTTATGAATGTAGAAACACAACTGCTAGGCGTAAAGGGTCGTAATGCGGGCTATATTTAGTTTAATCTAGTTTAATATAAAAGGAGTAAAAGAGAGTGAGGGCGTTAGTGAAAGATCTGACACCTTCGACTTTTGTGAAATCTTTCGTAAAGCGTTATTAAGCGGTGCAAAACTATTCTGTTCGATGATTTTACCCATCCTGAGACGAGTATTCTTATAGTAGTATTCATATATATATATATATATATATATATATATATATATATATATATATATATATATATATATATATATATATATATATTACGGCTTTTGTCATAATGGGTTGTTCATCAGCACAATCAATTATATATATATATATATATATATATATATATATATATATATATATATATATATATAGTACAGCTTTTTACTGTGGCTGTAGTTAGTTGGAATTTTTCTAAGGTTGAAACGTTTGAACTAAACACTTCCATTATATTTCAGTTAATATCATTATTTACAACGCATACCAAGGTATACCGATCTAAAACAACCAATCTATGAACAGTAAAGAGTGAGTGTCCTTTGAAGTCTGTAAGAAAAACACTAGTCCTATAATATGGTGGTTTAAAATTAATATAAATCAGTACAATAAACTAACTCTGACCATGGTGAAAACTGTAATAACAATTTTACAGTATTTTAGTTTTTAAAAGTTGGTGATTCTGATGTGCATATAATCGCGTGGATAACATCTGTATTTGTCCTCTTCCGTCCAGAAATAATGGGGTAGTATGTTGTCTGCATGAACTCATGTTTTCTGTGGATCTTTTCTATATCTGGGTAAATATAGAAAAATGTATGTGCCAATCAGTTTTCAAAAGTTGATCTAAAAAGTCAATGAAATATTTGTAATCAGCATGTTACTTGAGATGTTTTTTGTCAGTTTTCATTAAAAAGTCATTAAAACTCATTAAAATATATGAGTTTAAGTAATAATAAAATTAACAAAACCCCACTCCTAAAATTTGAAATATATATTCTCAGCAACCCTGTGAATAACATGGGCACATATTTTTTTCTAAACATTACCATTTAAGGGCTTCGGACACTTAAACTTGCCCCCGCCCCCAAAATACAGTTAACTTAATTTGATACAAAAAGTTTAAAAGAGAAACAAAGTACATCAATGTTTGAGTTTTATTAAGTAATACATTTTTAAAAGGATCCGTGTGCGCGCGTAAGCGCAAATTATATGTATGTGCTTAGTAAACTACTAAACTATCGAAATGATGATATAGATTTATGAAATATATATTCTAGGCAACAAGATGAGTAACGTGAACATATTATTATTTTTTAAACTTTATCATTTAGGGGGGTGACACGTAAACTGTATCATACCCATAAAGAAAGAATAATATAAAAATGTAAAACTAATGCTATATTTATTGCTCATAACCGTTCTGGGACGGGTATTGTACGAGTATATATATATATATATATATATATATATATATAGAGAGAGAGAGAGAGAGAGAGAGAGAGAGAGAGAAAGAGAGAGAGAGAGATAGTCGACATTACGACCCTTTAGGCTAAGCAGATGTGTAATTCGTTACGAGTTAATCTTGTACATATATACACACACATAGATATATATATACATATATACTTTAAATATATTTTTTAATATTAAAGTGTTTTTGTACCTACAGACGATATCGTTTCGGGTTTTCTACCTTCATCAGTGCAAGAGTGTCGGTTGCAGGCGGTCGCATGGGATCGAACGCAGTTCGTAGATTTAGTCGAGAATCACGGAGCTTACGTCTATGCCCAGTCGGCCACAAGAAATCGCCACAGGCAGTAATTGAAATTAACGTACACTTATTCGAGAGGCAGGGGCAAGTATCATTGTTGTCGAGAGTGTTTGACGCTGGAGCGAAACTATGCATAATCGCTAATGACAACAAACTTTTTAATTCCAAACAGGGCTCTACTATTAAGACTGTTAATCTTAAAGAAGCATTAACTGTTAATACTTTTACACATACCTAATTTGATATAAATAAAGATATATGCATATTTAGGCGTCAATTTCTCATTTATGCCAGTTCTGTCTAAGAGTGTAAATCAATCAACATAAAATCGCTTTCCACCCAGTTCTATGCGTATGAATGAGCAAATTTCTACGCCAAGGTGTCAAGCATCCCTAATGTAACATGTAAATGGGCAGTACTCGAACCCGGAATGCCGAGTTATCAATGGTGCACATTCCCTCATATGTTACACTCGTGAAGCTGCTCTAATCCTGCAGTTGCTTAGAGATAAGCGTACGAAGGTCCATGCAAAATTGTGTTCTTCATCTAGTTTCCATGCCGAAAATAATATTTCATTGGCGAATTCTTTTCATCTAAGACAAAAAGTGTTATTCTTTCGCCTGGCGAGCCGCGTTTTCCATTCAGCAGATGTTTATCAGACATAAAAATAATCATAAAGGGCGGCCTTCATTATTTGTGGCCATTCATGAATATATGCGCATAAATTGTTAGCTACGAAACGCGGGCTGATTTGCACATTTTCATCAAAACCATTTCAGAGAAACTACCCCCCTTTCTATATATACATATCTATCTATCTCACAAATAGACTCACTCTCTCTCTCTCTCTTTCTCTCTCTCTATCCTTTCTACCATGTACGTTCGCCTACATACACACACATGAACCGTGTACACGCACGCAAATATATGCGCACAGATGTACAAAAACATGCATACACACGTATATATACATAATGTACTATGTATATGTATGACGAGCGTATGTAGGTATCGTAATCGCTGGCACGTATACGTGAACAGACAATCATGCACACAAATACACACACATACATGGACACACATATAGGAACATAAACATTCGCATACACACATATAAATACACCTGCACACACATACGCACACAATCGAACAAACACACATATACACATATGCACATATTTCATATGCACACACACACACACACAAACGTGTACCCCAATAAATATATATGTATATAGCGAGGGTAACAAAACGGAATGTATCCAGTGTAATTGCTAACATACACACCAGCATATATATACACATATACGCACACACATAAATACACACTGCATACACACTTACCCACACCTTCACACACAGATTTGTACACATCAAGTGAGTGCGCAAGTTATCTAAGTGTCATGTGCGTTCATTAAAAAATGGCTGACATTGATTTATTACTGCGTGACTTTATTATAACAAAAATAAACACTTTCACTTAGGATGTTGGCAACCTTCACGTGGTCCTTCTGTAAGTACCCGATGTATTTCTAGAAATAATTCAAACTGGAAAAATATCGGGAAAACCAATTCCAACAAATGAATCATTGAATTCAGACGAAATGAATGAATGAATGATAGTCGATTCGTCAAAATTGGCTCTAGGAATTTGCTATAGAGACGAAAAATCTTTATACATGGTCACCCAAAAATGTCACCCATGGAATCGTGAATTAAATTCACAAATATTTTCTGCAACCCAACCATATCTGGTACAAATAAACTTTAGTATATGCCTGACCTGTCCACCAAGTGTTTGTTATGAATCTCCAGCCGTCTTTATTTTATCGCTGTTCAATGATATACGAAAACACTTTGTTGATAATCTCATTAGTAAGAGGGGTGATCCTGAATGGGCTTCATATTGACCCGATCTCCCAGATGTGTATCTGCGGGATTATCGCAAAGATAATGTCTCCCAAAACAATGCCCAATCTATTCATGAACTGATAGAACCATCTCATTCCAAATTAAGTAGTGTCAAGGTGTGACTCCAATTGAACGGTTATAAAACCAACACTGTGTGATATTCCTGACTGAGACATGGTGGAAAAGTCAGGCATAGACTGAAGATTATTTGTAGCAAATATCGTTGGAAAGCGGAAACGATTGTAAATTTTATGAACGATTTCGTGGGTGTTCTTTTGCAGAGGTCACCCTGTATCTGGCGATAGATCCGGACTATTACCAGCATCGTTGTTGTTATGTTCAAAACGTTTCAGCAGATAAACTCTCCGGTCTTCTTTAACTGAAACCTTTATTTAATAGGCCGGGATAAAAGAATGGGTTTCGTTCCACGTCCCTTGCGTTCGTATATGTGGTATCGTATACATTAGAAACTGAATAAACGTGTTGGTTGAGAGATATTCTACAATTAATTCTACCATGAGATGATAAGTTCCATCCCTGGTGTATGAGCTCATTGTTGTTGTTTTTTTATTAATTAAATTATCTGATACATCGAAATAAGAAAAGTCTTGCGTATTAAGTAAAAGAGTCAGCAAAAGATTCTTCGATTTAATAGGACGTAAAGAAAGCCGAAGAGTGCAACGACTGAAACGTTATAAATTAAACAACCATGAAAAAGATAAAAGTTCGAAACATATAGATGGTGTAAATAACAACGGCAACTCATCCTTCACTTTAGAATAAAGAGCAATGTGTATGTATTTGTAAATCTATATCCGTCCCGTCTTCACTCGATATCTATAAGACGTTATCTTTCCTGTTTTCCTTTCAACTTTCTATAGCGATTTATACGTTTTTCTTTCACTCATTTGTTTTTGTATCTTTTATATTATCTTCTATATCATCTTCGGCAAACGTCGTTGAAGTTTTTTGACATTCAGCGTCAGTTTGTTTAATGTCTAGCTCTCACAAATATATATATATATATATATATATATATATATATATATATATATATATATTAGCAGTAAGTTTTTGAAAGGCTGTGGGCAATGCAATTCCGGGTAAGATGCAAGTTGAAAGGAAAGGAACAAAAACAATAAAAAATAAATCGAATACGATATAAGACTTACTATTTATTTTTCCTTTTTTTTTTTTTTTTCTTACATAACAGCAAGAGTGTTTTAGCTGTTCGTGTGATGTCCGGGTGATTAAAAATCACTATTTGATATTTCGGCAAAAGACATCCCTTTGTCAAAAATATTAGACCAGAAGAAGAATATTTTTCTTCTCCGACTGTGTAGAGAATAATACAAAACAAAATGGCTGCCAGATATAGACCGCAGCAAATAGAGCAGTTTCGCAGGGGATATAAATTAAATTAAGTTTTATTTTAATATTATGTTAAATATATGATTTGGTGTTTAAAATATTTGTGTAATGTTGGTTAGGTGTATGGTGTTCGATAAACTGTTTGTTTTGATAATATATATATATAATTTTTTTTTTATATTTGAATATTTACTTTGTTTTATCTTCGTATTTTTGTTATTTTGTTTATCTTTCTTTCGTAATTTAAGAATTTTAATATAAAGTAAAGTAATTAGTCTCATATTTTAAATATTCTAGATCTATCTACTTATCGATTATTATCTATTACAGAAGTGTTACTAATTACTAATTGTGAGTTTCGTCAAATTAGATTAACGAATTAACTTATTAACTTGATATATTTACTATAAGATAAAGGGGAGTAACTCTGGATTTTTTAATTATTTTTTTTTTTATAATTAATTTTTTTTTTTTTTTTTAGGTGGAGATCTGTATAACAATATTAGTATATATATACAACATATATACACATAATGCATATATACATATATATATACATATCTATGTATTATTGTTTGTTTAATTGTTTATCTATATATATTCATCAATTTCTTTACATATTTGTTTGTTTGTTTTTTTTGTGTTTTTTTTATTTACTTATTTATTTATTTATTTTTATTATTATTTACTTGTTAAATTTATTTTATGAATTATTTATTTAATATATATATATATATATATATATATATATATATATATATATATATATATATATATATATATATACATATACAAGTATCATTAAAAATAACGGACATCTTGTGTCTGGTTATTTTTTCTAAGATCCTTTCCGTTTTTCTGATTAGGTTCTTAGTTTCATACGGAAACTGGCTGATAAAATTGCCATAGCTTCTCAAAGCGCTTTCAGACCCATCCAGGTCCATCGTCAGTGGAGCAATGTTAACCAGGCATAGACCTAGGAGTGAATATATATTCTATTTAATCTCGTGAAGAGACAGATAGAAATCAGCACAGACCACATCAACTATCTCCAATCTGAAGCGGGTCTTAGAAAAAGTAACCAGACACAAGATGTCCGTTATTTTTAATGAAACTTGTATAAAAGAAAAGATGCTGCTAAGATACATATATATATATATATATATATATTAATTATTTAAGTTCAAATATGTTGAAAAAATGAACACAAAACTAATAATTTTTTTTAAGTGGTCAACAAAGAGTAGAGCTTTTATAAAATTAAATAAACATTGGTGGAACAGTCGACACTAATTAATTCGTGTTTCAACGCACTGGTGTCTTCTCAAGACAGTGTCAACAAAATGAAAACCGATTTTCGCTTTGTTGACACAGTCTTGAAAACCCCTTTGAAGAAAATTTAAGTTAAGCACTGTTGCGATATATTAAAAAATAGACATTCACTTAATCTACAAAGCGAGACTCCGATTAGGTTCGTTGAGTCCTATATATTGTCTTGATGTTTATCCATCGTGGAAATTGGCATAAATATAACTTAATTTCTCCGTATAACGGAATAATTTCCTATGGCTGAGAGGATAGAGCGAAATCGTGTGGGGTCATGGGTGACTCTGCGAACCGGGTGTGTGCCTCGTGACCGTCTGAAATTATCACTGATGAGAGCATAAGCTCGAAACGACGTCGCCTGTAGGTAAATATAATTTCATATTTATTTATGAATATTATATATATATATATATATATATATATATATATATATATATATATATATATTACGAAAATAAACGTATGGCAAGTAAGCTACACATAAACGTTTATAAATCATCAGGCTACTTAGTCAAATAAACTGTACTCACGTATTGAGCACTGTTGAAGTGAATACTGAATATATATATATATATATATATATATATATATATATATATATATATATATATATAATAATATTTTTATAAATAAATATTAATTATTTAAATACCTACAGACATCGATGTTTCATGCTAACGCAATCTTCAGTGTAGGAACTAATTCTCAACGGTCGGTAGGCGCACACCTCGATCACAAATCGCCACTGATTCGTAGTCGGGGATCTTACCCATCGGCCACATATATATTATACGAATTTACACTCCTCGTCACAAATTACGGAAAAATTATGTTTTGCCAATGTTCACACTAACATACATATATTTTTAACTTTTCAGTTTGATACCTTTTTCTTATTTTTGGCTTTTAACTTAACCTATTGAGACGAATATGAATATTAGTGCGTAATTCTTGTCTATTATAAATACAGGAGCATTCGTCTGTATGTCCTCCAATTTCTATCATTAGAACACAACTGGCCCAAAAGTGTGAGATATTTAAGTTGCATAAAGATTTTGAATGATAAGAATACAAAGGTGAGGTATATTCGAAAACAATTTATAGTGGAGGAGATAGAAGAGTAATGTACTTACCCTGTGTTGTTGGATTAGTAACTAACCAAGGATTGTCATTATTTTTTATATAACACTTTTTTATAGATACTTGAGTCACGTGGTCTGTACAACATAGTCATTGACTGTATTTAGTTATCAACATCATTTTGT
Organism: Sepiola atlantica; assembly: GCA_963556195.1. Lineage (NCBI taxonomy): Eukaryota > Metazoa > Mollusca > Cephalopoda > Sepiida > Sepiolidae > Sepiola > Sepiola atlantica. Next base: position 94,434,590 of record OY744526.1, read on the forward strand.
CGTGTCAGTGTCACGGATTCTCCTGACTCTCTAACGTCATCTCGCTCTATCCTCCATCACACTAGGCAGGTCTTCATAGGTGCATTGTAATTTCTCTGCGAGTTATCTGACGTAACGTTCTGTGTCGTCTCCCAACTGAACTACGTGCCTGTTTTTGGCGTGCACAAAATAATATCGTTGACGATATCATACTTAGCCGTGATCAGCAAATCTGCTCCTTATCCCTCTCATTAAAGCTAGATCCGAGAAAGGTGTCCGTAGAGTTGCTGTCTCGTGGGGTGCTGCCATGTTAAGAGCAGCTGTTAGCATTCTGGTCTACACACTGTCAATTTTCTTCTCCAATCTTTTGGTAAAAGTCCAGCTGTAGCTAGTGTAGTTATAAGAGAGGGGTAATGCTGCTCTCTTGTCACCTATTTTATTTTGCTTCCTTGGCTGGTCGAGTGTCAGTGAATTTAGGTAATCAGTTCGTCATTTTGTTACAAGTGACTGTCAGGTTATTATTTGGTTGACGAAGTCACTCAACAAGCCAGATTGTAAAGGTTTTATGACGGCCAACCTACGTTGCAAAAAGGTAATTTATTTCGCAACTTTAAGGTAAGTTCTATTGCCTTTCTCTTCGATCTGACCAATTTTCTTAATTTTCTTTTAGGACTCGACATTTACTCGACAGTATTTATAAAAAATGAGCAAAGGTGGATTAGGTTTGTTACACAAAAGTTTTGCGTAACTTATCTGTCAATTTGCTTCCATGTTTGAATCTGAAGATTTTGTGAGTTGGACTTCTTAGCATATTTAGGTTGACTTTACGTTGTTATCGTCTAGAATCATCAGCATTAGACGTCGGCTGAAAGAAAGAACAAGATGATTGTTTTCAGTACTTGAAATTGAGCGGCAGAATGGCGTATAATACAATATGGCCTGCTTGCTCTAATTGGTCGCTCACCAAGCTTATTATTTAATCAGATAAGTTCTTTCTGAAACCATTATCAAGGAAGACCACTGTGGGTGATTATGCATTATTCATTTTATTTGATTCTTTTACATATTTATATATATCAGTAATATTTACGTACGAAAATATTGTTTTTAAATCGCTGTGTTTGTACAGATATAGAATAATTCTACCGTTCAAAGTAGCAGCGGCAGTGAATAATATTTTTACTCTCTATTTGATAAAAGCTTAAATCAGCAGTTTCTTTCAACCAATTAAAACGCAAGGAATATTAACTCGGAATTCCAGCGCGTACTATAGAACCCCAAACACACAGCTTTCTTTCTCTTTCCTGCTTTTCTTTCACAGACGTGCGTCAAAATCTAGTCCGTCTTGTTTAGAGGCATGAAAGACTCTCAGCAAATAGCACACACATGGTGAGAGATTCTCACGAACTACTGTACGGCTAGCGAAACACACACACGCCGCTCAACGAACACATTATACACAAGTTCATCAGCGCACATTCTCTCTCACTCGCAAACCAGAGGAATGTTATTTACACACACATAAACGCACATGGCGCCAGCCGAAATGAATACACATATATTCTCTCACTAACAAAACATGCACGCTAATATACACACACCTTCGTGCCTATTTCCTTTACATACCCGTTATCTCACACGACTACAGCCGAAACAAATAAGTGCACTTAATTATTTTTTTTTCTACATAAAACAGAAACCACCACTTTATCAAGGCCGAGACCACCTGTGGACAAGTGTTAATGTGATTTCTATTTATCCCCCCCCTCCAGGAGATTAGACACAAGTGTCATGTGGGTTTTGATGGAAGGTTCTCAGTCCGCGTCGATACCAACTAAGCCACTGTGCCATCCCTGGTCTTTCACGAGAAAGTATTTTTTATTAGTAGTTATTGTTATCACTACGTTTCGGCCGTTTTTTTCACTCGGTCTTCTTCGGGTGCCTTTTGTCGAAATCGGGAATCGTCATAGAATCTTCGACCGAAACTAATCACAGACATACAGACAAATGTTCATTCTGATATTTAAATAAAGGCCCAACTGCCCTCCCCAAGATCTTGCAATAAAAACCTAAAAAGATGGAAATAGTTTACCAAATAGTTTCGTCCACTTATAAAACGTTTGCTCTTCCTTTCATGATAAATTAAGAGATTCATTAAAACGGTGTTATGTAAACGAATCGGCAGACACGGTGTTCTTTAGAGACGGCCATTTTTATTAATATATGAGTCCGAATTGGACGTCGACACAATCGGTCTGTAAAGATGAAAGCTGAAATGAATGCATTCATTTATTTGCTGAAATAATAGTCGCAGATTTGGGCCGGATACTGATAGACATTTATGCATATACAAACACGCACACACAGTCTTTTACGCATATACACACATAGTCATAGACGCACACGCAGATAGTTTATGTGCGTAAATACGCACATATACAGAATCATTTACATATTCATACACACATGAAGTAAAACAATGATGAAATACATCAAATAATCTTATTACTATTACTATAATTATTACTATAATTATTACTATAATTATTACTATAATTATTATTATTATTATTACTATTACTATTAATATGCGGATTTTTTACAATTGTAAGCGTTATAGTGTTCAGATAACTAAGGGAGTACATCTTTTTTGCCCCTTTGCATACATTTAAAGTAAACTATACATAGCCCACACTACCCACTATTACGCCTAATAGATGCTTTCTAAATAATAATAATCTGTTTATAAGTTTAGGAATGAGTCCTATATATAGAAATGTGTAAACATATACACATATTTAACTTATGTTCGGTGTCTAATCCTGATAGGTCTAGCCACACTGATGAGTCGTAGAGACGACGAAATACGTATCTGTGGATATATATATATATATATATATATATATATGTATGTATATATATATATGTATGTATGTATGTATGTATATATATATATGTATGTATATATATATATATATATATATAAATGTATCCTTGTTATTTACAAGATTAAATAACTTCAAAGACAACTTTTATCTTAACTCTAATTAACTTGAATCAATGTTAACACAATTCTTTTATCTTGTGTAATTTCTTCTTATTTATTTAATTATTTTGATTTTTTCTTATGTCGATTCATAAGTGTAAGAATCAAAAAACGATTATACGATAGAGTAAAATATTAAATATGAGGCAAATAATTCTAAAAACAATTTCTACTGGTTTTCTTTCGATGTTTTTTTATTTTACCATTTGCTTTTTTTTGTTGTGTTTTGTTATGTGTTTGTTGTAATGTCGTTTTCTTGTATTTGATATCTTTTTTCTTGATTTTTTTATTGAATAAATGCGATTTCGTTTATTCTCATTTTAACATTTTCGATTTTCAATATCAATATTTCTTTCCTTACGTTTTAACTTATTTTCATGTTTTATTGTTTCGTTTCTTCTCATTCATTAATCTTCTTGCATTTGATCCGTTCCACTTTTTTAATGAATTGCTGTTTTATAATTTATTGTCTTTGATATTGATGTTTTTCTTATTAAATAAAAATGATTTATTAATCACTATTACATTTTTCTTCGTTTTCCTTTTTGAAAGCTATTCAGGTTTTTCTTTTCTTATGTTGTACTAGCAGAATCACTCGTCTACGCAGGGTAATAAAAATGATAACCATCACCTCAAATTTATTTTATAAAGATTTTCTAATTATAACAGATTATTAAACACAACAGGAAACCCCGAAGTTGCTCAGTATTTAATGGGAAACACTATGTTATTTTTAACTATGCTAATAATATCATAAAACTTTCATTTTTCAGCCCCCTCCGTTGCCCCCCCCCCCCGAATATAGTGGAAGAAACTTAAATTAGGGAAAACTCTATTCGCACCTTGAAGCTTGTAAGGACCCTGCGAAACATGCCATGAAGAATTCAGTTAATCTCTGTCGAATGTTATTTTTGAGCGCAACAATAGTTTACCGATTGTTAACATAGTCCCTGTGTTTTAGGCATCCCTGTTGAAAATAATCCAGAGAGGATAGGTCTGGACAATGTGCAAGACAAGAGTGATCCGTACGACATAAGATGAGCCTGTCCTCAGGGAAGTAGCGATGGGGGTATTCAAATGAAGCATCTAAGCAATGCGGTGTTGCTCTACCATGCTAATAAAGCACAGTCATCATGTCCATTTCCATGGTTAATTGTCATAGAAATGATAGCGATAGTAAATTGGTTACATCTTTTTGGACCACTCTTTATGTATACGATCTTTTGAACTTGCTGAGGCAACAAGGCCGACCACACTTTCCGGAAGTAACCGAAGATTAGAGTCATAGAGTTTGGTCGGCTATGTTGCCTCAGCAAGTTCAAAATATCATATATTGAATAAAATACGCACTTAAAAAATAATTTAAACACACAATATAAAAAAATCCGGCTTAGTAGAAAAGCAATTTTTATTAGCTTTGGTAACACTTATTTGTTGACTATTTGTTTATTTCGCCCGTGTTTCGTCTGTTGGAACCACTTCACAATCGCTGATATATTTTATATATAAAAAGCAAAGCTGTGTGTATGGGTGTTGTCACACAAGAGTTAAACGGTTGATCTAAGCGTCAAACTACTCGCAGATTTCGAATTACCTCTTTCGATATCAGAAGTTCTCGAACCTTTTTAAAACTCATTATTCAAAATTTAAAGTACGTAAGAATAACATTAGAAACAAATGATCCGATATTTTAAACGTTTCCTTTTAGCCGACCGAATAACTACGTATTGTATACTTTGAAAATATTTGTTTTTATTAAAAATAGAGAAAAAAAATGTTTATAATATTCACTAATATATTTTTTACTTTACGAAGATTTTTTAAATTCTATATTTGTTTCTTTATTCTTCTTCATTTATTTATGCAATCGAACTATTTTAGATCTATGTGAAGAAATCCCTACGCCAAACTCATAAACACTATAGGTAACGTTTCAGTCAGATCGGTGGCTTTGTGGATAACGCATCACGTTCCGTTTCAGTATATTATACCATTGTGGGTTCGAATCTCACATTGGACAATTATCTTTTTGCTATAACATTCCAGTTAGTTCTCAGCCGATATCGATCATCATCATAAACCTGAATATTTTTTAATAAAAAAAGGATGAAAAATGCTTAATAGATGTTCTGAACTTAATATTGGCTATACAATTACAGAAAAGCTGAGAGAACCGAAATAGACGGATACGTCACCGAATATATTCATAATACAAAAAGTATAAATCTTTTGCATGCAAATATGGAATATTTTGTGAATTCATTCAAGCTGCTTATATGTCCAATTATCCGAAACCCCTTAAGCGACATCCGAATAACTGTTCAGGATGTTGCCAAACTTATCAACCCGACAACATTCCAGAAACTACAACCAGAAATAGCTCCTATCCTTAAAAAGCTGTTTAATCGTTGTTTAAAGGAAAAATGTTTCCCATCACTTTAGAAGATATCGCTGGTGTGCTCAGTATTTAAAAATACTTGAGATTAGTCCTCTAAAACTCAGTACAGACCTATCAGTCTCCTGTGTGTGTGTAAGTTGCTAGAATATGTAATAAATCTAGATGTTGTCAACCACACAGAAACAATCTACTCAGTGACAAGCAATATGGATTTTATCCTGCAAGATCTGTTGACGTGCTGACGTGCTGACTGATATCGCACAGGATCTGCGAATCTATCGACGGTGGCTTTTGATATATCAAAGACTTTCGATAGAGTTTGGCACAAATATTTGCTTCGGAAACTTGCTAGCTATGGAATATCTGGAAATGTTCTCATAACCATAAAATCCTTTCTCTCCGATAAGTCTATTAAAGTAGTTGTTGTTTATAATATTAATTTATAATATTAATTTATAATATTAATTTATAATATTAATTTATAATATTAATTTATAATATTAATGCCGGCGTACCTCAAGGATCCATTTAGACCACTACCCTCTTATTTAACTTCATAAATGATCTTCCAAATCATATCCTAAGATCATTCGTTAATATCTTCGCAAACGACATAACTATCTATGGCAGCACATCGAATAGCACTGATGACCAATATATTCCTGACTCTCTCTCTTTCTCTCTCTCTCTCTCTCTCTCTCTCTCTCTCTCTCTCTCTCTCTCTCTCTCTCTCTCTCTCTCTCTCTCTTCAGATTGTTACGGCCTCCAAAACAAAGTTTGTGTCTTTTCGTCATCACTGTTCGGATCCTCATTTCTCCCCAGTTGAAATGAATGGCTGTCTTCTTTCAAAAGCGCCTTTCTTTGATAAGCTCTTAGGTTGGACTTTTACTCCACACCTGTAATGGAAGACTTACATCAAATCTGTTGCTAAGGTCAATGGAAAAATGGTCGGAGCATTCTATCGCCCCAAAAGATACCTCACCCCTGATGCAATCCTCTACCTGCATACGAGCCTGATTCGCCCTAAGATGAAGTACTGCTGTCACATATGGGGAAGTCCGCTCGGATTAAACTTTCTGGCTCTGACAGAGTGCAAAACCGATTTCACAATCTAGTCGGAGTGATTTCTTCTCTTCCCTGAAGGTTCTTTCACACAGAATAGATGTTGCTAGCCTCTCTCTATAGTATCATGGAAGGTTCTCATCCTCCTCTGTAAAACATTCACAGCAAGAATCTGCCTTGCCACAACTACAGCAGATTATTTCCTTTCTCTCTCTGTACAAAAGGCCAACCGAAAAATCCATGAAAAGTTTCGTTCATAGAGCGTCCAATCTGTGGAACAAAAATATGGCGTTGTTGCTTCCTAGACGACTACAACATGGTCGTATTCAAGTTTAATGTAAACAAATGCTTGTTGAGCCGTCATCCGCGATTAACAATTCCTCTCAGGAAATCTTCTGTCCAACCCACTGGTTGTTTCCAATCCTCGCATGGTGGCGCCCATCGCTCAACCGATATGTTTAACCCTTCTCCTCAAGTGGCCTCCGGGTCTTGATAAGCGATGACCCTTTAGTAAAAATATGCATGGAAATATATATTGTTCACCTAACTCCGTGTTTGGTGTCTTCATTTCGGTCCCTAAACATGTTCACAACAAATTGGCGATGAGGTATTCGCACTTATACGGGAAACCCAAACGAAACAACTATCGAGGAGATAGTCAAAGTTACACAGAAAAAAAACAACAAAGGATTTTTTGACAAATTGAATTAAGGAAACCATTTTTAAAAAAAAAACAAAGAAAAAGAACAAAACTTGGAGAAATTTATTACAAACTTGTCTAGTTCAGGCTTACCGGTGGAAAAAAGGAGAGAAAAGAAACACGTGAAAACAAACTTATTATTCTTCTTAATTGAAGAAAGGTCAGTGTTTTTATTTCCACATTGCTATTCCGACTTAACAATAATGGAATACATGATTTTCCTTTCTCTCTAAAAGAGAGAAAGTTACTTCTGCCGAAAGAAAAACATTTGGAAACCGTACTTGTTTTCTTCTCTGACTAAAACGCGTTAAAGCGTACTTAGAAAAAGGGATTTTTATCGAGAAAAAAAAGGTTTATACAACTAAGATCACATCTAGCAAGTGTAATCTAAAGAAAAAAACTTCTTACAAGCCATACTCAAAAGGAAACATTTATTTTCTAAAGGACACACTTAAATATGGAAAACTTTCAGTCGACCATTACAGAATTAGTAAAATTTCAAATGCAACAATAACAGAAAACTGAAAAGAAATTTCAAAAGCTCCTTTTTGAACAAAAGAAAGAAGCTGACGACAGACAGAAATACACTAACGAAAGGATTGAAATGTTAATGCAAACAATATGGCTTAGAGGCCAAGGTAACGAAAATGATAATCCTTTTTCGCAGAATGCTGTGTGGAGTGCTATCAACGACTTCACATATTCTCCTGATGAAGAAAAAACATTCGCATCATATTTTAGAAGATACGAAGACTGCACAGCTCGAATGAGGTTTTCTTAAAATTAAATGAAGGCAGATTTTTTTAAATAGATCTGAGTGAAGCGTACCCCCAAATACCTGCGGAAGAAGAGAGTTCAAAACTATTGTGTATAAATACGCATCGCGGTTTATACAAGTTCGAAAGGTTAGCTTTCGGAGTTAAAGTTGTTCTAACTATTTTTCAGCAAGTGATGGATACAATGCTGGGCGAACTTGATTTTTCTATTGCATACATTGACGACATTCTAATCAACAGTAAATACATCGAACAGCACCGGAAACATGTCAACCAAGTATTTTCGCAAGTCCAGGATTATGGGTTTAAAGTGAAAGAGGAAAAATGTGATTCTTTTCTTGAGAAAATAAAATACCTGGGTCATGTTATAGACAAGGACGGAAGAAGACCGGACCCAGAAAGGGCTACCGCGATTAAGAACATGCCGGCGCCAAAAAACGTTACAACACTACAGAGTTTTCTGGGACTAGCAAATTACTACCAAGCTTTCATTCCAGAAATTCATAATTTATGCGCTCCACTGAATAAACTATTAAAAAAGAATAAGGTCTGGGAGTGGACGCCCGAATGCCAGGTGCATTCGATAAAACCATTGAGAGCTCCTGATTCTATCGAAATAAATCCAAAACGGAAACGATATTAAGACTCCTGAGGAGGTAAGGCTTGGGAGGGCGTGTTATGGTGCCGTACCTATATGACAAACAGTTGGACTCGTCCATTCCTAATAAAATACTGGAAGCATTTAGGTTTCTCGTAATTTGATTGAACTCTAGTCTACCCTGGTAGTCAGGACTAATATACCACTGTTCTTGTTCTCTGTACATATCTTTTCTTCAATATATATATTGTTCACCTAACCCCGTGTTCCGTGTATTCATTTCGGCCACTGAAAAGGGTCAGAACACTTACCTTACCTGAGAGTCAAATGTTCAAACTCCTCGGCTTAACATTCACAGATAACATGAATTGGAACAAATACATAGAAGACATTTGCAAGACAAGACTTCTCTAAAGAAAGTGGGCTCCCTCTACCGAGCTAGAAAACTTCTCACACCTGGCAGTATCCTATATCTCTACAAAGCCACCATCTGCCCATACATGGAGTATTGTTGCCACATCTAGGCTGGTGCACCATCCACTAGCTTCTCCCTCTTAGACAAGGTCAAAAATCGAGTCGCTAATCTAATAGGTCCCTCACTATCGATCAAACCCCAAACCCTGTCCCATCGCCGCAATCTTGTATTCTTGTGCTTGTTTTACAAGTTCTTCAATGGAATGTGCTCCGATGAACTTGCTGCTCTAGTTCCCCCTCGGCGTAAATACACTCGACCAACCCAACAATCAGCTAAATCCCATCCATTCACTGTGGAGGTCCCCAGATACCGGAGAGCCTTCTACTCCAATAGCTTCTTTCCTTTTGGAACTCCCTCCCTGCTCCCTGTTTCCCCGACTGTACCGACATGCAGAAATTTAAAACTCATGTGAACAAGCATCTCGCTACACAGCTCCCACTTTAGGATGACCCCCAAAACTTTCACCCTAATTCTCAGTAGCCATTTACGTCTACAGTCGCAACTTGCCTTGATTTGGGTGAACTAAGTTTTTAAAAAGTCACCCTGTATGTGTCTAGTGATTTTTCTCCTCTGATTTTGGTTATGTGATAGAATATAGCTGCCGCATTAAATAAGACACGGAAGTTAATTTACCGTGAAAAGGACAAAAACAAACCAATATTGACTGTTTTTTTCTTTGTTTATAATGTTAGTTTATTAAATAACGAGTCGTGCAGTTGGTGTCTCTATCTTGATAAGTATGTGTATGTGTTTATATATTTGTATGGATAGGATTAAAATAATTTATTTATTATTATGAATTTTGGAACAGGGGTGCTATGCGTAAAGGGGCCAAATGTGGTCTATTTGTTTTAAATTTAGTTGAACTAAACACATATGCATGCAATTTATGCAACGGGTGTAAAAAGGTGGCGGACACTTTTCGTGAGAATTAAGATAACCCTGATTTTTGTGAAATTTTAACAATAAGTATTATACATTAATTAATACATATTCCCCAAATTTCAGTTTCTTTGGGGTAATTTAAAGAGTTATTAGGGAGCATAATATGGGCACAACCTCCCATTTGAAAATTCAAATATTTCAGATTTGCATTGAATTTTATCCATATTAGACACTAATGAAGCAAGATTCCCTGGATTTCAATTTCTCCTTAAGACCACTTAAGCTTAAGTCTTACATTTTAGACATTTTCTAGAATCGAAATCATGTAATGGATAATTGATCGAGATGAAAATAAACATTTTAGGATAAGGTTCAGTGTCATTTTATCCTGAGCTTAATCTTCTTAAGCGGACATAAAATTTATGGAATTCTGTTCTCTGTTACGGGAATTCATTTTACTCGTCCCGTGACGGGCATTCTTCCAGTTGAATATAAAATCAGAATACAAAACCAACTTCGGAATGTTTTAGGTCTTGTCAAATTCACAAAGACAAAATATTTTAAAACAAATATAACATTAAAATTAAATACTCAAAAACGAAATTGAATAAACGAAACATTAAATATTGACAACAGATTCAAATTTGTTTTTTTAAAACCGAATGACATTGTAATGAATTCCTTAAGGAATTGATAATCATACCTACAAAGGAATTAGTATTTTTAATGCGTCGTCTTCCATTTGTCCTCATCGAACGACAAAATCGATTGATATTTGTCATTGGTTTCTTTGAGAATCATTTCAATCAAGGGAATAAGTTCCGTTGCCGATGCCATGAAGGAAATGGCCGATCGTTTCGAGATAACTTTTAATCAATCAATAATAATGAATAAAACCAATTATATAATTCAAGTTAAAGTAAGGTGAATGTCTCCCTATTTTATTTACCACTATAGATCTATAAACAAAAACTGCATGTGTACATCTGCTTCGGCATTTGTTTAGGCCAATTCTTGATGTGTGTTTTCGGAAAATATATGTTATTTTCGTTTGCTTCCAATAATTTTTACATCTCCGGGTCGACAGATTCTCCTAACATAGTAATGCATACAAGAAGTCGGAATGAATTGCTTTGCTCGCCGCAAAGCTGAATTACGCTAAAACCAGGTAAATACTGAGATGCGAACGCCGGCTACGAACATATAATCAGAGCCAATTTCGTGCAATTGAATCCTGTGTCTGCGTGGTCACATGAATAAAGAAAAAAAAACTTATTTTACAACCGAAGTTGAGTGTGTGTGTTCTTATTGCCTATGGAATCTTATATATACAGTTGTACACACAGACTAACACAGCGAGACAGAGAAAATGCAAAAACAACAACACCGACAACCGACAATAGAATTAGAAGGTAAAAACACTATTGGACCGCTTTCATATTTCGCCAACACCATTATCACAATCGCATCACGCTGCATACCTCTTATTAGTCGGGGCTACGTTACACTTACACAGAAACACTAGGTATACAGAGATAGAAATGTGCATATATAAATGCATATATGATGGCTGCAAACTAGTGTTTGAGCGTTGCTTAAGATTTCCTATTAGCCACTTTGTCATGAAAACACGGTAAATCTCGATGGGTCCACGCAGTGCTGTGCATGTAGCTTTTTAAATAAGGAAAATCTTTCAACAAAACAAATTTTCTCTCGAAGCGACAGAAAAAAGTAGTAAGTCTACATCATTATTTATAAAAATAAGTATGTACACATACATACATACATACATACATACAAACAGACAGACAGACAGACAGACAGACAGACAGACAGACATGCTATGTACATACATATTAAAAGACAGACAACGAAGGTTGTATTAATTTATATTCAGTTCAAGATTGCTTATAGAATTATTCAAGGAAACTGCTAACTTCCAAACTCGAGGTCAAACAGTTACAAACACTTTTTCGTTTTTCGTTCATTTTCACAATTCATTTGGGATACTTTACTCTATTTTCGTGTGTTCTCTCGTGACCTTCCCCACTTCCATCAAAACTTTCTGACATTTAACACTTACATGTGTCTATAAATATAGTCAATTATTTTCCCAACATTCAATTTATTTCAGATTTACGTGTACGTTCACAATTGTATTTTGTTGCCAATATGTATTGCTCCATCATCTTGAACATTTATTTCTTCTAAATATAAACTATTACTAATAAACTTAATCGCTTTTACATATATATATATATATACATATATATATATATATATATGTATGTATATATATATATATATATATATATATATATATATATATATATATATATATATATATATATATATATATATATATATATATATATGAGTAGTAGATTACAGCTATAATATAAAGAATTACATCGCTTGCTGAGTGTTAACATTAAGATTTTACCCATTTTAAAATGGATTCTATTATTTGGATTAATCGAACAACTCATGTCATATTGTTTGCTATTTTCATAACGTTTCGGCCGATGTAACATCCGACCTGCTGTGGGTGCGTCTTATCGAACTTGGGAATTTTCATACGAAATTTAGAACTAAATCCTTTATACAATCCACTGCGGTAGATTGGTCTCGTTCCGTCAGCCATATCCGATAGATGTGTTAATGTTATGTTATTCTTAGTTATTGTCGCCTGTAGTAAGGATTTAACCTTCACCCTCCAAAAAATTGTTACTAAGAACTGATTGTTAATAAATGGTTTGACCGTTAGGCCACGGGCCATGCGGACAATTATGGGATGAAATTTGGGAACATTAAACCTAATATTATCAAGGTGTGTAGTATTACTACTTACAACTCTGTATATGACTAATGTGGTGGTCGTGTCGCGGCGTTGTCCTGGAAAGTATATTTAATAAAGAAATTCCGGGCCCCTACATTAAACTACGGTGGTGATTCCATAATGTGTTAAAGGACATAGGAAAAAACACGAAAATCATGATTAGGAAGCAAATTACGGGTATTGTTAAAATGTGAATATTTCAAATGATAAAAATTATCACTTCTCATCTGAAAAATTCCGAATTAAAGTGAATTGTTTCAAAATCGAATAAAACGTCATAAATAGAATTCTGGCGTCGCCATCGACTTTAAAAGGGGATTTGATTTATTTATGTGATCGATATTTAGCTGACAAGAGTCAGTTTATGAAACTCAGACTTTTTGTAGTTACAGAAGATCCTAATAAACTGAAAATAGTCTGCGTTTCTCCATCTCTCCTACACATAAGAACAGTCTAATAATACTAAAGTAGAAGCGACAATTGTTGAATAATATAAGGAAAGGGGTGAGAGTTGCTTAGCAGTCACCGTGAAATGAGAAGATGACGTCATGACCAATGGAATTACCGTTTTCCGGTGAGTTTAGGTTTTTTGAGTTATGGATTTAGTCTTCGTCGGACATCTGTGACCAGCGGCTGGTGTTTACACCACTGGCGACCACGATTCACAGAGATAGACTTTTTTTCGGATAAGCCAATAAACTGTGGTCTATTCGTGTCGGGTTAGGGTTTGTTTTCGGACAGTTTTCTCTTTTTCCAGTGTGATCGACAAGAAACCCTTTGAATTAAAGATGGCGGACAGGTAAGCCAACAACCCGTCGCCATCGCGGTCGACAGACAACAATCTAGTCCAGTTAAAGCATAGGATAAACGGCACATATCCAACACAATGATATAGTATCAATTCCCTGTCCTAGTCTCTTTCACTCATTCTTTTTCACATTGATTTTCTCTTCGTTCCTTCTTTTTGTGCTGGCTTCTTCTCGACACTCGCTGTTTTTATCATAACTCTCTCATGGTGTCACTGTTATATTCTACGCCTATACACACACTATCTCAGTTAAATAATACTTAATCAGCAGTGACAATAGCATCGGTATAATAATAGTACGCGTGGATCTTCGTTTGTACGTACGTTATCACCTTCCCACCTATTTAAAAAATGGAATCGTTCAATCCACGATGGTGATTGCTCATTATCTATTCTCGCTGGATGGCAAAACCTTAGATTTTACCAATTTTTAAATAAATTGTTCCAAAATCGAATTAGACATCATAAATAGAATTATATCGTCGTTGTGACTTTAAATTAACATTTATTACATGTATTTCAATGATATATAGATGACAAATATTTACAGTGTGAAAAACGAATTATATTTTAAAGCTTACATTGTTTGCAATAAAAAAAATCAAAGCGTTTTAATTTTCGAGGTATTTATTCAAAAAATATTTAGCTGACACATATTTTACGGTAAGAAGAAAGAGACGAAGTAAGCCATCGTGAAATTTCCACGTGGTCCTGCTAGTATGCATATCTTCTCATTGTTATATTCTAGTTTCATTCAGTTGTTTTTTTTCGCGCTGTTTTGTCCTCGTTCATTTTTCCTGTTGGCTTCATTTCGATGCTAATTCCTTCTATTTTCTATCCAACGCGATTACAGACGTCTGTTGTAGTGTTATATTTAAATCGATATGTCATTTTCTACGCCTATATCCACATTGTCACTGTTGGTTAGTTATTATTTAACTGGACCATTGTTCGGGAGAGATAGAGAAAATTATATGCTATTTGGATCATCCGTAACTATAATGTCTCATTTTAACAAATAAATTCTCGTATATTTATAGAGCTTTACGTCGCATAGTATAAACTTGTATTATTGATAGCTCGTAATATAACGTAAGAGTCAATTATTTCTTATTATATATATATAATATATATATATATATATATATATATATATATATATTTATTTATTATGCAACAATATAACAACAATTTTTTCATTTAGTTCAGATCGATTCTATTGAGAATCAATTTTCAAAATAAAAGAAATTTCAATATTCAATATTCGAATCTTTAAGAATTTTTTTTTTATAAAATTTGCAAATAAAATTTGCAATTGAGCTATAAAAAGTCAAATTAGAGATAATTTTTAATTCTGATTTTAATGAAAGAAAAATATCTAAATCTAAATAAAAATCAAATATTGTTATCCATAAAATGGCTATGAATTAAAATATAAATAAAATAGCATCTTTGAAATATATCGGATCCTCAATTACTTCACTTAAATAATGATAATATAAATAATTGGAATTCTAAAAATAATATACAGGATCTTAAGAAAAATAGACGACGTAGTATTACGTGGTTCCAGCCTTCTTTATCTAGTAATATTAAAATTAACATACCTGAAGATTTGTTAAATTATTGATACTAACTGTAAAGTCTGGAAGAAATACAGTAAGCTTTTCAATGAAAATACTATTAGATTATCATAGCCAACCTGAATCCGCGTACAATCTTTTCTGATAGTAGGTATTCTTTAATCTAGCAATATCTTACCACCACAAATTAATCCCTGAAGTTGAATTGATAAAAGCAAATTCCCTTTATATAATAACTGTATACATAAAGATGTGGTTTATAATAGTCTAACCCTAGTGTTATAATTATAATAGCAGAATCAGAGATTATTGTCATGATGTCAGCAGTTTACATGTATAATTTATAATGTATTGCATTAACTGCTGTCTACAACGAGTATGGATGTATTTAAGTATATGCGTGTGTATGCATATAGAAGATATATGATTGTCAATATATATATATATATATATATATATATATATATATATATATATGTGGACATGTTTGGTTGTGTGTAGATATTAATATATGCATATGTGTGTATGTGTGTATATATCTATTTGTGTATATATCCGTATGTGTAGGTATGTGTATGTATATTGGTAAAAGTTTGAGTGCATGGGTGTATGAGTGTGCATCTGTATGTATGTATATGTATATATATATATATATATATATATATATATATATATATATCAAAAGATGTTTGGTGGTACAAAACGTTATTACGGTTTGCAAAAGAATGAACGGAGTCATAGTGACAACATTTCATAATTAGGAGAGAGATGGAAAGAAAAAAAATAATGTTTTCGTATTTTTAATAGTCAAAAGACCATTCGACTAAAACCTAAAAGTTGTAGAAAGAAAAGTAATAATAATAAAAACAACATTCGACTGCAAGGTGGAAAATAAGTACTCGAGGCACCTTTCCGTCGACACATTTTCAAGAGTGAAGGTTGACGGATAACGTTTAAATAAATTAGTTAGTAGTTACATAAAGTTAATTCTAGAGACTAAAAAAGGGAAAGGGTAAAGCGAGGGAGGAAACAAAAACGAATGAATGTCACGCAAATTTCAACAAACGATGGGGGAACCGATTTCTGCAAAGGAATACAGGATCGAAAAATGTATTAACGAATTGGAGGCAAAGTATTTTTAGAGCTCTCTGAACAGGTCTGACTTATGTGACAGTTCTTTTTTCCTGCATTGCGAGGGTCTCCGCATGATTGCACTTACGGCCTCTAAAACACTAAGGTGGTGTTTGGAGCGAGTCTTGTGTACAATGCGATAACAACCATCAGAGTACGCATCACCACACACTTTATTGTCATACAAGTGCTGGCCAATGGACGACTTGTGAGTTCCCGGATGGACTCTATAAACGCCCGGATATGCTTTGTCAACACACGGGTGCGCCCGTTAATACATTCCTTTTCACTACCCGCGACTTGCGAAAACACCAAGTAAAAGTATAACCAACATAGTCAGCCTCACACTGACATTTTAATTTATATATCACTAAATTATTTGTAGTGTGAGAAGTACGTCTTTTTGAAAGTTAGGAAAGGCAGATCTAGTGCTAAACACCACACGGGGCTGTACTTCATCAAAAGACGAAATACAACAGACGCAATTTTATCAGAAAAACCTTTATTGATAGCACCAATAAAGAGAAGTAGACCGGACACTTGAGATGATCAAAGAATGTGTTGGTATTAAATTTCGCAAATTTCAAATGGGTATATATGCATGTGTGTATGTATATATATGTATATATGAAGGTACGTGTATATATATATAATATATATATATATACACTTACCTTCATATATATATATATATATACATATATTATATATACACATATATTATATATATATATATATATATATATATATATATATATGTGTGTATATATATATATATATATATATATATATATATATATATATATATATATATATATATATATGCTTTTCGTTGTGTCGGCGGTTTTATATATATGAGATAGCTATAAGCATCTATTTGAGTGTGTATACATGTATGTAGTTATGTGCGTTGGGTTAGTGTATATATATATATATATATATATATATATATTAATAATTATTTAATTATTATGCGTTTCAAGCTTTTTGCTGTCATCAGTTTAGGAAGTGACAATTTCAGACAGTCGGAGGGAACAAACTAAGTACAGAATAAGCCTAGACTCCTCAAGCTAGCGCTCTAACCCCACAGCCTTGTAGGAAATTATCACGTAAAGAAGGGAAATTAAGTTCTATTTGTGCTTAAGAAAGTGAGGCAACATACAGTTGATAATCGAGAATGTCCAATACCTGTTAATCGCTCACACACAGGAAGGACATTGTTTCTGGTTATCTCCAAATAAAAATTGTTGTCTTAAAAAAGTGTTGTCTTATAAAAATCTACACAAAATGATGAATGGTTGTCTGACACTAATAACTGCCTTCACAATTATTTTGTATTTACTGACAATGGAAAAAAACATATTTGCAATTCCGATGGTCCCGACGTGTTTTGTCAACTTGCTGGACCTGATCAAGTCAAAGCTGTAATCACGCGCAGGCGCAGTACGCTTTATTGCTTACCAATTCCGTACGACAACGGTCGCCATGTTGTTTTTATTTCATTTTTTTTTTCGTTTGAAATTTCCCGTTTTTTACACTGTTATTTCTATCATTTTTGATTTGCACTTTTTTGCTAGTGTTTGTTTATATAATTACGTTTTTCATTTCTCTTTTATATTGTTTATTCTGTTTCTCCTTCGGAAACGGCAAACATTAGGAAGTAGAGATAAATTGCTATAAATAAATAATACTCTACTTAAATGGTTTGGGATAGAGAAGCAATTACAATAAACTGGATGTGATGTCTTCCATTCGTGTACAGGATGAAACGATGAAGTGGGAACGCGGCTTGTAAATTAAATATGGCGGCTGTACCAATCAGGAAAGTTTGTTTGCGGGCACGTCCTCGGCCTTTTTTATTCAGTCACGCGTCTTTGTAAAAACACGCCTCTGACACGTACACTGTTTTGTTTAGAGGCTTTAAAATTCACATACGATACATTATCTATGTTTTTAACAGAAGAAAAAGCAAAATCTTTGCCGATGAAAGACTACATCCTGGCCTTCTACACCTTAGCGTAAACATTGTTGCTTCTCTTAATGAGGTAGATATGTAGTGAGATTATTTGTGAATGGGTTGAAATGATGTAAATATACAGTTATCTGACATAGGGGTAAAGTAGCGGGAACTTCTATTATTATATGCTACGGCATTTCATGTTCGTGCGTACGTTATCACCTTTGACACATATTAAAAAAATGAGTTAGTAGATCATCAAAAAAAGTGATTGGTGATTTTTCTGATGTCGCTAAAGAAAAATACTCCGACTTTACCTATTTTAAAATGAATTGTTCCGAAATCAAATTACATTGTCGTGCAAACAGTACGATTTTAAATAAATACATTTCAAAAAGTGACATTCGTTTCATTGATTTGAAGAATATTTAGTGTGGGATATTTAGAATGTTTACCTTAAGAAAACAAATAATATTTATTGTTTTAAAACAAATTTAATTGATATAAATTTGAATGGCGTTTTCTTTTTGGAACATCAAGTCAATTCCTTTGCTTTTAGACATTAAAGCTGTATTTAAACACTTTCGCTGTTCCTAACAGGCAAGCTCTTCTGCAGAATTGGAAAAGAAATTGTCTCGTCAATCTGTTTAAGCCATTTATGGTGGCTTTTCCTTATGGTTCCAAGCGTTCCAATTGCAACGGGAATCACCTTTACTTCTTTACATTTCCATAGTCTAACTAATTCCCATTTTAGATCTTGATATTCATTTATTTATTCGTGTTCTTTCTCCTGCACTCTAGTATCGAAGGGGCAGGCTATATCCATGGTTAAGCAAGTTCTCTTGTTTATGTTTAGAAAGATTAAGTCGGGTTTTGAATGTTCAAGAACGTTATCAGTCTGTATATGCATGTCCCATAGAAGTTTGACATTGTCGTTCTCCTGTACCACTTCTGGCTTATGCTCATACCACTTCTCATTGTTGTTCAATTTATTAAGTTTGCATATATTCTAGTGTAGTACCTGAGCGACTTGGTCGTGTCTCCATTTTTATAGATGTTGTGCTAGCATTGAGTATTAAGATACCATATGCGCTAAGGTTTCTTCTCTTTCATTACACAATCGGCATATCGGTGATTCGGCAATTTTTCAATGTAATTTAAGTGCGGGTAGCTTGTTTCTTGGGCTGCCATTAAGGTGCTCTCGGTAGATCTTTTGACCCCACTCCTGACCAACCAATTCCAACTGTCATTATCTCCAAATGCAGTATTCTAAACGAATACACTGTGTAGTTTATTTTCATATAATTTTACCCTCTCTCTCGTAACCTTTGATTCTGTTTCACTCCAGTTCTTAGTATTTCCTCTCTATTCACATCACGAAGAAATATTTCATTACTATCAGAAATATATTTATATAGACAACCTTCTTCACTATTCACAACATCTTCAACACTAAGTAGACCTCAACCAGCTTCCTTTCTAGATTAATACAATCGATCTGCATCTCCTTTCTTTGCAAAAGCTCACTAAATTTTAACCATTTTCCGTGTTTTGGTATCCAAACATTTTCAAATATACCGGCATTATATCGAATGATAGCTACTGCTCTGGCATTGTTAGCATATATTGTATTTCGACTGTGAAGATGTGATTTAAGAATAATCCTTAATCTTTTGTTGTACTCAGCTGTGACCTAGTTTTTCATTTCCTTGTTTTTGATCTTATCCGCCTCCAGAATTCCTAAGTATTTGTAGACCCTCTCACTGTCTATATTCTTCATCAGATCTGTTGTTTTGAGTTCAAGGTCATCTGAATGGACAAGTTTACCCCTTTTTACAACAAGAATAGCACATTTAGTGATGCTAGATTCAATTTGTAATTCGTCACTAAATAATTTAACCCTATTCATTAAGTTGGGGTTCATTCGTTCCAAAAACCTTAAGGTCATCGATGAATAGTAAGTGGTAGACTGTAGGAAACCCTTTTCCAAGTCCATATCCTGCCTTCACATTACGTAAGAGAAGTGTCATTGGGATCAAACTAATGATATAACGTAAAGAGGAAAGACTACCGCCCTGGAAAATCCCTCTCTTGATTTTTACTTTACCTAATGCAACACACCCTGAAGTAAAATTGGTTTCCCAATTCTTCATGCTATTCTTTAAAGCTGTTTGAATGTTAGGGGCTATTTCGAAAATATTACGGCATTTGCGTACCCATGAATGAGGGGTCATGTCAACTGCTTTCTTATAATCCATCAACCCCATGGCAAGGTTAGTAGTTCTTCGTTTGCAGTTTCGCCGGATCATTTTATCGATCAGAATCTGATCTTTGGTTCCATGTGATATTTTTCGGTAGCCTTTCTGTTACTCGGGCAGCAAATTGTTTTGGTCCAAATGACCATAAATACTTTCAGACAATATGTTAGTGAAAAGTTTCCACATAACTGAGAGGCAAGTGATCGGTCAAAAGTTTCTCATTTCACCCCCTTTCGTTTTATATTTTATGATCAAGACTGTGGTGCCCTTTGTCAGCCATTCAGGGAAGCTACCTGTCGTGAAACAGCCATTTATAACTTCTGAAAGATGTGGGTGAAGAGCTGGAAGGTTTTTAAATCAGTATGCCTGGACGCCGTCAAGTCCAGGTGCTTTCAAATTTGAAAGTTGTTAATCCTCTCCTTCAGCATCTCAACGGTAACTGTTATATTCGTGTGTCGTTCTACTCTAGAGGGCACCTATATTTCAATATCTTTGATCCATTCTGCATCATCTTGATGCTTTACTTCCTTTTTACGAATGCGTTTCCAGAATGCTCTAGATTGGTCAGCATCAGGTATAACGTTATTCCCTCTTTCAATTCCTTCTAGTTGTTCAAAAAGGAGTTCCTGGTTGTTTTTAAAAAGTTCGTGTTGTCGATACTGCTCAATTCTGTTGCAGTAACGTTTAACTTTGTCAGTCTTAGCTACGACTCGCTATTACACACTTTAAACCTTTTCGGTGTATGTAAAACTTGCGTATTAGTTTTTCACAAATTCTCTGACTTTTGAGTTCGCCATTTTCGACAGCTTGCACTTTATTTAAATTCTTTCTAAGTTGTTTTATCTGACCATTTAAACGTTTCCTCCACCAGGGCTCTTTTTTACTTCTTTTTTTTTTTCATTTATCTTACTCCGAGTAGATTTGATAGAGTATAGGCATCAGCTTTAATAACTTTACTACACTGATCAAGATTATTTACTAATAAAAATGGCAAGACCTGACGTGGGGCATGTACTTGACATTCTGGACCCACATACGTCGTTTTCGGTTTGATAATTTTGAACATTCATAAGTAAATAATACGAGGAATGGTTCCCTAGTATTTTTACTGAGATACCATCTCTAGGAGAGTTGTTATCCAAAGCTGACGACCCAATCCTGGCCATGAAATGCAGTTAAACCTTGCCAGATGTCATTCTGGTATTTACAACTGCCTTTGGATTCCATCAGGTGTCTGCTATCCTTAGAGATGTTGCTTTCTCTATCGCTTGCTAGAGATTCTAAACCCCCCTTATGGCAGTTGATCCGCAGCCGGGATAATTGTTATTATTATCATTACCATCATCACCATTAATTGCTATGATTATCACACGTTGCTAAATATCTTTGTTTTATACATGAATCCGCGTGGGAATTAATAATTAATCTTCGCTGAAGGGTCTTCTTTTTTCTAATATATTATTATATTTTGTTGCTATTGTAATCGACGTTCTTTAGTTCACACGTTGCTCAATAACTTTGTTTTATACAGAAATAAACGTGGGAATTATCATTATTATTATTATTATTATTATCATTATTATCATTATTATCATTATTATTTGTACTAACTAGGAGTTATCACACCGGTGCTGTAACCTGGAGTATCAGTGACAAAAACCTCCCCAGATTTCCAGTAATCTCAACCTTTTTCCGATAACCACCGGAAAGGATCTTGCGGTATCGCAACAGCCGCTTACCATTGATTACTCGCTAATAAGGACCATTATTATTATCTCATTACTACTACTACTACTAGTAGTAGTATTTATTATTATTATTTTATTATGATAAAAATTGTCATTATTATTATTGTAATTATCTTTTATTATTATCACTAGAAATAGTAGTAGTAGTAGTAGTAGTAGTAGTAGTAGTAGTTTCTATTATTATTATTATTACTTATTTTTATTATTAATGTTATTATAATCATTATAATTATAATTATTATTATTATTTTTAATATTATTTTTATTAGTATTTTTATTATTATCATGTTATTGTTATTATTATTATGATAATAATAACAATAAAAGTGATAATAATATTATTTGTATTATTTTGATTATTGTTTTTATTATTATTATTATTATTATTATTATTATACATAATAACTAATTTATTACTATTATTATCATGATTATTGTTATTATTTGTTATTATTATTATTATAATGTTATTATTTTAATTATTATGATTTTAATTTTAATTTTTATAATTATTATTATTTTATATCATTATTATTATGATTATAATTTTTATTATTTATTATGATTATCCTTATTATTTGTATTATTATGAATATGTTTTTTATTATTAGTAGTATATGTAATATTACTATTATTATTATTATTATTATTATCATTTTATTATTATTAATATTATTATCATAGCTATTATTTTTGTTTATTATTTTATTATTATTATTATTTCTATTAGTATTATTATTATTATCATGTTTTATTAGTTTTATTATTGTAAGATTTTTTGTACTATTATTTCTAGGATTTTTTATTTCATGATAAAAATTACTATTATTACAATTTTATTATTATTTTTTATTATGATTATATTAATTTATATTTTTATTATCATTATTATTATTATTATTATTATTATTGTCATTGTAATTGATATTATTATTTTATTATTATTGTTATTATTTTATTTTTAGTAGAATTATCATTTTTTGTTCATTATCATTATTATTATAATTTTTATTATTATTATTGTTATCATTATTAATGTTAATTATAATAATTATTGCCATTATTATTATTATTTTCAATTTCATTGTTGTTATTATTATTATTATTATTATTATTATTATTATTATTATTATTATTATTATTATTGTTAAAAATAGTAGTTGTAGTAGTTTCTATTATTATTATCATTACCTATTTTTATTATTATGATTATAATTATTAGAAGTATTATTATTATTTATATTATAATTCTTCATCATTACTTTTATTATCAAAATTTTTATTGTAATTATTATCATGATAAGAAAAATAAAAGTTATAATATGATGTGAATTTGTTACAGTACTGTAGGGCCCCATTATGCAAGGCACAGTAGGTTAACTAGTATCAAATAGCTAATTTTGTTATTGAAAAATAGGTTTTGTTTCTGGACTCAGAAGTGAGTTCAGAGAAGAGTTTGATCCAAGAATAGTTATAATAAATTTAGACACCTGACGTGACCTTTGAGTCAGTGATCAGAGTGAGTCGTTTTTGTCCCCATCTCGTGCGTGGGAATGATGATTACGTCACCACGGAGAACAAGAACTTAGCTTTTTAGAATCAGTCTGAGCTTAGAGGCGATACCGTTCAGACCGGGTGCGAGCATGTAGCCGGCAAACTGATAAGGCCCCGTTTTGGGAGGGCAGAAGATATCCCAAAAGGAACCAGAAAATAGCCGAAGTATGAGAGTCGAAACCGGAATCCCCCTGACAGCAAACGAACTAAGAAATAAGAAACTTGTGTGAGAATAAAGAAACTTATGTGAAATTTCCCTTCAAAAAATTCGTGTCTCGTGTATTCATTCTGGCTGAGACAGACCTCTTCCTTCGATCAAGACGACACAGCCAGCGAAGACTAGACGAATCACAGGCCAAAGAAGAGAACAGAAGATAAGGTAAACCTTGAGATTTATTTGAGAAGAACTTTTTAGGAACTTTAAGAAATGTATAATGAACTTTCCGTGATTTGATATAAGTTGAACTGAAGCGTTTATAAATGGTAAAAGAACTCTTCCGAGACTGTGAACAGTACGTTTTTATATGTGGAATAAGATTTATAAAAGTTATATGTGAACATTATGTTATTTGATGCCGAGAGCTTTAAGAGACGTGTCGCAATGGAACATTCGTTATTTGAAAAATAAGATCTGTAACGTGTATCGTTACAAATTATCATTATTATAATTTTTATCAAAATAGTAGTTTTATTATAAATAATAATTATTGTTATTATGTTTATTATTATCATGTTCATTTTAATTGTTATCATTATTATTGTTATAAACATTATTGTTTATTTTATTATAATTATTTTTTAATTGTATTATCATAATATTTCTAATATCATCATTATTATCATCATTATTATTAGTTTTATTTTATTATTATTATTATTATTATTATTATTATTATCATTGTAACTATTTTTCATATTTTGATTTTTATTATCATTATGTTTATTATTATAAGTTTTATTATTTTAATTATTGTAAAATTTTTATTATTTTAATTTTTATGTTTTTATTTTCATTATTAATATCATTTTTCTAACAATTTTTATTATTATTATCATTATTATTGGTATGTTTATTTTTATTTTTATTTTTATTTTTATTAATATTATCATTATTATTATTATTATTGTTTTTATTATTATTATTGTTGTTGTTATCATTATTATTTTTTGTATAATTAAAATTTCTTTACTATGATTATTCCCTTTTTTGTATTATTATTTTTTAATTATTAATGATTATTATTATTATTATTATTATTATTATTATCATTATTAATTTTTATCATTATTTTGTAATAATTTTCATTCTTATTATTATTATCATCATAATTTGTATCACTATTATTTTTATGTATTTTATTATTATTATCAAAAATTCTATCACTATTTTTATTATTATTATTACCATGATTGTTGTTATTATTTTTATTATTATAGTATGTTTATTATATTCATTATTATTATTTTTATTATAATTTTTAATATTATTATTTTTTTATTATTATAATAATTAGTCATTATCGTTGTTATTGTAATTATTACGATTTTTATAAAATTTATAAAATCGGAGGACCTATGTTTTGAGGCATTTCCGTCCGTCCGTCCGTCCGTCCGGACTTTTCTCCGCAACCATCCATTGAAATTCTCTGAAATTTTGCATAAAGTTGTAACTTTTACCAGATTAGAAAGTGACATCCTTAGATTTAAAAAAAAAATCTGATTAGCCCCCCAGGGGGTCAACATGCCCCAAAATGGCCAAAAATGATATGTTTTGCCCCATAACTTTTCATCCATCCATTCAATTTCTCTGAAACATGTGGAGGCAATTGCTCCTAATAGAAAATAAGTATCGCTGACCTTGGAAAAAATCTGGTTCGCGCCCCCAGGGGGTCAAAAGCCCCCAAAATTGCAAAAATTACCCTTTTCTCTCATAACGTTTGATCCATCCATTCAATTTTTTTAAAACTTGGCCAAAATGTAGAGGCAATTGTTCTGGATATAGAATGAACATCCTTGACCTCAGAAAACTTCTGTTTTTCGCCCCCAGGGGGTGAAAGGGGGGGGGTCAAAATGCCCCAAATTGCCAAATTTATTGCATTTAACACTCACCACATAAAGTCACATACAGAGGGGGACCACGCATGCGCGGCTTGTTTGTAGTATTATCATTTTAATGTTTTAATTATTATTATTATTATTATTATTATTATTATTATTATTATTATTGTTATTAAATGATTATTTTCATTATCATTGTTACTTTTATTTATTATTATTATTATTGTTATTATTTTTCTTATTATTATTATATGATTATTTTTATTATGAATATTATTATTATGTTTATTTTTATTAATTTCATAATTTGTATTATTGTAAGAAGTTTATTATTATTATTTCTATTATTTTTATGTTTATTATTAATATTACTATAATAACACTTTTTATTATTATGATTGTTATTATTTTTTATTATAATTACTTTGATTATTATTATTATTCTACTATTTATATTTTTTATTATTATTATTGTTATTATTATTATAATTATTGTAGTGGTTATGATTATTTTTAGTATAATTATATATTTTTTTATTATAATGATTATAATTTGTATTATTATTATCATAATTATTTTTTATTGTTAGTATTTTTCTTGTTATTCTTTTTATTTATTCTTATTTTTATAATAAGTTTTATTATTATTATCATTATTATTTTATTATTAGTGTTTATTTTTGTTAGTTTTATTATTAGTAGTTTTATAATTATTTTTGTTATCATTATCATTATTATTGTTATTTTTAGTATTATTTAAATTATATGAATTATAATTTTAATTATTATTACTATTATTATTTATATAATCATTATTACTATTATTATTCTATAATCATTTTATTTTTAATTTTTATTATTATTATTATTGTTAGTGTTATTACTATTTTTTGTTATTATTTATTGTGTATTATAATGATTATAATTTTTAATATTCTATTTGTATCATGTTTTATTATTAATATTGTCATTATAATTTTTATTATTTATTTTAATTGTTGACATTTTTATTGTTATTATTTAAATTTTGTCCTTGTAATTTGTATAATTATCATTACTATTTTTATTTTTAGTATCACTTTTATTATTTTTATAATTTATATTTTTATTATTTGATCATTATTACTTTTATTATTATCATTATTCGTTTTTCATTATTTTTATTAGTATTATTTTAATTATTATTTTTATTTTTAAATATTTTTACTGTTATTTTTGTTATTATATTAATTACTTTAATGATTATTTTTATTTTTATTAGTGTGAATATTTTCATTTTATTTATTATTATTTTTATTAGTTTTATTATTATCAATATTATAATTTTGTTATTTTTGTTATTATTATTATAATTTATTATAATTGTTATCATTATTACTTTTATTGTTATTATTATCATTATTATTATTATTATGTTATGTCCTCACAAAGAGTTATCACACAATTTATCGTCATCGATTGCTCACCGATAACAACCGTTCGTGTTCCCTGGAGTCTGACCTACAACAATTCATCCCAGATGTCTAATACTCTCCACCTCTTATCGATAACCACCGCAAATGACCTTGCGGTATCTCAACAGCGGACATCTATTTATTATCTGCTGGTAACGGCTATTAGTGTTCTCTGAAATTTGAGTGACAATACGTCTTTTCAAAGTCTCAGGACTCTCTGCATTTTTCCAGTTGAGGTCTTCCTCCTCGGTCGTCCCATCTTTCTTGACC
This sequence comes from Sepiola atlantica, assembly GCA_963556195.1. Classification (NCBI taxonomy): domain Eukaryota; kingdom Metazoa; phylum Mollusca; class Cephalopoda; order Sepiida; family Sepiolidae; genus Sepiola; species Sepiola atlantica. The sequence goes on from OY744526.1 coordinate 94,462,169, forward strand.
CTTCACGAATATATTGTGTGGTATCAGCCGAGGCTGGTTCCATCACTTTTGGTAGGGGGCAGTTTATGAGATTTCTAGCGGTTTCTGTTCCTTGGTGCATGTGGTGGTGTTCTTCCTGTGGTTTCGCTTCTTTCCTCTTGTACCATCTATTTAACTCGTTACCGTTCGAAGCTCATGTGCTTTTGTTTCCGCACTCGATGATTTTCCTTAAGATTGCAGCTGTTTTGATCATTGTATGGTCTCAGTGATCTCTTTAATTCCAATTTCTCCCAGTCTTTTATTCCAGTTTTGGGGGGCCTGTTCCTAGTGCTCCTACGATTATTGGTATTATATTGACTTTCTTCATGATCTATATCCCGTTTAGTTCTATGACAAGTTCCGTGTATTTACTTCGTTTTTCAGTATCCTTGATTCTCACTCTGTGGTCTCCTTGCTTGTATACGTTTATCCATTTGCATCACTATGCAGAGGATTTTGTGATTTTCATTTTTCCAGTTCTGTCTCTAGTTTATGTTTGTACCATTTGTCTGCGTGTTCGAGATGCAGTCGTTTGCATAGTTTCCAGTGTACCGCTTTCCCCACGAAGCCGTGTCTGTTCGTGTATTCTTTCGGGGATAGTTTGCTGCATTCACTTATTATGTGATTTACTGTTTCGTCTCTTTGTTAACACAAACTGGATTTACTGTTTTCTTGGGTTTTATCTATTGTAGTTTTAATGTAGGTAGTCCTAATCTTATTGTTCTGTGTAGCTGTCAGTAGTGATTTTGTTTCTGTGTCCAGGTCTCTTTTTCTTAGCCATTCCCAGGGATGTTGGTTAGTCTCTTCTCTGGTCATTCTTATGAAAAGTCTATGTAGTGGGTTTTTTTTCCTACTTTTCTTGTCTTTTTGTTTCTGGTTTCGGATTTTCCCGAGTTGTTCATTGGGGCGGTGTCTCTTGCGGTCAGCAGCCTTTCTGTGTTCTGGGTTATGTATTTCTCTAACTTTTATTATTATTATTATGATTATTATTATTATTAGTAGTAGTAGTAGTAGTAGTAGTAGTAGTAGTAGTAGTAGTAGTAGTAGTAGTAGTAGTAGTTACTAAAAATGTTCACAAAAATCATTATCCGTGATCGCTCACTAACAACAAAATATAGTATTTCCTGTAGTCTGAGTGACAACAAGTCTCATTAGATTACCAGTAAATGTCCGCTTTTTCAATAACTTTGCATTCTTGCATTTACCATGTATTTCTCACTTATAACGACCCTTAATTTTCTCTGGAATTTGAGTAGCAATAAGCATCCTCAGTACTCTCGGTGACATTCCAATCTAAGTCTGGATGGTGCTCTCCCTTCTCGATCTTTCCATCCTCATAGACCCTTCACGAACATTCTGCGTGGTATCAGTTTCAGTTCCCTGTGATTCGTACAATCGTTTTTCTATTTTGGTTGTGTTTACGCAGCATCATTATCCTACTGTAAATTACCGGTGTTACCTGGTTGCATCGGTTAGCTTCTACACTCGATGATATTTTTCAATATTTCAACTGTTTCGTCTGTTGCGTTTTTTTGTACGGTGTCAATCCTCTTTTTGATTCAAATTTCTCCTAGTAATGTTTCCAGTGTTTTCAGAAATGTTCCTAGTGCTCCTACGATTATTTGTATTAATGCAGTTGTCTTTGTGTTGCATATTCCTTTATTGTCAACTCACTAGGAGTTGCAACACAAGTCACAATCAGTGATTGTTCACTATTAATACCCCATGGTGTTCCCTGGAGTATGAGTGACAACATGACTCCCCAGATTTCCAGTACTCTCCATCTCTTTCGATAACCATTGCGAATGACTTTGCGTTATCTCAACAACCGCGTACCATTGATTTCTCGCTAGCACCGACCATTCACTTTCTCTATGATTTGGGTGCCAATAAGCCCTCAAGGTCCGAGTACTCTTCGCACTCTACCAGTGGATGTCTGGTTAGTTGTTATATCCTAAATTACATAGGACATACTAAATTAAGAATACGCCGAGTGGTTCGCGTTTAACAGGGATCCGGTAGGAAGTAGAGACGTTTACTCTTCGCTCTCGTCCCGATATCACTGCCCGTCTTATATACGTACTTTCGTATATAGTCAATACCTGATTACTTCCCTTTATGTTAGTTTCGTATTTATGCCAATCATGACCTTTACAACACCTTCCCCTGAAGCTGAAATACTCCCGATTTTAGCTTTAGTACCGTTTCCGTTTAGGATCAGGGCTTAAACGCCTGATGATTTTCCTTTTTCTGGTGCTCTTCCTTCTGGTCTGCGTTACCTGCGGTAAGGAATTCTGTCCATCCCGTATGGTATGTTCAGGGGATACATTCATGGTTTCAGGTATACATACTGGCTTTGGTATATCAAATGTATCACATAATGTTTCCATTGGAATTTCTTCTGTATTTTGCGAAATTCTGGGACGGATTTGATTTATGTGTCTTTTACAGACAAAACTTGAGCCTTGAATGGTATAAACCATGTTCCCAATTCTTTTCATAATGAAACCGTCCACCCAATGATTTTTTCCATTCTGAAAATTTTAAAAATACACTTTGTCCCCTGAGGAATAGCACTTTACTTTCAAGTTTTCTCCTTTATAACTTTTCTTCTTCTCAGGTATAAGTCTATCGAAGATAGATCTAATTTTTCTAGCAAACATCAGTTCTGCAGGGGATGAATTAACATTATTATTTCGGTTCGGGGTTACCCTGTAGATTGCTATAAATGTTTGTATAGTTTGCTCATCTGTGTCCATATTCAGGTTTTTCTTTATTTCCCGTTTAAATGTGTCCACAAATTTTTCTGCCAACCCATTCGACCTAGGATGGTAAACAGGTGTCGGGATATGTTGAATATTCAGCGATTTGCAGAATTCTTTAAATTCGTGACCTGTAAATGCTGTACCATTGTCACTTACTATGGTTATTGGTACACCAAAACGGCTAAAGATTTCGTTAAGTACATTTACAGTGTTCCTTGCAGTTGGATATCTGGTTTTAAATATCTCTGGCCATTTAGAGAAAGAATCTACTACAATTAAGTAGAAAAAAACATTTAGAGGTCCGGCATAATCAATATGTAGACGTGACCAGGGTAGGTCCGTTTTCGGCCATGGGGTCGTTTTTACTGGCGGATCTCGGGCTGCTAACTGACATCCTTTGCATGCTTTGACACAGTTTTCTTCTTCTTTGTCCATACCAGGCCAATATGCGTATCCTCTAATTAAGGATTTCATTCTTGAAATGCCAAGATGACCTGTATGGAATTCCATTAATATTTTCCTTCGTAATGCCTGTGGAATTACGATTCTATCAGCATACATCAGTACACCTTCACAAATTGAAAAAAATGTAGTTTGTCCTACTTTGTTACTTTTTTCCCTCAGTCCAAATTGAGTTTTCATTTTCTTTATGTTGTGGACCTAGGTAAGGCCGAATGAATGACACAGGAACACATGGTTTAAATGAACAAAGGTATATATTATATAATAGAAAGAAAGAGATACAAGGAGATGGTGCTCTCAACCGCCATTGCCAGTTTGCCTGGGAAGAAGAGAACAAGTGTCACGTGCTTCCCGTATTTATAAGGTGGACGAGTCCATTAGTTCTCCGTAGGTAGGTACGGCACCATAACACTCCCCTTCCAAGCCTTACCTCCTCAGGAGTCTTAATAACGTTTCCTTTTCGGATCTATCTCTAGGTAGTCCGGAGCCATTCGTTTTCTTTTTGGTTGTCGTTTACGTGTGACTACCTGGGGTACTGGTAAGTTGAAGGTGTCATATATCACGTCCATCACGTCTCCTCCTTGTGGGGCGCTGTCAGTGTCATCTGACAGTCTTTTTCTGATCTGATTTAGATGTCTCTTATGTGAGAACCGTGGTCCTTTTATGATATAGACCATTGATCCGATCCTCTTTTCAATTGTACCGGGATCCCAGAACGATGCATTGTTTTTGAACATCTTAAAATATACCCTATCTCCTGGGTTGTATTTTTTATTCGGTACCGTAGAAATTCGGTCATAATTATTATGTTTAGGTAATAATTTATCAAACACGGACTTCACATTCCGCGCAAACATCATCTCTGCGGGGGATAATGATGATGCTATGTTCATGTTTTTTGTAATTATATATACTTGTAAGAATTGTTGTAAAGCCTTCTCCTTAGGAGTATCACCGGCTTTTTTCAATGCTCTTTTTAATGTGTCTACGAAGCGTTCCGCCTGGCCGTTTGACCTAGGATGATACGGGGGCGTCGTTATATGTCTGATTTGAAACGTCGCGCAGAACTCCTCAAAATCTGATGACGTGAACTGCGTCCCATTATTACTCACCAAACAATCCACTACCCCAAAACGGGCATATAGTTCATGTAGGAATCTTATCGTAACCTCTGACGTGGGACTCTTGCAACGTAGTACCTCGGGCCACTTTGAAAAACTGTCGACTACGATTAAGTAGTAAAATCCTTCCAATGGTCCCGCGAAATCCACGTGAATTCTTTCCCACGGACGGTCGGTCTTTGGCCATGGGCTATGCTTTATATGCGGTGCTTTTGCCGCTAAGGCACAGCCTTTACACAGCTTTACTGCTTTTTCAATGTCGTTGTCCATACCTGGCCAGTACACAAAACTCCTCATTAACCCCTTCATCCTGGTTATCCCTGGATGGCCAACATGAAAATCTTTCAGAATTTGCTTTCGTAGTTTTTCTGGGATGACCACCCTTTCGTTATGCATGAGTACGTCATCACAGAGTAAGAAACTCTTTGCCGCATGTAAATCCTTATCTACCAATTTCATTTTTGTTCTGGTGATAAATTCATCCTCTTGAGCTTCTTTTTTTATCTCGTATAGTGTCACCGGGAGCTCTCTCACTGCGTTGCACAAAATCTCTTTAAAATCTCCTTCTGTTTGAAGAGACGCAATCACTGTGTCTTCTAGAGTCTCTCTCTGTTTTGGCACTAATCTCGACAATCCATCTGCATGATAGATTTTATTTGAATGCAAATGTTGCATTTTAAAGTTGTAGTTTAATAAGATAGTTCCCCATCTTTGTAGTCTATTAGCTGTATATACAGGTAGGCCTTTTTTAGATCCATAAATTGTAATTAGCGGCTTATGGTCTGTCTGTAAGGTAAATTGTCTACCATGTATGTATCGGTGAAACTTTGTTACTGCAAATATTATTGCTAGGGCTTCTTTCTCGATTTGAGAATACTGTTTTTCCGCTGGGAGCAAGGTCCTTGATGCATGTGCAATGGGTTTATGGGTTCCATCAGGCATTTTGTGTAGGATACATGCTCCTAAACCATATGAACTAGCGTCGCTAGCTACGATTATGTCCAATTCTGGGTTGTAATGTGTTAGAAATAACTCTGACGTAAGTCTTTCTATGATTTTATTAAATGCATCCTGACATTCAGGTGTCCATACCCAGGCTTTACCTTTTTTTAATAGCTCATTTAATGGAGCACGCAAATTATGCATTTCTGGGATAAAAGCCTGGTAGTAATTTGCTAGGCCCAGAAAACTCTGTAATGTCATGACGTTTTCTGGTGTCGGCATGTTTTTTTATTGCGGTAGCCCTTTCTGGGTCTGGTCTTCTGCCGTCCTTGTCGATCACATGACCCAGATATTTTATTTCCTCCAGGAAAAAATCACATTTTTCTTCTTTTACTTTGAACCCATAATCTTGGATTCTCGCAAACACTTGATTTACATGTTTTTGGTGTTGTTCGATATCTTTGCTGTTAATCAAGATGTCATCGAGATACGCTATTGCGAAATTCAGTCCGCCCAGCATTGTGTCCATTACTTGTTGGAAAATGGCTGGCGCGACCTTAACTCCGAACGCTAATCTTTCGAATTTATATAAACCACGATGTGTGTTTATACATAACAGCTTAGAACAATCTTTATCCACCGGTATTTGTAGGTATGCCTCACTTAGGTCTATTTTTGAAAAAAATCTTCCTCCATTTAAGCTTGCAAACACTTCTTCCGTGGTTTGGAGTGGGTAGTGATAGTCCGCGAGGGCAGTATTCAGTCCTGTTGAAAAATCTGCACATACACGAATCTCATTAGATTTTTTCTTTACATAAACCGTGGGTGCTGCCCACTGGCTGTGTTGTACTTTTGATAAAATACCCATATTTACCAGTCGGTCTAATTCAGCGTTTATTTTTTCAATCGAGGCGAAGGGTACTTTCCTTTCTTTTCTAAATACCGGCAGTACATTTTCTTTTAGACGGAATTTTGCAGTCATTTTAGTGCAGCATCCAAGACCGCCAGAAAAAACCTCTGGAAACGATTTTTTTAATTCTCGTTGTAGTTTTTCCGATTCTGTTGCGCGACTATTTATTTTTTTACAAAATGTATTTATCGGCAACTTCCATAAACCAAATGCCTGCATAAAATCTGAACCAAAAAGATTATTCGAATCCTTCAGTACCAGTAGTTTGAGTTTTTAGTATTTCCCATTAGGGACACATTTGTGATTAATTCTCCTTCAAATGTAATTCTTTCACCAGTAACTGTGCTTGCCAGCCTGTCTGTTCTTGATGGAGTAGGTTTATTTAATCTCTTCCATGTATGTAAATTTATAATGGAAACGTCTGAACCAGAATCCAATTGCAATTTTATATTTTTATCCAGGATTTTCACCTGTACATATTTTCTTATGTTCATGCATTTTTCCTTCTTTGTCCTAGTGGCTTGAATCCGCATTTTATTTCCTCTGCCCGTTCTGCAGTGCGAACTTTTATGTCCATTTTTTTTGCATTTCATACAGGTTTTAAAACGGAATGGGCACTCATTGTACCAATGTGGATTACCACAGCGTGAACAAGGGCTTGGTGGCAATTTATTTATTTTTTTACTGGTTTGGTTTGTCTTTGTTACATCAAAATTATTATTTCTTATTTTTCTATAGGGTTGAGCTTTTGTTTTTTGATGTACCTTTTTTATATGCGCAATGCCGGACAATTCAATGTCTTTTGAGTCCTGTTTTACATTTACAAATCTTTAACAGTCCTCAGCCAACTTTTGCAGCGTAAGGCTTGGTTCATTCTCTTATTTATTTAGAACTCTGCGCCTTATCTCCGTGTCATTTCCTGAGATTAAACCTTGTACAAAAATTAGACACTTGAAATTATCTGCACTTAATTCAGTTAGTTTAAAATCGTCACAATGCTTGTTCACTATCGATACAAAAGTAGCGTAGTCTTCCTTGTCTTTCTTTACCAGGTTCATGCACTTCCATCGTTTGTGGAATAGTGTAGTTCTTGGACTAAACAGTTCTGTCAATAAACCAACCGCTTCTATGAAAGTTAGCTCGCTAGTTTTCCGAGACAAAATGAAATCCACGAATTTCGTATGGTCTGTGGTATTTAGTTTTCTAAGAAGGAGGAGTAGCTTCTTCGCATCACTCCAACTACCGCAGTCAATTTTATATAGGTCTTCATATCTTCGGAAATATTCTTCAAATGTATTATTTTCCGTGTATGAGTAATTATCAATACTGTTCCAAATTGCGTTCTGCGAAAACGTGTCGTCTTTTTCATTTTTTTTGGTCACTGCGCGATATTGTTTGTATCAGAAATTCCAATCTTTCATCATACTCCTTTTTGTGTAATAAAAGATTTTGGTTCTGTTGTAATAAAAGCTTTTGAAATCTTTCCTCAGTTTGTTGTTGCTGGGAGATTTGGAATTTCGCTAGTTCGGCGATTATAGACTTAATATCTTCCATATTCAACCATTTAGTTTCTGATTTTATTTAGAAAATTAATATTTACCATTATCTTATGATTTTATAAGAGTTCTTTTCTTTAAATTAGCGTTTGCTAGGCGCCGTTTTAATTATGAAAAGATTATGAAACTTTTCCTTTTCTCTATATACGCGTATATTCACTTATTTTTATTTTTTTATTTTTTTGAAAATTAATATTTTCTCGTTATTTAATGAATTTACAAGAAGTTCTTTTTCTTTAAATTAGCGCTGGCAAGACGCCCTTTTAGTTATGAAAAGATTGTGTAATGTTCTTTTCTTATACACGTTTTTAATTTTAACGAAGAGAAAAAAAAATATGTTTCACAATTAATTCTTTCTGCATTTTAAAATATTTCAGTACAAGTCGGAAAAGAGAGAGAGAAAATAAAACTGACCTTTTTTATCGTGCGTCTTTTTTTATGGAGTAGCGCACGTGTGATTCATTTCATGTTTTGTTTCTTAAAATGAAGCACGTGGTGTCGGTTTCATTTTTTTTTTTTTTTTTTGTGCTCGTCAAAAAAAAAACTCGCTGTGACGTTCGTCTCAAAAAAACAATGCTCGCTTCCTTCGTGTTCGGTATTCTTTCTTTTTTTTTGTTAGTTTTCCAAACCAGAGGCAAAAACGCGCATTCAATTTCAGTTGTTTTTTTTTTAAACTAGTTTTCCCAAACTAGAGGAACCGCGCACCTAATTTCAAGCTGTTTTTTTTAATTTTTTTTTTTGTGTGCTCGTCAAAAAAAAACTCGCTGTGACGTTCGTCTCAAAAAAACAATGCTCGCTTCCTTTGTGTTCGGTATTCTTTCTTTTTTTTTTTGTTAGTTTTCCAAACCAGAGAAAAAAAACGCGCATTCAATTTCAGTTGTTTTTTTTTTTCGATAAGCAGTTTTCAAAATTAGAGCAAAACATGTTTATTTCAGTTTTCTTTTTCTTAAAAGAAAACAATTTTCTCGCACTTAAGAATTCAACGTGTTTTTTTGTTTCAGTTGAGTTCCCTTTTCTTCTCTCGACTGTTCGGCAAAAACCTTTGTTTTTCATGCGTGCGGCTTCCTGCAATAACCGTGTGAGTGCATTTTCACGTGGTATTTTCAGTTTTTTGACCTAAGAGTTCGAATTCCTTCGTCGCCATTTGTTGTGGACCTAGGTAAGGCCGAATGATGACACAGGAACACATGGTTTAAATGAACAAAGGTATATATTATATAATAGAAAGAAAGAGATACAAGGAGATGGTGCTCTCAACCGCCATTGCCGGTTTGCCTGGGAAGAAGAGAACAAGTATCACGTGCTTCCCGTATTTATAAGGTGGACGAGTCCATTAGTTCTCCGTAGGTAGGTACGGCACCATAACACTTTATGAAAATGTCTTTTTCAGCTTCTCTTTTAATCTCTTCAAGGGTTATTGGAAGTTCACGTATCATATTACACATTGAACTTGTACATTCGCTTTCATCTTTAAGAGCAGCAATTACTGTCTCTTCGAAACTTTCGTTTCTTTTTGGAATCAACCTTGATAGTGCATCCGCGTGTCCTAACTTTTTCGATGACACATGCTCCATCTTAAACTGATAGTTTAAGAGAGTTACAGCCCATCGCTGTAGTCGATTTGCGGTATGCTTAGGAATGCCTTTCTTTGATCCAAATATCGTAATCAAGGGTTTATGGTCTGTTTGCAATGTGAAGGTCCGTCCATGGAGAAATCGATTATACTTTTTGACTCCAAATATTATCGACAGCGCCTCCTTTTCAATCTGGCTATAGTTTTTCTCAGCTGCAACCAAAGTTCTTGATGCATGAGCGATTGCTTTTGTTGTTCCATCCTCATACTTATGGAGTAATACAGCGCCAACGCCGTAATCATTGGCGTTCGTTGCTAGTACTAACTCCTTGTCTGGATCAAAATGCGCTAATGCCAAGTCTGATAGTAGACATTTCTTAATTTTTTGGTAAGCAGATTCACATTCCTTATTCCAACTCCATTTACTACCCTTTTTTAGTAACTCGTTAAGAGGAGCTCTCAAATTATGCACATTAGGTATGTATAACGCGTAATATTGAACCAATCCCAAAAATGATTGTAGCTTCGGTACTGAGTCTGGAGCAGGCATCTTTTCAATTGCTTCGGCCCGTTGTGGATGTGGTCTTCGTCCCTCTGTCGATTATTTGACCAAGATATCTGATCCTTTCCATAAAGAAATCGCATTTCTCCGGGCTCAATCTGAAACCAAACAAATACTTCTCTGACGTACTTCTTGTGTTCATGCAAATTTCTGCTCTTTATCAGGATATCGTTAAGGTATGCCATTGAAAATTCCAATCCTGCGAGCATCGTATCCATAACCTGTTGAAACAGAGCAGAAGCGACCTTTAATCCCAACGGAAATCTTTTTAGTTTAAAAATACCCTTATGCGTGTTACTGCACAGGTACTTTGAACATTCGTCATTGACTTTGATTTGCAAGTATGCATCCGAGAGGTCTATTTTGGAAAAAAAATTTCCTCCGTTTAGTTTTGAGAATAGATCTTCTGCCGACGGAAGTGGGTAATTGTGGTCCTGCAAACAATCATTAAGGCCCGTCGAAAAGTCAGCGCAGACTCTTATTTCGTTATTCTTTTTCTTCACATATACCGTCGGACTTGCCCAATCCGTGTGGTCAACCTTTTCAATGACGTCTAATTGTTGAAGTCTCTCCAACTCCTTCTCTATTGCGTCCATCGATGAAAAAGGTACATTTCTTTTAGGTTTGAACACTGGGGTGGCATTTTTCTTCACCTCAAATTTTGCTTCTGTTTTCACACAGTATCCAAGTTTTTCGGCAAAAACTTTTGGGAATTCTGCATTTAAATCGTCCATGAAGCCTTCTATTTGATGCACACTTTTAAAAGCCGGAAAGGCTTTATTAGTTTCTTCCTTCGAGAAGACACCGTTTCCCTCAGTTTGTGAACTCATTCGATCTAGATAAAAAAGCCGAAGTGTATGACATCGAATCTCGACATTTAGCATACCTAGACCGCCCTCAGAAGGATGGAGATAACAAATCTCGCGACGGACTATAGGGGCTTTGCCAAGCCACAATAACTTGAGAAGAGCCCGCTGCATCTCAAGCAGTGTATCCGACGGAAGAGGAAGCACTGATAGTCGATATAGGATGATCGGATAAATGTGAGAGCAACACACCTCCGCTCTCCCCTTTAACGAAAGATTTCTACGGATCCACAGACCAGCTGCGGCCCGAATCGCTTTCAATACTTCCGACCAATTTTTCTCCAGATGCAGATCAGGACCGAACCAGACGCCGAGTAGCTTGCAAGGCCCGTCTGTCCAGTTAAAGGGCCCCTGCAGGGGTACAACTTTCCAGGCACCAATGCGCAAGCCAACAGACTTGTCGCAGTTAATTTTGGCACCTGTTATCGTTTCATACATTCTGATTTCTCTGTCGACGACACTAATCTCGGCACTGCTCGTTACAAGCACAGTCAAGTCGTCGCCAAAGGCGGAGTACTTTAACGTGGTGCAAGCACCTGCCAAAGTAATCCCATTAAGGACCGGATTCACCCTTAGCCTGTGAAGGAAGGGCTCGAATACAAGCACATAAAGCATCGGTGAAAGCGGACATCCCTGACGAAGAGATCTGGATAATCTGAAGGGCTTAGACATCACACTATTCACGTCTACCCGCACACCGGGGTTCGCATACAGGAGGCGAATCCAAGAGCGAAACTGCGGACCGAAACCGGCCGCAGACAAAACAGCCTCAATGCTTTGGACTGATCTAAATTGATCAGCGTGGCTTCTGTGTCGACTTTATCTATGATCAGGCGTATCGAGTGCAAGTTATCTTGAATGGTCCGACTCTTTACAGCACAAGTCTGTTCAGGGCTAATTAGACCAGCCAAAACAAGCTGCAGTCGATTAGCTAAGATCTTGGCCAAAATCTTTAACTCAGCATTTAGCATCGTTAAGGGCCTGAAATTATCTAACCCATCCCCACCATTTTTGCTTTTGCGTAACAACTTCACTATACCCATGGTCAAGTACTCGGGAATAGTCCCATTCCTAAACCACGAGTTAAATAAAACTGTCAGCAAGGGAACAAAAATGTGCAACATCCTCAAATACACGTCGTAGGGCAAACCATCAACACTGGGAGACTTGTTAAGGCCAACCCACCTCAAGGCTTCCTGAACTTCTTCCTCCGTTATGCAACCTTCGCACCTAGCTGCTTCGGTCGCCTCGAGACGAGAAAAGTTAGCTAAATAGGGGTCAAAATGTATTAATGACAGACCGGGTTCCTTGGTAAAAAAATCCTGGAAATGAGAACGAAACGCGTCCAGAATACCTTCGTTTGTGGTCACGAGACGCTTATCCGGCAATGAGACACGTGCGATATGCCGATCAGCACCTTGTCGACGTTCCTCTGCACGCAATTCAGCGGTCATATTTGTTGCTTCTTGAGGCATTCTCTTTAACCTAGCCCTAATCACTAGAGCTTGGTGCTGATGCATAGCAACAGACGCAAGCTTTGCCTTAATTATAGTAACTTTAGCACTATCCCCCGCCTCCACCGTCCGATCTAATCTAGAATCTAGTGCCACTTTAGCTGTTCTAGTTTCTTAGATTGAGTCGTCGGCTAAAATCAGCAGAAAAGGACCTAATTACCTTCTTAAAGTGAACCCACTTCCTATTCCCAATTACAGCCACCGTCAATTCCCGCTGTAAGGTTAGTAATAGCTGTTCCTGGTAGCCCTTCACATCGAACAACGAAGTGTTGAGCTTCCAGTAGCCAGCCAATCTAGGCTTAGGTCTATCTAAGTTTACTCGAACCCGAACAAGTCTATGATCCGAGTAAACTATATTATGAAAACTTGGACATTCTAATAATTCTACGTCGACTCTCCTAATTAAGAACCGGTCGATATAACTCGAAAGTTGTACCGCACCGGAGCCGCGCCTAGCTGTCCAAGTCCATAGGCTATCACGGGGCTTTTCATTCCGGAATTTATCGATAAGATCAAACTTATCGACAAAATCCCGAAATGCCTTAGCATCCCGATCATTGTTAGATCCCCTACCCTGATTACGATCTATATCGGGATCCAGGACCGCGTTCCAGTCTCCCGCTAAGATGACCGTCCGAGTTGTACTCATGAACTGCTCGATCCGTTGAAAGAAAGGAGTAAGCTCAGAATGGATATTGGGCGCATAAACCCCAATGAGTCGAAATGCCTTATCTTTTATGGTAATATCCAAAACGCACAGCATACCTTCCGGATCCATGAAACAAGGGTCACACGACGCATCTAAAGACTTATTTACTAGCCAGGAAACACCCCTTGAGCGAGAATCAAAGTACAGTGAGTAGATGCGAAAACTCCTAGTCAGCGCACCCAAATAGTCACCTGGAATTAAGTGGGTCTCCTGCATACAACATACATTCACTTCAAGGTGCTGAAGGTCTGTAACAACTCGAAATTTACGAGAGTCGGCCTTCAGCCCATGTACATTTAAGCTTGCTAGATAGAGAGCCATTGAGAGTTCTTAGGGTTGGGTTCCAGAAACGAACATCGATGACGTCAGGATGCCGACGGCTCTCCCAAAAGACTGTGTGCCCATCTGAATGTTGATTTGGCCATCATGGGAGATGCCGCCAACATCCAAGGGGTAGGTTAGTTTGGCTATCCTATACAGGGAGGGATGCAAATAAACAGGGACCCTCCCAACACAATCTTTTCGTAAACATTTCAAGAATTCATTTTTAAGGATAGCCACGGGCTGAGTTAATTTAAAAGTATTATTTGCTTCCCTTATCATTAGCCAGAGCCCCTTAGCTTCTTCAGGTTTCCTAATTACAGTCAGAACTCTGGTAGCGTTAGGGAAGTTTAAGGGTCCCTCAACGGACATGTTTCCCACCTCCCTAAACTCTAAAAGTTTTTTTAGGTCTGCAACTTTGTAATTTTTCACTGTCTCTTCTTACACTTCATTTGTTACGCATAAGTTTATTCCTGGGAGAAACGCAGTCTTTTTCCTTCTTTTCTCCAGGGAAGGGTTTCTGTGCCTTTTTTGAGATGAGGGTGGAGGTGGAGGTGGCATGTCTTCTTTCATTGGGGAGTGGGAAGGGGTTGTGTTTTTGTTTACGAGAAAGGGAGAGGCGGGAGCTAGCTGTTTTGCAGGGGATGGAGGGGGAGTATTTTGGGGAGTGTTTTGTGGGGTGACTAAAGGGGAAGGTTTGGGAGAGGAGACGACTTTGCTTTTTTTAACTGGGCTTAGAGGGATTAATTTGTATTCCTTGTTTTTCAAGGGAGTGGTGATTGGAGGAGGCATAACTTTTGGAGGGAACGTGGCTTCGTAAGACTGTGAGTTTCGGAAGTTGACTTTGTTTTAGGGGAGAGCTGAGGGCTTGGTTTTTGAGCGGGATATTTGGCGGGGGACTGTGAACTAATATTTTGGGAGGGAGATTTAGGGCTTTCCGATACTTTATTTCTGTCCAATTTATTTTTAAGGTCCCGGATTTCGAGGTATTTATCTTTGCCAGGATCCTTTTTTAACATTTCTTGCTCTCGCATTTCATCCAGTGATTGACGACCAGGTGTCTTTTTCCCAGGAACAATAAGCCACTCTTTTTCCTCTCTGTCCTCCTGTTTACTCAGACCAGGGAGCACTGGGTAGTCGTCGTTATCAGATTTTGAAGAAGGTGAATTGATGGGCATCCCCACTCTTGTTGTCATTGGTACCCCTAAGTGTTGGCCCACTCTTGTCTTTATCGTCGTGGGCTTTCTTTGAGGGCATTCAATGGTGAGGTGACCGACTTCCTCACACGCCCAACAAACAGGCCTTCGTCCGGCCATAATTACCGGCAGTTTTTCATCCCCTACAATCAAATAATAAGGGATGCTGTCAAATGCTTTTTTATCCAGAAGAATTTCGAATGATCATAACCCTGCATGCTCATCCCAGGTTACGGACGTTATGTCTCCATATTTAAAAAAAAAGCACCTAAATGTTTCCCATCCACATGGAACGGGACGTTAAAAACTGACACCGCCGTTCTCCGTTTTCCCAAATATTCCATCCGAAGAATATAATCCTTAGTTATAATTTCCGTCTGGGATAGTTTGACACAAGTTTCTTCATTTGGAAACAACGTGTTCCAAGTGTTGTAACCTTTACATCTTATAATTCGTAGAGGTTTATAACCTGCCGTTAAAAGTAGTTTCGTAATTAGATCTGAAGACGATCTGATAACTTTTTTTTTACTTTTTGTCAGCAACAAACATGATAATGCTTTTTTTTTTTCATTTCCTCCAACTTTGGAATATCCACCAGTAGTCCAGTATCGGTCACTAAATGTAGGCACTGTTTCGCCTTCTGAATAAAATCGTTGACATTTATAATAATTTTAGGAGGCTTACTCCATTCTGAACATCCAGGAGTAGCCTCGGCCGGCTTCTTCTGCTCCTCGATAATATTCATCTTGTCAGCCGGCTTCGGGCTACAAGTAGCCGTCGCCATTATGGTTATAAAACTTTATAACCAAAATAAGTAAAAAAAAAAAATTTTTTTAAAAACAGCAGTGGTAAAAAAAAAAGGAAAAAAAAGCTTCACCACGAAAAAGTCAGTTCAAAAACAACAACAGTAACAATAACGGCAGCGATAACAACAGCAACAAGAAATTCAACAATGGTAACAATAATACTTAACGATCTTTGAAGGGGAATAACGCAACAAAAAAGTAATCTGAGGAT
The DNA here is from genome assembly GCA_963556195.1 of Sepiola atlantica. Classification (NCBI taxonomy): domain Eukaryota; kingdom Metazoa; phylum Mollusca; class Cephalopoda; order Sepiida; family Sepiolidae; genus Sepiola; species Sepiola atlantica. The sequence continues at coordinate 94,477,701 of OY744526.1, forward strand.
TGAGCAACTCCAACTTCAACTCTCTTCAACTCGAGTCGTTTACTCTTCGCTCTCGTCCAGATATCACTGCCCGTCTTATATACGTACTTTCGTGTATAGTCTATACCTGATTACTTCCCTTTATGTTAGTTTCGTATTTATGCCAATCATGACCTTTACTTCCTCGGTCTTTCCATCCTCCTGGAATCTTCACGACTATTTTGTTTGGTATCAGCCGAAACTGGCGCCATCACTTATTTATTTATTTATTTATTATTTGTGCCAAATATGATTCGGATTGCAGAAAGGATTGTGAATTTTATTAACGATTCCATTGGTGATATTTTTAGAGAATCACCTTCTTATTAAAATTAATTTTATCTGATTGTTTTCTTTTTAAACGGGCTTTTCGCACTTTTTAATTTGATTTTCCATCCCTCGCATCATGACTTATCTCTTCTCTCCTTTCTATTTCGTATTCACCTTTCTGATAAACAAACCAATTTCTAACATGGCTGACCGGTTCACATCATTCAATCGTATCACATTCCTGTCTTTATTTATAGACTCATTCAGCTTTTTCAGTTTCCTTTTTTTATAACTGACTTTTCTTTTCTCTTCGATTGTTGCAATCCTGTTACTGTGACCTTTCAAGTTATCCGAGAGTTATTTTGGGTTTCGGTTTTCTTTCAAAATGACTTTCACTCAGTCGTGACAAAAACAGAATTCACAATATCATTGAAAGAACATAAATATAAGATTGGTATTCTGTGGAGCTGTTCTTTTGTATGTAGAATCATTATTTTGCCGCTAAGTCAGTAGATATTATTTTGCGATGTTGGGCTGTTACAACACTATCCATGGTCTGTATGTTTGTTAATTATTAGAAACTAGCAGGGAAACCCGATGTTGCTCGGGATGTAATGAGGGTCACTACTATGTGCTTTTTCACTATGCATATATTACTTGCTTTGTTCTTAGTGCTCTCTCCTTCTGTTTCGCCCTTTTTACTCAAATATAGTCGGAAAAGTTGAAAAAGTTGAAATGTTCGAACGCTCTTTGAATTACTGTCGTAAACTGGATAAACGTATTTGAAGTTTTAAGGAGTGTATGTCCCCATTGACCACTTCGAGGTAAAGGCACGATGATATTCGGAATATAGAGTGTAACTTCCATTGTCTTCCCCAGATAATTTTAAACATGTGATACAAATTTCATCAAAATGAGATACATTTGAAGTTTTAAAGGAGATTCGGCCCAATATATCCGCTTAGGTTAGATGGCTACTTAAAGATTCGGTACTACTTGCATTGTCTTTCCCAGACATGTTATACATATGATATGAATTTCATGAAATAGAATATATATTTGAATTTTTAAGGGGGTATGTCGTCATACGTGATCACGGAGAAATTAAGTCATATTTATAGTTAAAGCGGCAAGTATAAATATCAAGACATTCTATAGGATTACACGGCAGAGCCGGAGTCTTGCACATATTCATATTTCTGTATTATATGTTTATAAATAGTTTTTCATTATATATACATATATATATATATATATATATATATATATATATATATATATATATATATATATATATATATATATATATATATATATATATATATATATGGAAAATGAAAAAAAGAAAACCCGAAAATATTATTACTGTATTCATCAACGTTTCATCTTTATTTTAAGACTTTCTCAGGATGATTGGTCTGAAGAAATGATACAAAAGTACAAACATCTGAAACAGTAGCAGTAGGAGGAAAAAAAGCTCAAAGGGCCGCTAATGAAAAGATAAGTTATGAGAAACATATAGATAGTAGCAGTGGGAGGAAGTCTTGAAATAAAGACGAAACGTTGACGAATACATAAATAATATTTTTGGGTTTCCTTTTTTCAGTTTCCGTTACGTTAGAATATATATATATATATATATATATATATATATATATATATATATATATATATATATATATATATATATATATATAGTGAAAAATATAATAAAAGCTCGTAATTCATAATATTTTATTTTTACTAATCAATAGAAATAAACTGAAATTGTAATATTTAGTAGAAAAAGATGGAAATTATTTTACAATTCAGTAATAAATCGTTTTCGAGATGTATTTCATTCCGCCAATTATTTCCAGTCTCGATTTCGTATTTACAAAAAGGCCGCTCATACGATCGTAATTCAACTTCACTAAATAAATACTTTTCGGTTTAAACAACACGGTGATGATATTATTGCAAAAGCGTACAATAAACTGTTATTTATTGTACACAATAAACATACAATCAAGGAAGGCGCGAGAGCGCTCTATCCTTTAATAGACTTCAAAAATGGCTTATGCTGGAAATCTCATTTCTTTGATCAATCATAACTCAAAAACCAATAAACCAAATTAGTTAAAACTTTGCACAAAATGTTTATTTTATAGGTTCTATAAGTGTGTAGAATTTCAGCATCATTAGTCAAGGCAACCCAGAGATCCAGAAAGTTCAATCATTAAATCATGTTATCTGTGTGTGCGTACGTGCGTACGTATGTGCCACCCTGTATCTCATCAACTATTTGATGGATTCAGATGATTTTGGGCAGAGATAGAGGTTCTAGGGTCTAGTTGATGGCATTTTAATTTCAGTTTACCATATACCTTAGTTTTCCAGAAAATTCCAAAAAACCTTTTAAATGACCATTGTATTGAGGCATAGCCTATACAAAAGTAGTGACATTCCATGATAAATGCCAGTATACTGAAATCATATGCCCTTAATGGAGTTAAGATGAAAATTTATATACACTAAATGTACAAAAGCAAGGAAATTCCCAAATGTTTACACTTTTATTGTCATTAAGGGTATGCGAGCACAACAAGGCTATGTATTTTACTGGTAGGATTTTTTCTTCAGCGCACCTCACACACTTCATTCACTCATGCATAGAGATTTATACTGTAGTGATGTGATAATGAAATAGTTTGGTTGATATGTCATATGTTTAATTAAAATAAAAGCGTAAAAATGTGAGTTATTCCTTGCTTTTGTACATTTAGTGTAAATGAATTTTCATCTTAACCCTATTAAGGGCATATGATTTCAGTATACTAGCATTTATCATAGAATGTACATAAACTCAGTAGTAAACAGCGTATATTTTAGCTTAAGTATTCAGTAGACAAGAAGACAAATTATCTAACAATTGTAACTTTAATTCACAAAATAAAAGAGTTATACTTGCATAATTATTTCATGAGCTATTTCATGTCTCGATTTTGTATTTTTAAATCGGGCGCCAACACGATCAGCATTTGCCTTAACTATACAATTTTTTCTCATAGTCATATAAACACATTTCGTTTCGCAACGTAATAATATCATAAATTCAATAAACTAAATTTAATAGACATAATAAACGCTGACAAGAAACGAATAATAATCACACGATTAGATGATGACTACGTGTTTGGGGATTTCTTCTTTATCTGTCCTTAATTATCTACCTTTCATTCATTCAAACACAGAGAAATATGTAAGTAACTAAATGATGAGAGATGAGTTGCGTTAAAAGTTGGATTTTTTTACATTAAACCATCGTCAATCCACTTGTATAAATATGTTTTTAAAATGAAACAACATTTAGTTTCGTAACATCACTGACAAAGTAACACAATATAAAATGCAACAGGGTCAAATTAAATGATATTTTACAAATCAGATTTCAAAAATTGCATCTACTAGAATAGGTTTCGGTGAACTCGAGAATTAGTCAACTTTTCTAAAGTGTTTGTATATTGTTGAAAAAAAAACACAACTGATTCAGTTCGCCAAAGCTAAAATAGAGTTGTCATTTTTTAAGATAAAAATAATTAAACGTATTGGCTTGATAAATGGTAAAAATACGATTCATTCCCATATACAGGGGTTCTATTTTTGCTTTTCAGTGACAGAATCCCTCGGTTTCGTCACGTCAGCGTCTCTATGACGAATCCGAATATTTTGATTTAGCTGACCGGTAAAGGGAGATGTCGTAGGGGTGTAGTTTAAAAATAATTAGATGATTGTTGTTGATTAAATTAAATAAAAGCTAAATATTTGTTAATGAGTATTATACTAATAGTTATAATGTTTTATTGCATTACTCATATAATTAATATTATAACACATTTCTCAAAGTGGATTGTTTTTAATTTATTTCCATGAGCAAGAATTTAATATATTAAACAGATTTAATTTTTACCTTTTTTCTTTCAATATTCTACGTAATGTAAGGACATTGCGATCCCGGACAAAGCCGGGTGGCCTTACTAATATATATATATATATATATATATATATATATATATATATATATATATATATATATATATATATATATATATAGTAAGCTATGAAGATATATATATATATATATATATATATAGTAAGCTATGAAGATTCCCCCGGGGATGAAACGCGGGAGCCTCTGTGTAGTTTTATTGCCATAAATATATTTTCATAGCTTACTACCCAGCTCTACTTATGTATCGAGCACTGTTGAAGTAAATACTGAAAATTGATACATAAAAAATAATATCTCCTTATACAATTTTATGTGGATACATTTAATTCTAATATATATATATATATATATATATAAACATATATTGTTTAATGCACGTATTTCTTGTTGCAAGGCTTTTAATTTATTTTCAATTTGTTTTTGTCTACGTGTGTGTTTTGCTTAATAAGATAGATCTGTAAAATCTCGTATGTTTTTATGTTTGTTTTTTTTACTTTTAAGTAAATCATTGCAATTTTTTAATATCTTTGTTTAATTTTCGTTTAAATAATAAATTTAATCAATTTTGAGTAATCTCGTTTCAATTTTACAAATGTTCTCTTGTTCATTTTCGATTAAAGATGGATTTATGAACTCTTAATTTTTATCTCTGATGGATTATCGTCATTAGAATTTCATGGCTGTAAAATGCAGAATCACATTTGTATGAGTGGTTCGGTCGTCAGTCGCCGATCGTCGGTGGGTAACGTGTGAATTTAAAATATCATTTCTATCGCTAAACGCGCAGATTTAAGAAACGCATTTCATGTTAGAGGCGTTCATTGGAAGTCTGTTGCGTTTAAGTTTGCAATAGCGTGTTGATTAGTCGGTCACTCATCAGTTTAAAATAGCATGTTTATTGTTCTGTAAACCTCAGTTTGAAATGGACTGTTGGTTGTTCTGTCACTCCTCAGTTTTTGAACAACATGTTCGTTGTTCTGACACTCTTCAGTTTTTGAATAGCATGGTCGTTGTACTGTCCCACTTCAGTTTTTTAATAGCATATTCGTTGTTCTGTCCTCCTTAGTTTTTGAATAGCATGTTCGTTATTCTGTCACTTCTCAGTTTTTGAATAGTATATTCGTGGTTCTGTCACTCCTCTCTTTTTGAATAGCATGTTCGTTTTTCTGTCACTCATCAGTTTTTGAATAGCATGTTTGTTTTTCTGTAACACCTAAGTTTTTTAATAGCATGTTCGTTGTTCTGTCAGTCCTCAGTTTTTTAATAAAATGTTCGTTGTTCTGTCACTCATCAGTTTTTGAATAGCATGTTCGTTGTTCTGTCACTCCTCAGTTTAAAATAGCATGTTCGTTGTTCTGTCACTCATCAGTTTTTGAATAGCATGTTCGTTGTTCTGTCACTCTTCAGTTTAAAATAGCATGTTCGTTGTTCAATCACTCCGCAGTTTGAAATAGCGTGTTCATTGTTCGTTAAAGCTCAGTTTGAAATGGCATGTTTGTTGTTCTGTCACTCCTCAGTTTTCGAATAGCATGTTCGTTGGTCTGTCACTCATTAGTTTTCGAATAGCATGTTCGTGGTTCTGTTACTCATCAGTTTTTGAATAGCATGTTCGTTGTTCTGTCACTCTTCAGTTTAAAATAGCATGTTCGTTGTTCTATCACTCCGCAGTTTGAAATAGCGTGTTCATTGTTCGTTAAAGCTCAGTTTGAAATGGCATGTTTGTTGTTCTGTCACTCCTCATTTTTCGAATAGCATGTTCGTTGGTCTGTCACTCCTCTCTTTTTGAATAGCATGTTCGTTGTTCTGTCACTCCTCAGTTTTCGAATAGCATGTTCGTTTGTTAGTCACTCCTCGGGTTAAAATAGCATATTCGTTGTTCTGTCACTCCTCATGTTAAAATAGCATGTTCGTTGTTCTGTCACTCCTCAGTTTAAAATAGCATGTTCGTTGTTCTATCACTCCGCAGTTTGAAATAGCATGTTCATTGTTCTGTAAAGCTCAGTTTGAAATGGCATGTTCGTTGTTCTGCCACTCCTCAGTTTTTTAATAGAATGTTCGTTGGTCTGTCACTCCCTTATTTTTAATAGCATTGTCATCGCTAAATGCGAAACTTGAATACACTGATCTTATTTAAGAGTCATCTAATCGTCTCTATAAGAGGCTAGGTCTCTTAGTTGGTCTATCATGTTTAAATCATGAAAAGCATTCGTTTAGTTCTGTTGTAAATAGCATTTTCATCCCTACGTGCGCAGTGTGAATGGATAAAATCGATTATTTTAGATTCCTACATTAATCTCTAGAAGTGGCTCTGCATGCCTACATTAGATATCGAATTTTCGTTGATCTGTCACACTAAAGTTTAAAATAGCATTTTAGTTGGTTCTAGAAATGTGTCATGGCATATTGTTTAGATGAACAGCCATCGAGGACAACCTGGATCTTTCTTTTGGTTAGGAAGGATCTAATTATATTAAATAGTTTTCCTGTAATACTATATGAGTGGATTTTTAGGAGAGGCTCTTTATGTCAGACCTTGTCAAAGGCTTTGGATATATAAAGCGATACCACCATAGATTCAACTGCCTGATCCAGTGTATTATATATGCGTTCAGAGATGGCAGTTAGGATATCCGCAGTAGATCGTGCTTTTCTAAATCCGTACATATGATCATAAAGAAGTTTAGCATTAACGAGGTGCTGGACTATCGCTAGATTGATTAAGGATTCAAATATTTTAGCAAAGACCGGGAGTAGACTGATTGGGTGGCAGTTTTGAGAATCAGTTCTATCTCAAGAATTCAATAAGACTGGTTCCACAGAGGCAATTTTCCAGCTATCAGGGAAGCAAGATTCAGCTAAATATTTGTTGTAGAGTTTTGAGAGGACAGGGCCTAGTTCATTTCTTTATTACTATTACTGATATAAATTCAGGTATACAAGCTTTGGAGGTGTCAAGGTATTTTATGATGTCCCTGCTCTGAAATAGGGTGATGACTAGGTTTTCAAGTGTGGCTTCAGTCCGCAATGAGAATTTAGTGAGGGGTTGTTTGCTGAGTCCAAAATGGAGTTTAAGGCGAAACGCTGGGCAAATAATTCAGCCTTATTATTTGCCGTGCAAACGACATCATTGTGGTTTGATAGCGGGGAAATTGTTGATTTCTATTGTTCACTAGACTATTGTAGATTTTCTCAGAAATCGCGAGTTCCATAGTTTCTGTGACTGAATGCGTTTTTTGGTTATCTCTGTATCCATTCACTTTGTTTCACCTATCACTACTTTACAATTATTTATTGACTCTATAAATTTCTGTCTATTCGGAGTTGACTTATGGCGGCCGAATTTTCGAAATGCTTGCTGCCTCTTAGCAATAGCAGCTGCACATTCCGAGGTGAACCATTTAGTGGGGTTTTCTGAAGAGTTTTCGCATGGGGACATAGGATTCAATGCCTGATTTGACCCATTCAGTTAACTCATTTGCACACTGATCAGCAGGGAGTGAGAAGTTTTCAATCCATGGGGCGACGCTAATGTGATCTCTGATGGACTCAAAATCAGCGTGATCGTAGTTTCTCGTCGTTTTAAGCAACGGCTCATCAGCTTTTGGACGAGGTTTTAAGGTGATATAAATCATTATCACATTGTGATCAGAGTTAACGAGCAAACTATTAGGATTCACCACACAGGATCATGGTAGTCAGGTCATTATCAGGTCAAGAAGTTAGGCTTGCTGGTCCGCACGATCAGGGAGTCAAGTTGGAAAAGTGACAGTCTGTAAAAGTGAATGAGCTGAGAAATTAAACGTAGAGTTACCAGCTGCATCAGTAAAGCTGGAGAATTCCAGCCAATCACGGCGGTGTGCATTAAAATCCCTAAATACATGTATTTGGGCATTCAGGTCGAGTGAGAGTGCTCTATATATACTTTCAGAGACAGCGTTAAGCCGGTTACAGTCCTCGGTCGAAGGTGAACGGTATAAAAAATAAAAGTAACTAATGCTGTGATGTAAGGTCAATCTAAAGCACATGTAACATAAACTCTTAGCCCGTGCATATGTTTGTCAGAGTATTTACGGTAGAATGGGGGGAAATCAGTCATGTCAAAGTGGTGAGAAGACATTGAAGATTGAATGTTGTTTCACTTATTGCTAGGATATCCCGAGAGTTTTTCAGGAAAAAGGTTTCTACATCGTTAATGCTGGTTCCCCGGATATTTGGGAATGCGAGCCTCAAGGGCGGAGACGAATATGTTTCTTGTTAGGTGTCTGGTTGAGGTTTGATTTTTTTACTTTGTAAGTTAACGTTTGATTTTAGGTAATTTGCCCTTTTGTTTATAATGGACTATTCCAAACTGTTTAGTCTTTCCATTCTTTATTAGCTTCAACTTTAATAAACAGGAGATAACGACGGAAGTGCTAGTGATAGATTACACATAAGAGCATGCGGGTCAAACATCATACAGTGAGAGAGGGCGAGAGTCATAGATAAAAACTTAGTAACAGATGTGTCAGTTGATGAAGTAATTGCAAGTTACGGCTAATATTAACAATCAAAATGCAAGTGTTTTCTTCAAAATTGAGATATATCTTAGCATCTATATTGTGCGAAAATAATATATAAATAAAAGTTTATAGGGAAAAACATGTTGATTAACTCAGCTTTAGTAAAATAATATATTCATGCTTTACGTATGAAATAACCTTTTCGTCACTTAAAGGGACGTATGTTAAGAATTTCTCTTCTTTGATCAATAATTCTTCAGCTTTTCCAAGCCAGCCAATAGACAATAATGATGAATGCTCGATTTTAAATTTGTCGGTGGAATCATTTGATTTAAACTTTGTTCCTTTTTATTTATTTTGTTGTTTGTGATTGTTTTTTATGGTTGATTATATCTATTTACTGCTCGTGAAATATTACAACATTATTTAATTTCGAAAAGGAAGGCTATCTTTCTGATTATATATATATATATATATATATATATATATATATATATATATATATATATATATATATATAGTCTAAAGAAGCTTTGAGGCATTAAAAAAAATGTAAAATGCAGTTTAAATTCACAGACAAACTAACTAAATCCAAGATATTGCAGACTTAACATTCGTTGGAAAATTAATAAATGAAAAAATATAAGTAAAAAAAAAAAGGGGGGGTTAATTATATATATATATATATATATATATATATATATATATATATATATATATATATATATATTAGTTGATGACTAAATGTACTCCCCTTCTTGGGTTGAGCTTTTTGGTAAGTAACATCACAAATTGCCACGAGCGTATAAGCCAATGCTCTTTGTTTAAACAAATAGAGTTTTCGGCATTTGAAAATATTTTTCATTGGGATTTCGCTTACTCTCGCCGGCAGCCAGATCGTGGCCAAGTAGTTACAAACACCGACTCTCGTCTTGACAGTCGATTTTCGATCTCGGCTTGATCCAGTTGCTTGTCTAACCGTACTGAAGAGCTGTGATACAATGAAACAGTTTGTCTGTGGATGACTATATATATATATATATAAATATATATGTGTGTGTGTGTCTGTGTGTGTGTGATAAATAACAGGTTAAATTGAATCCGACTGTATGAATTAAAAAAGAAAAGGCGGAAGACGTACAATTCAACGTTTTGCCCAGCTGTTTCGTTGGCATTATCAAAGACGAAAAAGCGAAAAGTGTATTTTTAGCTCTTGATAAAGCTCACGCAACAGCTGGGTGAAACGTTGAGTTTTAGGTATTCCGCTTTTTTGTCTTAATTTATATATATATATATGTATATATATATATATATATATATATAGCTATGAAAATATATTTATGGCAATTAAGCTACACAGAGGCTCCCGTGTTTCATCCCGGGGGGGAATTTTCAGGCTAAAATACATGGAGTTATTTTTGCTGGGTGTTTTTATATACACGGCCAGCTAGTTAACCAATCAGATTCTTTGTTGTTCTCTCAGCCAATCGTTGTTTGTGTTACTTCCTATATCCTGTTCTATTGTCCTGTTTTCTATAGATTGGCCTATATCCTGTTTCCTTTTTTGTATCAATATAATGGGTGAATTTATTTTAACACGTGGTTCCTTGTATTTCTATTATAGGTTTTAATAAAATGTTATGTGGATACATGAAATACTAATATATATATATATATATATATATATATATATATATATAGAGAGAGAGAGAGAGAGAGAGAGAGAGAGAAAGAGAGAGATAGGTCGTTCATTCAAAAGCATTGGTAAGTCAGTATTATTAAAATTGAAAATAGAAGCCTTTATCAATGCAATATTATGTATTTTACTTTAATCTTATCAATTTCGGAATAATATTCTATCAGCAGAGTTGACCAGTATTGTGTCATTGTTTCAAAAAATAAAAATAAACAAACTTTTTTTTTGTTTTTCGATATAATGTCATTTTTAATGGGTGTTATCCGCGGAGATGTTCTTGGCGGTTAGAAATTAAAAAGTTTGTTTATTTTTATTTCTTGAAAGATGACATAATACTGGTCAACTCTGATGATGATATATTATTCCGAAATAAATAACATTTTCGTAAACCTATTTTATTTCTGACATGTTTGAATCTATATTTTGATAAGAAAAAAGCATTTGGGACCGTTGAAATTAAACTTATATGTTACAAGACAGTTAAAATATAATTTTCACCACCCCCCAAAAAAAGTAAATATTTTAGATATTTTAATTATTCAGCGGGAGAAAATAAAAAGAAGAGGAAACTCATCTCCCCAAAACACATACACCCGCTTTTGATCTATTAGAAACTAAAAAGTGCCCCCCCCCCCCCAAAAAAAAAAAGAAGACATTGTTTACATGTCCATGAACACGCTGGCTGAGATTTATGATAAAGAATATTTATTTTTAAGTTTGCCATATGTCTGTATCGTTCGCGGATAATTTTTTTACAGAGTGCATAAATTGACAAAAAAATATTTTTCAATTAATGATATTTACGCTCACTTTTAGTAAACTATTGTTGCACTGCAGTGTGTGAGATTCTTGTTAGAGAGAATATTTGGTGGGTGATTTTATGTAGGTTTTGTTGGTTTTGCTTTTTGTTTGTTTGTTTTTTGTTTGCTTTTTGCATTAATAGTACTGGGTGATATCATTTACGCTCTTTTAGTAACTTCTAGGGTGTGTAACTGTTCCCGTGCAGCTTCGACACACAGGTAACTCCCACTAATAAATATTATCTGTAATAATAAACGAAAAAAATGTCAGTTATAAACGATGAGACATATATACGTAAACATTCTGTAGTGTCAGACATTTTCAAAAATCCGAATTTATAAGAAACAAAACGATTTCATTGGCTAATCGTTTCTGTTTTTTTTTCAATGTAAGTAAACGGTGAATCTCCCGTAGTTTAGTCTATCGAAAGAAATATTGGTCCGGATAGAATATGTATTTGATGAAAAAGGTTCGGATTCACTTTTCATTAAGAATATATCACCTATGTAATAAGAGATTACTTCACTCTGCATACACAATCAGATATCAATTTGACAAATCAAATGCTATTTAGGCGAGATATCCGATTAATATATATATATATATATATATATATATATATATATATATATATATATATATATATATATATATATATATATTCACTGAACATTATAAATTATTGTTATCATCCATTGGCACCTTAGGTTTCAGAGAAATACTGGAAACTCAACACGCAAGGTTAAAGATACCAAATGTGACCGATTCATCGGGCGATGTTATGATGGTGTGTTTATTGAATACAAATATATATTCTTTTACACAAGTAATTGAGTAGTCTTGTCATTTCTTCTATAACATTGAATTACACACACACACACATATATATATATATATATATATATATATATATATATATATATATATATGTCTATCGTTTTATTCATTTCTTCGTCTTTGATATAATCGTAAACAAGATGTTATTTTCTCTTCGTTTATTTCAATAATAAGTTTCTTTTGTGTTGTCTTTTCTGCGGCGTTTCTTGTGTCAATCTCATTTTCGATTGAATGATAACGAAAATGTCTTGTTTCAATCAAGATAAATCAAGAACATGATTAAAAAACATAAACACGTCTCATCAGGAAAGAAATAAAACACAAACAAATAAAACGCCTTTTCGTATGTACATGGTCGTGCCGGAAAGAATAGAGCTACTAGCATTCCTAGAATTTAACGTCGTAAAATCATCTCACTTATTTGAATAAAATCACATTACATATTTAAAACTACTTATTTTCAATAAAATATTATTGCATGTTTCAAATAATTGTGTTGCATTTTCACTTACTGATGCGTGTATAAATCATCATACACCCGTGTGGTTATCGGGACTTACTCAAGTTCTCTTCTTCTACTGATACACCCACTCGGACGCCGATGTTAATTTATTAAAAAAAGTTTATTACAAAGAGAAGAACAGTGACCGAAAGCATCAGAGAGACGGATTACTTTGGCACGCCTGAGAGAGAAAGACTACAGACAAACGGGCAGCTCGTCACGCTACACTTAGTTACATTGTATGTTTTTCCTGCTTGAAGTTTCGCCAGCCAAGAGACAAACAATCTCCGTCTGGAAGTCACTACTTTCGGTGACTATCGTTCTGGGGCAACCTCTGACCCTTAAAGTGTCACTTAAACTTTACATTCAAACACCAGCCCTCGTTATATAACATTAAAATAAAAAAATTAATATTATTTAATTTTAATAAAATCATATTACATGTTAAAAATGTATTATATTTATAAAATTGTGTAACCACTTCTGATGTTGGTGTGTCTGATACATTATTTGTTTTTATTTATGATTAATCAATTATTTAATGAAATCGAGAATGCAATGACGTAAAATACCAAAACAAACTTGTTAAAAATAGTATTAAAAAGAATTTAATTACGAAATTAAATCCACCAAAATACATTTCTGCTTCTTCGTTAACAAGTCAGATATTTTAATATTTAGCTAATAGTTGAAAAACAATGACTTACTTACATTTTCAAATTTTAAAGGAATTTGGAAGCATTTAAACTGTTAAATAAAAATGTATTCATGACTTTAAAATTGTTTATCAAATACTCATGTCAGCCATTAAAGACTTTGGGAGCTATTTGCATTCAATAATTTTATTAACAGAGATGTAAACATTACTTGAACATCATTTGTTCTAGTTTTATGAAGATCTACTTCGATTGATACTTGAACATCATTTGTTCTAGTTTCATGAAGATCTACTTCGATTGATACTTGAACATCATTTGTTCTAGTTTCATGATGATCTACTTCGATTGATACTTGAACATCATTTGTTCTAGTTTCATGAAGATCTACTTCGATTGATACTTGAACATCATTTGTTCTAGTTTCATGAAGATCTACTTCGATTGATACTTGAACATCATTTGTTCTAGTTTCATGAAGATCTACTTCGATTGATACTTGAACATCATTTGTTCTAGTTTCATGAAGATCTACTTCGATTGATGCTTGAACATCATTTGTTCTAGTTTCATGATGATCTACTTCGATTGATACTTGAACATCATTTGTTCTAGTTTCATGAAGATCTACTTCGATTGATACTTGAACATCATTTGTTCTAGTTTCATGAAGATCTACCTCGATTGATACTTGAACATCATTTGTTTTAGTTTTATGAAGATCTACGTCGATTGATACTTGAACATCATTTGTTCTAGTTTTATGAAGATCTACTTCGATTGATACTTGAACATCATTTGTTCTAGTTTCATGAAGATCTACTTCGATTGATACTTGAACATCATTTGTTCTAGTTTCATGAAGATCTACCTCGATTGATACTTGAACATCATTTGTTTTAGTTTTATGAAGATCTACGTCGATTGATACTTGAACATCATTTGTTCTAGTTTTATGAAGATCTACGTCGATTGATACTTGAACATCATTTGTTCTAGTTTCATGAAGATCTACTTCGATTGATACTTGAACATCATTTGTTCTAGTTTCATGAAGATCTACTTCGATTGATACTTGAACATCATTTGTTCTAGTTTAATGAAGATCTACTTCGATTGATACTTGAACATCATTTGTTCTAGTTTCATGAAGATCTACCTCGATTGATACTTGAACATCATTTGTTTTAGTTTTATGAAGATCTACGTCGATTGATACTTGAACATCATTTGTTCTAGTTTAATGAAGATCTACTTCGATTGATACTTGAACATCATTTGTTCTAGTTTCATGAAGATCTACTTCGATTGATACTTGAACATCATTTGTTCTAGTTTCATGATGATCTACTTCGATTGATGCTTGAACATCATTTGTTCTAGTTTCATGAAGATCTACCTCGATTGATACTTGAACATCATTTGTTCTAGTTTCATGAAGATCTACTTCGATTGATACTTGAACATCATTTGTTCTAGTTTCATGAAGATCTACTTCAATTGATACTTGAACATCATTTGTTCTAGTTTCATGAAGATCTACTTCGATTGATGCTTGAACATCATTTGTTCTAGTTTCATGATGATCTGCTTCGATTGATACTTGAACATCATTTGTTCTAGTTTCATGAAGATCTACTTCGATAGATACTTGAACATCATTTGTTCTAGTTTCATTAAGATCTACTTCGATTGATACTTTACTGATCAAACAACACGATAATAATTTCTAAACATCAAATCAAGTAAAATTACTTTCGTTCTGAGTATGTTCACAAACCGACCTAAATTGGCGTGAATTAATAAAACCATAAAAATAACTTAATACTAAAAAGGTATACACAAACTTTGGCTTGGGTTTTAGGTTTACAGTAAAACTCCTACGCTATGAACTCCATAGGCACTGAACCTCCTACGCTATAAACAAAATTCAATATGAACTGCCTACGCTATTTATTTTTTTTTACATAGTTCACCCCAAACAAGGCAGGCCGCCACTGTAGCCGTAAGGGGCTACTGAAAAAAAGGGTGAAAGTTTGGGGGGGGTCAACCTAAATTGGGAGCTGCGCAGCGAGATATCTGTTTACATTAGTTTTAAATTTCTGCATGTCAGTATCGTCAGGAAAACAGGGAGCAGGGATGGAGTTCCAGAGTCCAGCAGCGCGAGGAAAGAAGCTTTTGGAGTAGAAAGCTCTTCGGCATCTGGGGACCTCCACAGTGAATGGATGGGATTTGGCAGATTGTCGGGTTGGTCTAGTGAATTTACGTCGTGGGGGTACCAGAGCAGCAAGCTCGTCAGAGCACAATCCATTGAAGTACTTCATTGGCAGATTTCGTCAACTCTGCCAAATCTTCGTCCGTTAGAGGCTGAGGGTGGGCGTTAATCAGGTCATCGAACTCTTCAAAAGTTATGTCATCAAAGCCTTCACCATTAACAGATTAACTTTGCTAGTTTAACTGACTTGTTCACATCATCATGTTGAATTTCAT
This sequence comes from Sepiola atlantica, assembly GCA_963556195.1. Lineage (NCBI taxonomy): Eukaryota > Metazoa > Mollusca > Cephalopoda > Sepiida > Sepiolidae > Sepiola > Sepiola atlantica. The sequence goes on from OY744526.1 coordinate 94,493,461, forward strand.
CCGCTGAGAACCCTTTTGTGATCATGGACACATTCTGGCCACAGATATTTCCAGCATGCATTAAGTGTGTCTTTTTCCATGTCTTGAAGTGCCTTGTATAGGACTGTCAGGCACGATGCAATTGTGAAATTGCGCCAGTACACTTTCAACTGGAAGTCCTCATTCTCGTCTATTTCATCAACTAATTGTTGAAGACAGTTGCCAGTGTAAAGTGCCTTAAAAGATGTTGTGTTGGGAGAGAGGAACTCGATCTGAACTCCCCCATGATACAGATCCACAGGGTGACCCCAGCATTATCCATGGTCAGTAACACTCGAAATTCAAGTTCTTTTTTGCGAAAGTATTCTTCCACTTGAGGGATGAGACCTGCGAATGTGCGGGATCGCAAATGGGGAACCGCGAATGGGGAACCGTAAATAGGTGAGGGTATACTGTACTTGTAAAACAGGCACAAGAAAGCAACATTGCGGCGATGGGACAGGGGCTGGAGATTGGTGGATAGTGAGGGACCTATTAAGTTGGCGACTCTTTTTTTACCTTAACTAAGCTTCGCAATTAAAAAAAGAAAATTATAAAGTTAATTGATATATTTCTATAAATTAATATAAAGAGATTTTTATACTAACGAACGTACACCCTTTTTAAAGTCGTAGAAAAAATACAGAATCACTTCTAAGATTCTTGGAAGAAAAGAGTTGCTTTAATAACTACGATATCGAGATGGTTCGTGCTCTACAAAGAAAAATGTTCATTAAGAAAATGGAACTGAACAAAATATCCAAATTTTGACAAAACATAAAAGACTCAATGAAATCATTGAACGGGAATGATTTTGAAAATAATGAAGATATTCAACAGTTTTAGTGTAGTTATATACATGCAGTTTCTATTGCGTTGATCAGTCGGCATTGTCCTAATAAATCCATTTCGTTTGCATGTAGTTTCTTTAATTGTCCTCATAAAATATTACTATAATTGGCCAAACCTATATCTTTTAATGAAGAAAGAATTTTCACGGTCATCTAATGAATCCTACGTAATTGTCAATCCTCGCTATGAACAGGTCAAAAGTCCATAGCGTGGGAGTTTTAAGTGTAACATATTTTCCTAAACGGTATAATGCAGTCTTATTTTTTTACACATATTGTCTGTCATAGTTTTCGGCGAGGCTTAAATGCATATGTACGACTGGCACTAGCGACGTAATAATATAATATGTTTTCAACATCCTAATCTATCAACAAACGTTTTAGCTACCAACTATAAAAAGATCTCTTTTTAATATATTTTAAGCTGAGATTTGAGATTTGTGCAGTTCACTTGTAGAAATATTAAACTCAACTGGAGAAATTATATTTTCATAATAAAAATTCTATTTTGTGAGATTTTTGAATTACGATCTTTACAATTTTAAGACGTCTAAGTTTTTAATCGCTGAAGACTCCATGATGGATTTTTGCCTCATTTTAAGTAAATATTGACTAAATATTGAAGTAAATATTGACTTCTGAACCGTCTGATTTAATATTTCGTGATGAAAAGTAATTTTGTTTTTGTTATATGAAGCCTTGGTCTCTTTTTTTTTAATTAAAAACACAATTAAAAGTTTTTAAAAATTAAAATTATTAACTACGTTTTAAAACGGCGTATTGGGTCGTTTCAAACTTGGTGGGCAATGCTATCTAAAAGGAATACAAAAATACACTCAAACAAATGTCACAGCATTTCTTATTCAGACGGATATCCCCAAACCTTCAGCTCTGTTGTGAGAAACAGGTCGATCGTGTGTGTCAATTCGATAGTCGGTGTGTCAGACGACTGCCTATTATCATGTGTCCACAGTTTTTGATGATTCTTGTATGCGCAGTGGACACTTGTCTACTAACGCTTGTTGTTCTAAAACTGTCGTCCGGCGGTTGCTTTCGGAAAAGGTGTTAGCGAAAAATATATGTGGGGTCGAAAATGGTGATGTCCAAGATGTTTCAAAGAAAGGCAGGTTAATCTTTTGTGCGTATTCACATACAGAAATGTTTAATTTACTCTGTCAGAAAATGGGTATGAACCTGATATTAAATGTACACGTACGGATTATAATTACTCAGTCTTTTAATTTGTATTTATTGTATTATTCGGTCTTGGATGTTATTCTCACATCGTTTCGGCCGATGTAATCTCCGACCTTCTTCATGTGCATATTGTAGAACTCGAGAATCTATGCGGAATTTCGAACGGAGTCCTTTATTTAATCCACGGAGGTAGCTTGCTCTCGTTCCGTCAGCCATGACCAGGTAGAAGTCTTAAGTAATTCGTAATTGTATTCTTAGTATCGCCCGCACTGAGGATTGAACCTTCAACCTCCAGAAGACTGTCACTTAAAAATTATCATAACTTAGCACTTATATCCGTGGATTAAATAAAGGATTCCGTTAGAAATTCCATGCAGATTCCCGGGTTAGACAATATTCATCTGAAGACGGTCGGAGGTTAATCGACCGAAACGTAGTGAGAATAACATTGACGATGAGAACAGTAGTCTGAATGATCTAAATAATCCAAATGATCAATCCTCATCTTAAAAATTTCGAAACATAGTACTCAGTCTTAGTTCAATAAGTTATGTTTTAAATTTTAAAAAGAGACTATTTTATTTCAGTTTATCTGATTTATTGGAGTGATTTAATTCCGAAGCACAGTACTTATTGGAAACGGTTGAATGTAATTGTTTCATTGAACACAAGTTGCTATTTTAGTCGTAGCTAAGAGGGTGAGTTCATACCCTTCCTACATTACAGCGTAAACGCATCACAATAGATCTGATGGGCATTGAATTCAGTATAGGTCGTGACAATAAGCCAATCATGAACCCCCACATGTTTTATTAGGTTGAGTAAATGTTTGTGCGCCGTGTTAAAATAAGTAAAGTGGTCGGCCATAGTCAACGTCGACCCGCAGGCTCCCTTTTCATGAGCTACTACATAGAGGTGTAGAAGAGGGCGCTACTCCTTCTACAGGATTACTCCACTTATCTTGATCCACACCCAATAATACGGAATGTTTAGCAAAGAGGCATCAAGTACTATTTTTTAAGTCTGGTATGACTCGACCGAAGATTGAACCCTGGTCTCCTGACCCTTTTGCGAACACTTAGGATTATTCCAAATAGCTGGTAAAGACAATGATATATTATTTATCTTTATAAATAACTCTTCTTCAAAATATAGACCATCGTTGTCTACGACCTTTTACTAACGACCTGCAAACTTTGGAATTTGGACAAAGTACCAATCCTTCGGTTTTCAATCAAAATATTCTGGACAAACTTCTTCAGCTTCATTGAAAGACTCCAATCGACAGTATTCATTAGAATAGAATATAGTCAGATGGAGCAACATATAGGCTAGAGGTGGATGCGACCCAACTTTAACATCATCCAATTGTATTTAACACGGTGCACGAACTTTTTCTTCAAACTAGTATTTAAACAAGTAAAATAATTCATGAATTTTAAATATGAAACTTTGAAAGAAATTCAAGTTTGCTTTTCATTTAACAAGAACTGATAATCTTAAGATACGGCCATTCAATTTACGCGTTTTGCGATGAAAACGTTATTTTAAAATTAAGAGTGACACCCCAACAGTTGGAGAGGCAGAGCTTCTTATAAAAATCCGTGGTCGCATCTAAAATGTATTTCAAACGTACGTGTGACAGACTGACAAAAATGTTACGTAAAACTTAACAGTGACACACCAAAGAATGGATGAATCACTTAAAACTTCCATATAGCCTTTAATCGGGATTTTATTTTTATTTGTTAATTTTTTTCGTTTTAATGCTTTTAATTTGATAATATTCTTTTAATTGTTGAGTTTTGGCGGAGGTATTCACTCTACTGAGCGTTACCCCAGTCCTCATTTTTTCATTTCTTGTTTTTTTTTCTTTTTTCTTTATTTAATTCTCTTTTTTATTATGTTATCCGTTTTTCTGTTTCTTTCTTGTTCATCTCTCTAACCTACACGTGGTTCTTTCTGTGAGTACATCCTTTTTTTCTTTTTTCTACCTTATGTCTCTACATCATATCTCCTCGTCCAGTATACCACTTTCTCTCCGTTCATTTTTTTCTTTAATCTTTAGTTAATTCTTTATATTCAAAAAATGAAAATGTACTGCCATACTTTGTTTCACGTCTGCCAACTTGCAACAACCGAGTTAAATACTTAAGTGGGTGTAGCTTTTTGGCAGGAGTCGACACGTTTCGCTCCCGGGCATTTCTGGGCGGCGTCCCTTTTTTGTTACACACATTTACACGTCACGTGCCAAAACTGAAATAAAATATGGCTTGTAGAGATTGAATAACCGAAAATAAATAAATAAATAAATGTAAAGTAAAATAAAATCAATAAAAAAGAGACAAAAAAAGAAAAAAAAAATCAAATAAAAAACACTAATGTAAAGTATTTTATGTTTGCAGGCAAAGCTTAAAAGTCAGAATATGTGGCTTAAATCCCAGATGTAACATCTATATATATATATATATATATATATATATATATATATATGACAGTAGTAAATAGACACCCCATGAAAACAATGTATATCTGTTTAAAGTTTCCGCTTCCTTTGTTGATGGCCATCACGGCGGTAAAAGTTTGAGACATCGATATTCTGTATACTAATTGACATTTCGTCTGTTTCAGATATTAATATCTGATCATATTCATTTATCACCATTTCCCCTGTTTCCCCTATTACAGAAGCTTCTTTCTAAGAACTGCAGGCTTGTGGAACTATCTTGTTGACTGTTTTCCTCCTACCTATAGACTTGGTCTTTTCAAGACTATGGTCAATAGGCATCTCTTGTCTTTGTGTTAATAAAATTTCGTTCTTTTTTTGTTCCTGACATCAAGTGGATTCAAACCTAATCGGGAGTGGCTTCTATAAAAAAGTGTAAGTATTGTACGAACCAAAGTAGCATTAGAATCTTTTAATAGAGCCTTAGTATAGATTAATCTAAAGGTGGACTTTATCAGCATTCAAATCGCCGCAAACTTCGGGGTGGGCGATTGTCCAATTAATCAGGAGAAATAATAAAAATGTTATTTCTCCTTGGTTCATCAGAATGCTCTGACAACAGTCATCAGAATGTCTATTTACTTCTTTCATGTGCATGTATATACTCGGCTAAATACTAAATAAACTTCTTAAATAACAGATATCAGACTTCTGAATTTGCACATATACATTATGGCGGCAAACTAGTGTTCGAGCTTAGACATTATCTATCAATATTTGGTTGTGAATGCGTTGAACACGGAATTTTCCACGTAATTTAGATTAAGTAAAGAGGGAAATTTCAATTAGAGATAAAGTTAAAGGTTATACTGGTGTGTAGAGGAAGTTGCTTAATTGAAAGAAGTCGTTGTGGCAAAGAAGCCAGATAGATTCTGTCTCTTGGATGTCGAACGTCGTGGTCAACGGTCGTAAATTTCAAGCTCTTCCAACACCCTTACCGATGACATGTCAACAAGACTACCGTTGTTTCTGTAAAAAAACACAACGTCGACCAGCTGTTTACAATGGCGAAAAGAATTGTAACGCTGTAATGTTGCAATTGCTTGACCACACAGTAGGATGTTGAAAACACAGTAGGATGTTAAAGTTATAAAACGATGTCTGAGCGAGAACTTTCTCAAGAAAGAAAAGGCCTTGCACAGAACCAATACAAATCTCTAAGCGAATTTAACCCTGACACAAAGTGCAAGTCTTCATCATTAGAATCAACAGCCTCCGTAGATTTTATACCATCAGAGTTTTCCTTCTCCTAAATGCCTACGCTGACAAGGGCTGAAGAGGGCATCTTTCCCGCGCTCTCAGGCATAAACCTGAGCATTTCCATGTCCTGGCACACAAAGACACACACACACGTACACACAAACACACACACATACACACAAACACACACACGTATATATATATATATATATATATATATATATATTTATATATATATATTTATTAATTTTTTTTTACATACATACTTTTATGTGCATAATACATAATTAATAAGTATATATATAAAAATAAAAATAATAACACGTCCGGTTAAGGGCGACGCAATGCAATATTCTTTATAGCTTAGGAAGTGGAAAATACTAAAAAAAGGCAACGCTGTTCAATCGTCACTAAAAACT